>OY284469.1:0-459265 GCA_958336335.1 Dilophus febrilis
GGGAACCCGTTGAGTTTTCTGGACGTTCAGGCACGCGATCGATAGATAATTAAATTCTCTAAAAACTTCCCATATGGACCAAATGGGGTCGTAGAACAAGTTCTATAGTAAAAATCAATAATTTTAAAATTTTACTCTGATTTATTGATTTTTACTATAGAACTTGTTCTACGACACCATTTGGTCCATATTGGTCCATATGGGTTTTAAGGTCACCCTAATATAAAAAATCAATGTTTTCTTAAAATTTTTATATTAGGGTGACCTTAAAAAATCATAACTTGGGAACCCGATGAGTTTTCTGGACGTTCAGGGACGCGATCGATAGATAATTTAATTCTCTAAAAACTTCCCATATATACCAAATAGGGTCGTAGAACAAGTTCTATAAGAAAAGTCCATAATTTTAAAAACTTACTCTGATTTATTTATTTTAATTTTTAAAACTTACTCTGATTTATTGATTTTTCTTATAGAACTTGTTCTACGACCCCATTTGGTCTATATGGGAAGTTTTTAGAGAATTAAATTATCTATCGATCGCTTCCCTGAACGTCCAGAAAACTCATCGGGTTCCCAAGTTATGATTTTTTTAAGGTCACCCTAATATAAAAATTTTAAGAAAACATTGATTTTTTATATTAGGGTGACCTTAAAACCATCATAACTTGGGAACCCGTTGAGTTTTCTGGACGTTCAGGCACGCGATCGATAGATAATTAAATTCTCTAAAAACTTCCCATATGGACCAAATGGGGTCGTAGAACAAGTTCTATAGTAAAAATCAATAATTTTAAAATTTTACTCTGATTTATTGATTTTTACTATAGAACTTGTTCTACGACACCATTTGGTCCATATGGGAAGTTTTTAGAGAATTTAATTATCTATCGATCGCGTGCCTGAACGTCCAGAAAACACAACGGGATCCCAAGTTATGATGGTTTTAAGGTCACCCTAATATAAAAAATCAATGTTTTCTTAAAATTTTTATATTAGGGTGACCTTAAAAACATCATAACTTGGGAACCCGATGCGTTTTCTGGACGTTCAGGGACGCGATCGATAGATAATTTAATTCTCTAAAAACCTCCCATATAGACCAAATGGGGTCGTAGAACAAGTTCTATAAGAAAAATCCATAATTTTAAAAACTTACTCTGATTTATTTATTTTAATTTTTAAAACTTTCTATAATTTATTGATTTTTCTTATAGAACTTGTTCTACGACCCCATTTGGTCTATATGGGAAGTTTTTAGAGAATTAAATTATCTATCGATCGCGTCCCTGAACGTCAAGAAAACTCATCGGGTTCCCAAGTTATGATTTTTCTTATAGAACTTGTTCTACGACCCCATTTGGTTCATATAGGAAGTTTTTAGAGAATTAAATTATCTATCGATCGCGTCGCTGAACGTCCAGAAAACTCCACGGGTTCCCAAGTTATGATGGTTTTAAGGTCACCCTTATTTATTGGATTTATTTTAAGGTTTTAAGGTAATAAAAATCATAAATTCCAATTGATTTCATTTTATTTTTATGTATTTATTATTTTTATTGAATTATCTATTCCTAAACCAACCAAAAAAATATCCCAAATATCGAATACTGCAAGAATTTATCAAAACATTTAAGATAAATTGGTTTACATTTTGCTAAACGAAAAAAGATAACATTTATAAGATTTATCAAAAAAAACCTCGCACAATTGTAGAGATTTTTATTTGAGATAAAAAAAGTAATATTCAAAATTTTGAGTGACTATTATTTGAGATAAATAAAAGATGTTCAAAAACTAATGCAAAATATTGTTTTATCGATAATTTTACTTATTCAATTTTCCTATTCTCGCATATAGACGGCGATAGTGATATAAAGTTATGATAAAAACTTGGCATTTATTAAAAATGGCTGAAAATTTCAGACGCCATCATTTATTTGTTGTATTTTTTTTGTTGGTTTGTTTTGGTTTATTTTGTTGGAAGGTTAGTTTTTTTTTTTTATTATTTAGTTTGGTGATTATTATAGGAGTGTTGGTGTTTTAGTGATAATTGTTTGACTCTATTATTTTGGGAATTTGTGCTCCTATTACTAGCTATTCCCGGTGACCAGTTTTAAAATTGTATTTTAGTGGTGAATCGGATTAATTCAATTTAACTGAGTGGGAAAACATAAAAATAAAGGTAAAATTTATAAGAAGAAGATAATTTTGGAATAAATAAAAACTGATTAATCTGATTTATTTTTATTTACAGCTTGGACGTCGGCCGCCACACGGAGATGGAATTCAAATGATGATGATAAATTGTGGTGGGTGTCGGAATATATATTGGAGCTTTGTTGTGATGATTGTAAATTGCGGGGAGATTATGCGGAGGAAAAATATGAATTTTTTTGATGATCTTCAATGGTTCCAAGTTCCAAGGTGATAATGATTATCAACCGACCGTCCGTCCGGACATTTTATCTCCAATGGTTTCCATACAGTGTGATGGCCTAAAGTTGATTCTACATGGAAATTCCGAAAAAATTCAATTTACTTTGAATTAAATTGTGTTGTAATAGAATTGAAATTGTGAAAGAATTGTGTTTACTACATGCAATACATACCGGAAGTCAGATCTCTATGGTTAAAAAACCGATTTTTACGATTTTTCTACTTGTTGATAAAAAAAATATGAAACTTTTTATACATTTATAAATTGGGCGATCCTGCAAAAACGGAAACACCTCGCAGAAAGTTTTATATTGCAAAAATACCACAATTATCACCGCTATCAACTTCTGGATGAAAAACAAAATTTTTCATTTTTTGTCAAAAAATTGGAAAAATCGGAAAATTTGGTTTTTTTCAAGGTAGAGATCTGGCCGTCTGGTATGTGTTAGAGGTAGTAAAATGAGGAAACTTTTGTTCTACCACTTTGCTATAACATTTGGAATACACCCAGGAGAGTAAAAAGAATTTTTTCGGAATTTCCATGTAGAGTCAACTTTGGACCACCACTGTTTGGAAACCAGTTGAGTTATAATAACCGGGGTAGTGGCAAAACACGTCTTATATCCTCTAGTTTAATCGCTGAAAATTTTGAAATGATCATGTACCGGGATCACCTTGGAACTAACCTTTGAAATTCATCGAAAATTGATGTTTTTCGATGTTAAAGGAAAATCCACAATTTTCATCGGAAAATTATCGGACCAATTTCATTTGAAAGATCAATCTTTTGCCTTTCCAATGACGTTCTAAAATCCCAAATGAAGCAACTCCTTCATATAGTAATAATTCACGGAATGAAGGTCTACTTGGGATTTCCCAAATTTCAACCGAGCCTCCTGACCAAACCAATGGGAATATTTTCATGGGGTTACCATCAATCGAAAGGTATTTAAATTGCCCATCGACTCATGGTCATCGCGATGGATCGGCCAGAACAAAATAAAAAGTTATGGGCAATTGAAAATGCGAAAAATGCGATTTTCAATGTCAGGTGTTGATGTTCCTGGACCACCCACCAAGGTCATATTTTTGGAATCAACATTCTCGGGGATGGTCTACAACGTGCTAATAAAATAAAATCCCTAGGACGACATGAACAAAATTGTTACAAGAGTTAACTCTTGTATTTTTAGGCCAAAATTTAGCAAAAAAAAAGCAAAAATTAATCTTTTCCCTTTTTTCCTTTTTATTTCCCACGTATCCCAGGTCATTAGAAAACCCAACACTGCTGAAAATCACTTCATATACACCAAAATATAATCCGCGGTTTTTCCCTCCGAATGGATGGCATCGCTACCAACTCGACCATCATAACATGTAATATATGAATGTTTATTTTTCAATCACTTTATTAGAGAGAATTTTAAATTATTTTAAAGGTTTTATTAATTATTTATAGGATTTATTTTAAGGTTTTACGATGATAAAATTAATAAATTCCAATTTATTTCATTTTATTTTCATATATTTATTATTTTTATTGAATTATCTATTCCTAAACCAACCAAAAAAATATCCCAAATATCGAATACTGCAAGAATTTATCAAAACATTTAAGATAAATTGGTTTACATTTTGCTAAACGAAAAAAAAAAGATAACATTTATAAGTTTTATCAACAAAAAAAAAACCTCGAAAAATTTAAGAGGTTTTTTTATTTGAGATAAAAAAAACTTTCAAAAATTGGGGTGAATTTTATTTGAGATAAAAAAAAAGCGGTTCAAATGTTGCTAAAAGATAACATTTATAAGTTTTATTATGGTTTGAACCGATGCTAAATACCTAATATTTTTAGGCATCCAATTTGGCTGAAAATTTACAGGCTGCCCCTTGGACGTTCCCGGAACGTTGTGTTAAAATATGGCGGGGTTCTGACAGCCGGTTCCCAAGATATAACGTAAAAAAAAATAATTTTTTTAATAATTTTGAAAAATTTTCTGGAATTTTGACACAAAAATTAATTTTCATGACTTCCGATTTGGCTGAAAATTTACAAGCGATCCCTTGGCGACCTCCTTAACGTGCTCTTAAAGTTTGAGCAAATTCTGGCTGCTGGTTTCTGGGATATAGCCAACAAAAAAATTCACAAAAATTTGCCGCATAATTTTGAAAAATTTTCTGGAATTTTGACACAAAAATTAATTTTCATGACTTCCGATTTGGCTGAAAATTTACAAGCGATCCCTTGCCGACCTCCTTAACGTGATCTTAAAGTTTGAGCAAATTCTGGCTGCTGGTTTCTGGGATATAGCCAACAAAAAAATTCACAAAAATTTGCCGCATAATTTTGAAAAATTTTCTGGAATTTTGACCAAAAATACATTTTTTATATTCAAAATCTTTAGAAAATTGGCAGGCGATCCCTTGGCCACTCCCTTAACGTGCTGTAAAAGTTTGGGCAATGTCTGGCGGCTGGTTCCTGGGATACAAACTAAAAATAAATTAAAAAAACAATCAAAATTTTACAATTTGAAGTTTACCCAAAAGAATTTCGTTAATATAGGAATATTGGTTGAAAATTAATGCATCGCCCCCACCTTGGGCAATCCAGGAATGTGTTGTAAACATTTTAAAAGCCTCTGTCAGCTGGTTCCCGGGATAGCATCTTAAAAAGATGATCAAAAAAGAAAATACAATAAAAAACATACCAAAATTTTTATTTTTCCATTCAATTTTTCCCGTGTTTCCAATTGATTAATCAATTATTTACATGTTTATGGTTTTGTTTAATTTTCTATTGGTTTTGGCTGTGATAATTTTACTGGCAAATGATTATTTTGAAATATTTTGTGACGATCCAAAAGAAATCCACGTGTTTATTCCACCCAGTCAATTTTTTTTTAATAAAACATAACCTAAATAATGCAAAAAGATTGTTTTATCGATAATTTTTCCTATTCAATTTTCTTGTTATCGCCAATAGATGGTGCAATAAAATTAAAATGGGGATAAAATATTTGCTATTTATTAAAAATAGCGAACACGTCAGACGCCATGATGGCGACGGCCATCATTTATTTATTTATTGTTGTTTTTTTTTGTTGGTTTGTTTAGGTTTATTTTGTTGGAAGGTTAGTTTTTTTTTATTAAGTTTGTTGATTGGCATTAAAAGATAGCGGAGTGTTGATGGTGTTCTAATGATAATTATTTGATTCAATTATTAATTTGGGAATTTTTACTCCTATTACTAGTGAGTCCCGGTTATTTAACTGAGTGGGAAAACATAAAAATAAAGGTAAACATTTATAGAAGCGAAGATAATTTTGGAATGAAGAACAAATGCGATTGATCTGATTTATTGTTATATATACAGTTTGGACTAGGGCCGCAACACGGAAATGGATTAAAAAATGATGATGATGATACCAATTGTGATGGGTGTCGGAATATATTGCGGAGCATTGTGTTGTGATGATTGTAAATTTCGGGGAGATTATGCTTGTGATAAAATATGAATTTTTTTTGATGATATTCAATTCAAGTTCAAATTCCAAGGTAATCCCATTTGATGATCATTTCCAGACTATTATCTATTAAATTAGAGGATATTAGACGTGTTTTACCACTACCCCGGTTATTCCAACTCAAATGGTTTCCATACAGTGACGCCCCAAAATTGCCTCTGCATGGAAATGTAATTTAGCGATCCTGCGAAAACGGAATCACCTAGAGAAAAGTTTTATATTGCAAAAATACCATAATTATCACCGCTATCAACTTCTGGTTGAAAAAAAAAATTTGGATTTTTTGTCAAAAAATTGGAAAAATCGGAAAATTTGGTTTTTTTCCAGATAGAGATCTGGCCGTTTGGTATGTGTTAGAGGTAGTAAAATGAGGAAACTTTTGTTCTACCACTTTGCTATAACACTTGGAATACACCCAGGAGAGTAAAAAGAATTTTTTCTGAATTTCCCAGTAGAGTCAACTTTGAACCACCACTGTATGGAAACCAGTTGAGTTATAATAACCGGGTTGGTGGCAAAACACGTCTTATATCCTCTAGTTTAATCGCTGAAAATTTGATAATGATCAAGCACCGGGATCCTGTTGGAACTAACCTTTGAAGTTCATCGAAAATTGATGTTTTTGGTTGTTAAAGGAAAATCCACAATTTTCATCGGAAATTTATCCGGCCAATTTCATTTGAAAGATCAATCTTTTATCTTTCCAATGACGTTCTAAAATCCCAAATGAAGCAACTCCTTCATATAGTAATAATTTACGGAATGAAGGTCTACTTGGGATTTCCCAAATTTCAACCGAGCCTCCTGACCAAACCAATGGGAATATTTTCATGGGGTTACCATCAATCGAAAGGTATTTAAATTGCCCATCGACTCATGGTCATCGCGATGGATCGGCCAGAACAAAATAAAAAGTTATGGGCAATTGAAAATGCGAAAAATGCGATTTTCAATGTCAGGTGTTGATGTTCCTGGACCACCCACCAAGGTCATATTTTTGGAATCAACATTCTCGGGGATGGTCTACAACGTGCTAATAAAATAAAATCCCTAGGACGACATGAACAAAATGTTTACAAGAGGAAAAAAGATAACATTTATAAGATTTATCAAAAAAAAACCTCGCACAATTGTAGAGATTTTTATTTGAGATAAAAAAAGTAATATTCAAAATTTTGAGTGACTATTATTTGAGATAAATAAAAGATGTTCAAAAACTAATGCAAAATATTGTTTTATCGATAATTATTCCTATTCAATTTTCCTATTCTCGCATATAGACGGCGATAGTGATATAAAGTTATGATAAAAACTTGGCATTTATTAAAAATGGCTGAAAATTTCAGACGCCATCATTTATTTGTTGTATTTTTTTTGTTGGTTTGTTTTGGTTTATTTTGTTGGAAGGTTAGTTTTTTTTTTTATTATTGAGTTTGGTGATTATTATAGGAGTGTTGGTGTTTTAGTGATAATTGTTTGACTCTATTATTTTGGGAATTTGTGCTCCTATTACTAGCTATTCCCGGTGACCAGTTTTAAAATTGTATTTTAGTGGTGAATCGGATTAATTCAATTTAACTGAGTGGGAAAACATAAAAATAAAGGTAAAATTTATAAGAAGAAGATAATTTTGGAATAAATAAAAACTGATTAATCTGATTTATTTTTATTTACAGCTTGGACGTCGGCCGCCACACGGAGATGGAATTCAAATGATGATGATAAATTGTGGTGGGTGTCGGAATATATATTGGAGCTTTGTTGTGATGATTGTAAATTGCGGGGAGATTATGCGGAGGAAAAATATGAATTTTTTTGATGATCTTCAATGGTTCCAAGTTCCAAGGTGATAATGATTATCAACCGACCGTCCGTCCGGACATTTTATCTCCAATGGTTTCCATACAGTGTGATGGCCTAAAGTTGATTCTACATGGAAATTCCGAAAAAATTCAATTTACTTTGAATTAAATTGTGTTGTAATAGAATTGAAATTGTGAAAGAATTGTGTTTACTACATGCAATACATACTGGAAGTCAGATCTCTATGGTTAAAAAACCGATTTTTACGATTTTTCTACTTGTTGATAAAAAAAATATGAAACTTTTTATACATTTATAAATTGGGCGATCCTGCAAAAACGGAAACACCTCGCAGAAAGTTTTATATTGCAAAAATACCACAATTATCACCGCTATCAACTTCTGGATGAAAAACAAAATTTTTCATTTTTTGTCAAAAAATTGGAAAAATCGGAAAATTTGGTTTTTTTCAAGGTAGAGATCTGGCCGTCTGGTATGTGTTAGAGGTAGTAAAATGAGGAAACTTTTGTTCTACCACTTTGCTATAACATTTGGAATACACCCAGGAGAGTAAAAAGAATTTTTTCGGAATTTCCATGTAGAGTCAACTTTGGACCACCACTGTTTGGAAACCAGTTGAGTTATAATAACCGGGGTAGTGGCAAAACACGTCTTATATCCTCTAGTTTAATCGCTGAAAATTTTGAAATGATCATGTACCGGGATCACCTTGGAACTAACCTTTGAAATTCATCGAAAATTGATGTTTTTCGATGTTAAAGGAAAATCCACAATTTTCATCGGAAAATTATCGGACCAATTTCATTTGAAAGATCAATCTTTTGCCTTTCCAATGACGTTCTAAAATCCCAAATGAAGCAACTCCTTCATATAGTAATAATTCACGGAATGAAGGTCTACTTGGGATTTCCCAAATTTCAACCGAGCCTCCTGACCAAACCAATGGGAATATTTTCATGGGGTTACCATCAATCGAAAGGTATTTAAATTGCCCATCGACTCATGGTCATCGCGATGGATCGGCCAGAACAAAATAAAAAGTTATGGGAGATTGAAAATGCGAAAAACGCGATTTTCAAGGGCAGATGGTGGGGTTCCTGGACCACCCACCAAGGTCATATTTTTGGAATCAACATTCTCGGGGATGGTCTACAACGTGCTAATAAAATAAAATCCCTAGGACGACATGAACAAAATTGTTACAAGAGTTAACTCTTGTATTTTTAGGCCAAAATTTAGCAAAAAAAAAGCAAAAATTAATCTTTTCCCTTTTTTCCTTTTTATTTCCCACGTATCCCAGGTCATTAGAAAACCCAACACTGCTGAAAATCACTTCATATACACCAAAATATAATCCGCGGTTTTTCCCTCCGAATGGATGGCATCGCTACCAACTCGACCATCATAACATGTAATATATGAATGTTTATTTTTCAATCACTTTATTAGAGAGAATTTTAAATTATTTTAAAGGTTTTATTAATTATTTATAGGATTTATTTTAAGGTTTTACGATGATAAAATTAATAAATTCCAATTTATTTCATTTTATTTTCATATATTTATTATTTTTATTGAATTATCTATTCCTAAACCAACCAAAAAAATATCCCAAATATCGAATACTGCAAGAATTTATCAAAACATTTAAGATAAATTGGTTTACATTTTGCTAAACGAAAAAAAAAAGATAACATTTATAAGTTTTATCAACAAAAAAAAAACCTCGAAAAATTTAAGAGGTTTTTTTTATTTGAGATAAAAAAAACTTTCAAAAATTGGGGTGAATTTTATTTGAGATAAAAAAAAAGCGGTTCAAATGTTGCTAAAAGATAACATTTATAAGTTTTATTATGGTTTGAACCGATGCTAAATACCTAATATTTTTAGGCATCCAATTTGGCTGAAAATTTACAGGCTGCCCCTTGGACGTTCCCGGAACGTTGTGTTAAAATATGGCGGGGTTCTGACAGCCGGTTCCCAAGATATAACGTAAAAAAAAATAATTTTTTTAATAATTTTGAAAAATTTTCTGGAATTTTGACACAAAAATTAATTTTCATGACTTCCGATTTGGCTGAAAATTTACAAGCGATCCCTTGGCGACCTCCTTAACGTGCTCTTAAAGTTTGAGCAAATTCTGGCTGCTGGTTTCTGGGATATAGCCAACAAAAAAATTCACAAAAATTTGCCGCATAATTTTGAAAAATTTTCTGGAATTTTGACACAAAAATTAATTTTCATGACTTCCGATTTGGCTGAAAATTTACAAGCGATCCCTTGCCGACCTCCTTAACGTGATCTTAAAGTTTGAGCAAATTCTGGCTGCTGGTTTCTGGGATATAGCCAACAAAAAAATTCACAAAAATTTGCCGCATAATTTTGAAAAATTTTCTGGAATTTTGACCAAAAATACATTTTTTATATTCAAAATCTTTAGAAAATTGGCAGGCGATCCCTTGGCCACTCCCTTAACGTGCTGTAAAAGTTTGGGCAATGTCTGGCGGCTGGTTCCTGGGATACAAACTAAAAATAAATTAAAAAAACAATCAAAATTTTACAATTTGAAGTTTACCCAAAAGAATTTCGTTAATATAGGAATATTGGTTGAAAATTAATGCATCGCCCCCACCTTGGGCAATCCAGGAATGTGTTGTAAACATTTTAAAAGCCTCTGTCAGCTGGTTCCCGGGATAGCATCTTAAAAAGATGATCAAAAAAGAAAATACAATAAAAAACATACCAAAATTTTTATTTTTCCATTCAATTTTTCCCGTGTTTCCAATTGATTAATCAATTATTTACATGTTTATGGTTTTGTTTAATTTTCTATTGGTTTTGGCTGTGATAATTTTACTGGCAAATGATTATTTTGAAATATTTTGTGACGATCCAAAAGAAATCCACGTGTTTATTCCACCCAGTCAATTTTTTTTTAATAAAACATAACCTAAATAATGCAAAAAGATTGTTTTATCGATAATTTTTCCTATTCAATTTTCTTGTTATCGCCAATAGATGGTGCAATAAAATTAAAATGGGGATAAAATATTTGGTATTTATTAAAAATAGCGAACACGTCAGACGCCATGATGGCGACGGCCATCATTTATTTATTTATTGTTGTTTTTTTTTGTTGGTTTGTTTAGGTTTATTTTGTTGGAAGGTTAGTTTTTTTTTATTAAGTTTGTTGATTGGCATTAAAAGATAGCGGAGTGTTGATGGTGTTCTAATGATAATTATTTGATTCAATTATTAATTTGGGAATTTTTACTCCTATTACTAGTGAGTCCCGGTTATTTAACTGAGTGGGAAAACATAAAAATAAAGGTAAACATTTATAGAAGCGAAGATAATTTTGGAATGAAGAACAAATGCGATTGATCTGATTTATTGTTATATATACAGTTTGGACTAGGGCCGCAACACGGAAATGGATTAAAAAATGATGATGATGATACCAATTGTGATGGGTGTCGGAATATATTGCGGAGCATTGTGTTGTGATGATTGTAAATTTCGGGGAGATTATGCTTGTGATAAAATATGAATTTTTTTTGATGATATTCAATTCAAGTTCAAATTCCAAGGTAATCCCATTTGATGATCATTTCCAGACTATTATCTATTAAATTAGAGGATATTAGACGTGTTTTACCACTACCCCGGTTATTCCAACTCAAATGGTTTCCATACAGTGACGCCCCAAAATTGCCTCTGCATGGAAATGTAATTTAGCGATCCTGCGAAAACGGATCACCTAGAGAAAAGTTTTATATTGCAAAAATACCATAATTATCACCGCTATCAACTTCTGGTTGAAAAAAAAAATTTGGATTTTTTGTCAAAAAATTGGAAAAATCGGAAAATTTGGTTTTTTTCCAGATAGAGATCTGGCCGTTTGGTATGTGTTAGAGGTAGTAAAATGAGGAAACTTTTGTTCTACCACTTTGCTATAACACTTGGAATACACCCAGGAGAGTAAAAAGAATTTTTTCTGAATTTCCCAGTAGAGTCAACTTTGAACCACCACTGTATGGAAACCAGTTGAGTTATAATAACCGGGTTGGTGGCAAAACACGTCTTATATCCTCTAGTTTAATCGCTGAAAATTTGATAATGATCAAGCACCGGGATCCTGTTGGAACTAACCTTTGAAGTTCATCGAAAATTGATGTTTTTGGTTGTTAAAGGAAAATCCACAATTTTCATCGGAAATTTATCCGGCCAATTTCATTTGAAAGATCAATCTTTTATCTTTCCAATGACGTTCTAAAATCCCAAATGAAGCAACTCCTTCATATAGTAATAATTTACGGAATGAAGGTCTACTTGGGATTTCCCAAATTTCAACCGAGCCTCCTGACCAAACCAATGGGAATATTTTCATGGGGTTACCATCAATCGAAAGGTATTTAAATTGCCCATCGACTCATGGTCATCGCGATGGATCGGCCAGAACAAAATAAAAAGTTATGGGCAATTGAAAATGCGAAAAATGCGATTTTCAATGTCAGGTGTTGATGTTCCTGGACCACCCACCAAGGTCATATTTTTGGAATCAACATTCTCGGGGATGGTCTACAACGTGCTAATAAAATAAAATCCCTAGGACGACATGAACAAAATGTTTACAAGAGGAAAAAAGATAACATTTATAAGATTTATCAAAAAAAAACCTCGCACAATTGTAGAGATTTTTATTTGAGATAAAAAAAGTAATATTCAAAATTTTGAGTGACTATTATTTGAGATAAATAAAAGATGTTCAAAAACTAATGCAAAATATTGTTTTATCGATAATTATTCCTATTCAATTTTCCTATTCTCGCATATAGACGGCGATAGTGATATAAAGTTATGATAAAAACTTGGCATTTATTAAAAATGGCTGAAAATTTCAGACGCCATCATTTATTTGTTGTATTTTTTTTGTTGGTTTGTTTTGGTTTATTTTGTTGGAAGGTTAGTTTTTTTTTTTATTATTGAGTTTGGTGATTATTATAGGAGTGTTGGTGTTTTAGTGATAATTGTTTGACTCTATTATTTTGGGAATTTGTGCTCCTATTACTAGCTATTCCCGGTGACCAGTTTTAAAATTGTATTTTAGTGGTGAATCGGATTAATTCAATTTAACTGAGTGGGAAAACATAAAAATAAAGGTAAAATTTATAAGAAGAAGATAATTTTGGAATAAATAAAAACTGATTAATCTGATTTATTTTTATTTACAGCTTGGACGTCGGCCGCCACACGGAGATGGAATTCAAATGATGATGATAAATTGTGGTGGGTGTCGGAATATATATTGGAGCTTTGTTGTGATGATTGTAAATTGCGGGGAGATTATGCGGAGGAAAAATATGAATTTTTTTGATGATCTTCAATGGTTCCAAGTTCCAAGGTGATAATGATTATCAACCGACCGTCCGTCCGGACATTTTATCTCCAATGGTTTCCATACAGTGTGATGGCCTAAAGTTGATTCTACATGGAAATTCCGAAAAAATTCAATTTACTTTGAATTAAATTGTGTTGTAATAGAATTGAAATTGTGAAAGAATTGTGTTTACTACATGCAATACATACTGGAAGTCAGATCTCTATGGTTAAAAAACCGATTTTTACGATTTTTCTACTTGTTGATAAAAAAAATATGAAACTTTTTATACATTTATAAATTGGGCGATCCTGCAAAAACGGAAACACCTCGCAGAAAGTTTTATATTGCAAAAATACCACAATTATCACCGCTATCAACTTCTGGATGAAAAACAAAATTTTTCATTTTTTGTCAAAAAATTGGAAAAATCGGAAAATTTGGTTTTTTTCAAGGTAGAGATCTGGCCGTCTGGTATGTGTTAGAGGTAGTAAAATGAGGAAACTTTTGTTCTACCACTTTGCTATAACATTTGGAATACACCCAGGAGAGTAAAAAGAATTTTTTCGGAATTTCCATGTAGAGTCAACTTTGGACCACCACTGTTTGGAAACCAGTTGAGTTATAATAACCGGGGTAGTGGCAAAACACGTCTTATATCCTCTAGTTTAATCGCTGAAAATTTTGAAATGATCATGTACCGGGATCACCTTGGAACTAACCTTTGAAATTCATCGAAAATTGATGTTTTTCGATGTTAAAGGAAAATCCACAATTTTCATCGGAAAATTATCGGACCAATTTCATTTGAAAGATCAATCTTTTGCCTTTCCAATGACGTTCTAAAATCCCAAATGAAGCAACTCCTTCATATAGTAATAATTCACGGAATGAAGGTCTACTTGGGATTTCCCAAATTTCAACCGAGCCTCCTGACCAAACCAATGGGAATATTTTCATGGGGTTACCATCAATCGAAAGGTATTTAAATTGCCCATCGACTCATGGTCATCGCGATGGATCGGCCAGAACAAAATAAAAAGTTATGGGAGATTGAAAATGCGAAAAACGCGATTTTCAAGGGCAGATGGTGGGGTTCCTGGACCACCCACCAAGGTCATATTTTTGGAATCAACATTCTCGGGGATGGTCTACAACGTGCTAATAAAATAAAATCCCTAGGACGACATGAACAAAATTGTTACAAGAGTTAATAACTCTTGTATTTTTAGGCCAAAATTTAGCAAAAAAAAAGCAAAAATTAATCTTTTCCCTTTTTTCCTTTTTATTTCCCACGTATCCCAGGTCATTAGAAAACCCAACACTGCTGAAAATCACTTCATATACACCAAAATATAATCCGCGGTTTTTCCCTCCGAATGGATGGCATCGCTACCAACTCGACCATCATAACATGTAATATATGAATGTTTATTTTTCAATCACTTTATTAGAGAGAATTTTAAATTATTTTAAAGGTTTTATTAATTATTTATAGGATTTATTTTAAGGTTTTACGATGATAAAATTAATAAATTCCAATTTATTTCATTTTATTTTCATATATTTATTATTTTTATTGAATTATCTATTCCTAAACCAACCAAAAAAATATCCCAAATATCGAATACTGCAAGAATTTATCAAAACATTTAAGATAAATTGGTTTACATTTTGCTAAACGAAAAAAAAAAGATAACATTTATAAGTTTTATCAACAAAAAAAAAACCTCGAAAAATTTAAGAGGTTTTTTTTATTTGAGATAAAAAAAACTTTCAAAAATTGGGGTGAATTTTATTTGAGATAAAAAAAAAGCGGTTCAAATGTTGCTAAAAGATAACATTTATAAGTTTTATTATGGTTTGAACCGATGCTAAATACCTAATATTTTTAGGCATCCAATTTGGCTGAAAATTTACAGGCTGCCCCTTGGACGTTCCCGGAACGTTGTGTTAAAATATGGCGGGGTTCTGACAGCCGGTTCCCAAGATATAACGTAAAAAAAAATAATTTTTTTAATAATTTTGAAAAATTTTCTGGAATTTTGACACAAAAATTAATTTTCATGACTTCCGATTTGGCTGAAAATTTACAAGCGATCCCTTGGCGACCTCCTTAACGTGCTCTTAAAGTTTGAGCAAATTCTGGCTGCTGGTTTCTGGGATATAGCCAACAAAAAAATTCACAAAAATTTGCCGCATAATTTTGAAAAATTTTCTGGAATTTTGACCAAAAATACATTTTTTATATTCAAAATCTTTAGAAAATTGGCAGGCGATCCCTTGGCCACTCCCTTAACGTGCTGTAAAAGTTTGGGCAATGTCTGGCGGCTGGTTCCTGGGATACAAACTAAAAATAAATTAAAAAAACAATCAAAATTTTACAATTTGAAGTTTACCCAAAAGAATTTCGTTAATATAGGAATATTGGTTGAAAATTAATGCATCGCCCCCACCTTGTCAGGCAATCCAGGAATGTGTTGTAAACATTTTAAAAGCCTCTGTCAGCTGGTTCCCGGGATAGCATCTTAAAAAGATGATCAAAAAAGAAAATACAATAAAAAACATACCAAAATTTTTATTTTTCCATTCAATTTTTCCCGTGTTTCCAATTGATTAATCAATTATTTACATGTTTATGGTTTTGTTTAATTTTCTATTGGTTTTGGCTGTGATAATTTTACTGGCAAATGATTATTTTGAAATATTTTGTGACGATCCAAAAGAAATCCACGTGTTTATTCCACCCTGTCAATTTTTTTTTAATAAAACATAACCTAAATAATGCAAAAAGATTGTTTTATCGATAATTTTTCCTATTCAATTTTCTTGTTATCGCCAATAGATGGTGCAATAAAATTAAAATGGGGATAAAATATTTGGTATTTATTAAAAATAGCGAATACGTCAGACGCCATGATGGCGACGGCCATCATTTATTTATTTATTGTTGTTTTTTTTTTGTTGGTTTGTTTAGGTTTATTTTGTTGGAAGGTTAGTTTTTTTTTATTAAGTTTGTTGATTGGCATTAAAAGATAGCGGAGTGTTGATGGTGTTCTAATGATAATTATTTGATTCAATTATTAATTTGGGAATTTTTACTCCTATTACTAGTGAGTCCCGGTTATTTAACTGAGTGGGAAAACATAAAAATAAAGGTAAACATTTATAGAAGCGAAGATAATTTTGGAATGAAGAACAAATGCGATTGATCTGATTTATTGTTATATATACAGTTTGGACTAGGGCCGCAACACGGAAATGGATTAAAAAATGATGATGATGATACCAATTGTGATGGGTGTCGGAATATATTGCTGAGCATTGTGTTGTGATGATTGTAAATTGCGGGGAGATTATGCTTGTGATAAAATAGAATTTTTTTTGATGATATTCAATTCAAGTTCAAATTCCAAGGTAATCCCATTTGATGATCATTTCCAGACTATTATCAATTAAATTAGAGGATATTAGACGTGTTTTACCACTACCCCGGTTATTCCAACTCAAATGGTTTCCATACAGTGACGGCCCAAAATTGCCTCTGCATGGAAATTTAATTTAGCGATCCTGCGAAAACGGGATCACCTAGAGAAAAGTTTTATATTGCAAAAATACCACAATTATCACCGCTATCAACTTCTGGATGAAAAACAAAATTTTTCATTTTTTGTCAAAAAATTGGAAAAATCGGAAAATTTGGTTTTTTTCAAGGTAGAGATCTGGCCGTCTGGTATGTGTTAGAGGTAGTAAAATGAGGAAACTTTTGTTCTACCACTTTGCTATAACATTTGGAATACACCCAGGAGAGTAAAAAGAATTTTTTCGGAATTTCCATGTAGAGTCAACTTTGGACCACCACTGTTTGGAAACCAGTTGAGTTATAATAACCGGGGTAGTGGCAAAACACGTCTTATATCCTCTAGTTTAATCGCTGAAAATTTTGAAATGATCATGTACCGGGATCACCTTGGAACTAACCTTTGAAATTCATCGAAAATTGATGTTTTTCGATGTTAAAGGAAAATCCACAATTTTCATCGGAAAATTATCGGACCAATTTCATTTGAAAGATCAATCTTTTGCCTTTCCAATGACGTTCTAAAATCCCAAATGAAGCAACTCCTTCATATAGTAATAATTCACGGAATGAAGGTCTACTTGGGATTTCCCAAATTTCAACCGAGCCTCCTGACCAAACCAATGGGAATATTTTCATGGGGTTACCATCAATCGAAAGGTATTTAAATTGCCCATCGACTCATGGTCATCGCGATGGATCGGCCAGAACAAAATAAAAAGTTATGGGAGATTGAAAATGCGAAAAACGCGATTTTCAAGGGCAGATGGTGGGGTTCCTGGACCACCCACCAAGGTCATATTTTTGGAATCAACATTCTCGGGGATGGTCTACAACGTGCTAATAAAATAAAATCCCTAGGACGACATGAACAAAATTGTTACAAGAGTTAACTCTTGTATTTTTAGGCCAAAATTTAGCAAAAAAAAAGCAAAAATTAATCTTTTCCCTTTTTTCCTTTTTATTTCCCACGTATCCCAGGTCATTAGAAAACCCAACACTGCTGAAAATCACTTCATATACACCAAAATATAATCCGCGGTTTTTCCCTCCGAATGGATGGCATCGCTACCAACTCGACCATCATAACATGTAATATATGAATGTTTATTTTTCAATCACTTTATTAGAGAGAATTTTAAATTATTTTAAAGGTTTTATTAATTATTTATAGGATTTATTTTAAGGTTTTACGATGATAAAATTAATAAATTCCAATTTATTTCATTTTATTTTCATATATTTATTATTTTTATTGAATTATCTATTCCTAAACCAACCAAAAAAATATCCCAAATATCGAATACTGCAAGAATTTATCAAAACATTTAAGATAAATTGGTTTACATTTTGCTAAACGAAAAAAAAAAGATAACATTTATAAGTTTTATCAACAAAAAAAAAACCTCGAAAAATTTAAGAGGTTTTTTTATTTGAGATAAAAAAAACTTTCAAAAATTGGGGTGAATTTTATTTGAGATAAAAAAAAAGCGGTTCAAATGTTGCTAAAAGATAACATTTATAAGTTTTATTATGGTTTGAACCGATGCTAAATACCTAATATTTTTAGGCATCCAATTTGGCTGAAAATTTACAGGCTGCCCCTTGGACGTTCCCGGAACGTTGTGTTAAAATATGGCGGGGTTCTGACAGCCGGTTCCCAAGATATAACGTAAAAAAAAATAATTTTTTTAATAATTTTGAAAAATTTTCTGGAATTTTGACACAAAAATTAATTTTCATGACTTCCGATTTGGCTGAAAATTTACAAGCGATTCCTTGGCGACCTCCTTAACGTGCTCTTAAAGTTTGAGCAAATTCTGGCTGCTGGTTTCTGGGATATAGCCAACAAAAAAATTCACAAAAATTTGCCGCATAATTTTGAAAAATTTTCTGGAATTTTGACACAAAAATTAATTTTCATGACTTCCGATTTGGCTGAAAATTTACAAGCGATCCCTTGGCGACCTCCTTAACGTGCTCTTAAAGTTTGAGCAAATTCTGGCTGCTGGTTTCTGGGATATAGCCAACAAAAAAATTCACAAAAATTTGCCGCATAATTTTGAAAAATTTTCTGGAATTTTGACACAAAAATTAATTTTCATGACTTCCGATTTGGCTGAAAATTTACAAGCGATCCCTTGCCGACCTCCTTAACGTGATCTTAAAGTTTGAGCAAATTCTGGCTGCTGGTTTCTGGGATATAGCCAACAAAAAAATTCACAAAAATTTGCCGCATAATTTTGAAAAATTTTCTGGAATTTTGACCAAAAATAAATTTTTATGACTTCCGATTTGGTTGAAAATTTACAGGCGATCCCTTGGCGACCTCCTTAACGTGCTCTTAAAGTTTGAGCCAATTCTGGCGGCTGGTTTCTGGGATACAGCCGACAAAAAAATTGCACAACGATTGGCCGCATAAATTTGATAATTTTTCAGGGTTTTTGACATCAAAAATACATTTTTTATATTCAAAATCTTTAGAAAATTGGCAGGCGATCCCTTGGCCACTCCCTTAACGTGCTGTAAAAGTTTGGGCAATGTCTGGCGGCTGGTTCCTGGGATACAAACTAAAAATAAATTAAAAAAACAATCAAAATTTTACAATTTGAAGTTTACCCAAAAGAATTTCGTTAATATAGGAATATTGGTTGAAAATTAATGCATCGCCCCCACCTTGGGCAATCCAGGAATGTGTTGTAAACATTTTAAAAGCCTCTGTCAGCTGGTTCCCGGGATAGCATCTTAAAAAGATGATCAAAAAAGAAAATACAATAAAAAACATACCAAAATTTTTATTTTTCCATTCAATTTTTCCCGTGTTTCCAATTGATTAATCAATTATTTACATGTTTATGGTTTTGTTTAATTTTCTATTGGTTTTGGCTGTGATAATTTTACTGGCAAATGATTATTTTGAAATATTTTGTGACGATCCAAAAGAAATCCACGTGTTTATTCCACCCAGTCAATTTTTTTTTAATAAAACATAACCTAAATAATGCAAAAAGATTGTTTTATCGATAATTTTTCCTATTCAATTTTCTTGTTATCGCCAATAGATGGTGCAATAAAATTAAAATGGGGATAAAATATTTGGTATTTATTAAAAATAGCGAACACGTCAGACGCCATGATGGCGACGGCCATCATTTATTTATTTATTGTTGTTTTTTTTTGTTGGTTTGTTTAGGTTTATTTTGTTGGAAGGTTAGTTTTTTTTTATTAAGTTTGTTGATTGGCATTAAAAGATAGCGGAGTGTTGATGGTGTTCTAATGATAATTATTTGATTCAATTATTAATTTGGGAATTTTAATTGAAAACATAAAAATAAAGGTAAACATTTATAGAAGCGAAGATAATTTTGGAATGAAGAACAAATGCGATTGATCTGATTTATTGTTATATATACAGTTTGGACTAGGGCCGCAACACGGAAATGGATTAAAAAATGATGATGATGATACCAATTGTGATGGGTGTCGGAATATATTGCTGAGCATTGTGTTGTGATGATTGTAAATTGCGGGGAGATTATGCTTGTGATAAAATAGAATTTTTTTTGATGATATTCAATTCAAGTTCAAATTCCAAGGTAATCCCATTTGATGATCATTTCCAGACTATTATCAATTAAATTAGAGGATATTAGACGTGTTTTACCACTACCCCGGTTATTCCAACTCAAATGGTTTCCATACAGTGACGGCCCAAAATTGCCTCTGCATGGAAATTTAATTTAGCGATCCTGCGAAAACGGGATCACCTAGAGAAAAGTTTTATATTGCAAAAATACCACAATTATCACCGCTATCAACTTCTGGATGAAAAACAAAATTTTTCATTTTTTGTCAAAAAATTGGAAAAATCGGAAAATTTGGTTTTTTTCAAGGTAGAGATCTGGCCGTCTGGTATGTGTTAGAGGTAGTAAAATGAGGAAACTTTTGTTCTACCACTTTGCTATAACATTTGGAATACACCCAGGAGAGTAAAAAGAATTTTTTCGGAATTTCCATGTAGAGTCAACTTTGGACCACCACTGTTTGGAAACCAGTTGAGTTATAATAACCGGGGTAGTGGCAAAACACGTCTTATATCCTCTAGTTTAATCGCTGAAAATTTGGGAATGATCATGTACCGGGATCACCTTGGAACTAACCTTTGAAGTTCATCGAAAATTGATGTTTTTCGATGTTAAAGGAAAATCCACAATTTTCATCGGAAAATTATCCGGCCAATTTTATTTGAAAGATCAATCTTTTACCTTTCCAATGACGTTCTAAAATCCCAAATGAAGCAACTCCTTCATATAGTAATAATTCACGGAATGAAGGTCTACTTGGGATTCCCCAAATTTCAATCCAGCCTCCTGACCAAACCAATGGGCATATTTTCATGGGGTTACCATCAATCGAAAGGTATTTAAATTGCCCATCGACTTATGGTCATCGCGATGGATCGGCCAGAACAAAATAAAAAGTTATGGGAGATTGAAAATGCGAAAAACGCGATTTTCAAGGGCAGATGGTGGGGTTCCTGGACCACCCACCAAGGTCATATTTTTGGAATCAACATTCTCGGGGATGGTCTACAACGTGCTAATAAAATAAAATCCCTAGGACGACATGAACAAAATTGTTACAAGAGTTTACTCTTGTATTTTTAGGCCAAAATTTAGCAAAAAAAAGCAAAAATTAATCTTTTCCCTTTTTCCTGAATGAATTCACACTCATAGGAAAAATTTCCGGGCGATGCGATCGGTGGGATTTGAACCGGGGTCCGTGTCGTGAATGATGTGCGTGCATACCAATATGCAATAATATCATACGATATGGGTTTTGCTGTTTAGCGATCATATGATATTTTAGAGATTGTAGACGAATATTTTATTATATTTTCTGGATTTTTTTTTTTTATTAATTTTATTGTATTTTTGGGAGTAAAATATAACAAAAATATAATCTTTTCCCTCTTTTTTCCATACCAATATCGAATAATATCGTATGTTGTGTATTTCGATGTTTAGCGATCAGATTTTTTGTGCGAATGTATTAAGAAATTTTTAAAGAATCGTGCAACCATAACAATAAATAGACACAAATTAATTTTTTTTTATTATAATTTTATTTATTTGTATTTACTTTAATCATTTATTTCATAACATTAATGTAAACAATATATTATAATAATTAACATAATATATCGATTTGATTTGAAATGTTTCTATTGGTTTATTTTTGTTTCTTTTATTTTAACAAATTTTCTAATAATATTTAATTAGTAATCAATGTGTTCCATTACATGTGAACTTGTTCCATTACTTGTGATGGTTTTGTTTTGTTGTTAGGGGTTTTGTATAAGGACTAGACTTTTAATTCACATTTTGCCCTTTATTTTTATTGCTTTAACTCTACTAACAATAATAACAATAATATCAATAATAATAACAATAAAACAATAACAATAATAATAATATATATAAAAAATCTTTTTAAACTTAATAATTATTTATAATAACAGCATTTTGGAATGTTATGGTTTTGTGTGCAATTTTGTAGGTGTATAAAAATAATAATTTCATTATTTATAATAACTATATACAATCAACTGTTAATAAGTCCTTGATTTTTTTTTGCTGATTCCAATTCAACTTGAAAATTAATTTTTAATTTTAGAATATGATACTAAAAACAATCTTATTATTACAATATCTGTTCATAGAACAAAAATATAATTGATTAATTTGGCTATATGTGGCTGGCTGGCTGCCTGGTGTTGATTACTAACTCCTGATTAAACATTTTCCTAAATATGATTTACAAATAATCATTATATTTATCTATTTTTTGTTTAAAATAGCACCAACACTTTCTCTCATTTACTTATAATCGATGTAGGTAACTATTGATATACTAAATGAAACTCATTTTTAGCTGCGCTGAAGCCTAATAGATAAGAACAGTTAATGCAGTAAAAATAGTAATATACTAATAATAGAATACAATTATTTTTCGCAAAATCATATCATACCATATCATAATAATATAAAACAGGATCAATTTTATAATCTTGATGCCATCATCGTCATAATCGTTTTCTGTTTTTGTAGAATCATGTAGGTCATGCAACCATATCAATATCACTAACCAATGAATCGGTATCCGGTATCCGATAATATTGAATCCACATGATAACGGTGTGGCGATGCTAATAAATTTTGTGTTGATGATAATATTGGATCAAAACAATTGGTAATATCAAGTGCTGAATGTAAGTGTTGATTATGAAGATGAAGTAAATTATTATTGTTCGTTTGATGTCTACTATTACTATGTTGCAGATGATTGTCTCCGCTATTAAGACTGTGGCTATTCAATTGATTTGATACATTTGATGATTGCTGATGATGGACATGATTATTATTATTATCCTTGTTATTACTTAAATTATTAGTATTATTATCATTGTGATTATGGTGATGACGACTGTTGCTACTCTGATTATGATTATTATTATTATTATTGTTGTGATGATGATGATGATGATGATGGTGTTGAGGTTCATGATGAGATGATGATAGTAAAGGATCGCCACCATGTTGTAATGAATTACAATTATTATGTGATGATGATGTTGATGATGTTGGCGAGTGCGGTCAGTTTAATAAATGATGTGATAGCATTGGATCGCCTCCGTGCACAACCGATGAATGTTCATCTTCCATTAAGTCTTCCATTTGATTTAAACTTAATGTACTCGCCTCTGAAACAACATCTGGCATCTACAAGGAAGCAGATATATATGCATACATAATTAATATTAATTTGTTTTTTTTTTAATTATAAAGTTTGATAAATTTGGACAACCCTGGACATTTCTGGAAAACCGTTTCGTTTTCGTTTATTTTTGATATTCATAATTTATTTTGGTGGTTGATTGTACGCCCGAAATAGAATCTATATATTATAAAAAAGAAATGAATGAAAACGATTAGTATATGTTGATTATCTTTTTTTATTTTTAGGTTCTTAATACATAAAAATAAATGTATGGAAATCCAATATTCTCGTTATCGGCAATAAATGCGGCCAAAATGGCTGCACCCCTTATTATTTCTATATTTTACTATATATAAACAAAAAACTATTTAGCTGTATTTCGGTAGAGTTTTGCATATATTTCTATACAAATCATGAACAAAATTTTTGTATACTTTCTGCTGTGAAAAAAAACCGATTTTTGCTAAAATCTTTAAATTTCCACGAATCAGACCGCAAATTTCGGGAATCAATCGGGAAATGGAATATTTAAGGATAAACAATGTTTAATTATACATTTTTCAATTGCTTATTGATTTATGAAAACTTTAAATTAGGCTGCAAATTGTCAGAATTAATCGGAAAAGGGATTATTTAAGGATACCCAACGTTTAATTAAACATTTTTCAATTGGTTTTTGATTTATGAACATTTTTTGAATCAATCGGGAAATGGAATATTTAAGGATAAACAATGTTTAATTATACATTTTTCAATTGCTTATTGATTTATGAAAAATTTAAATTAGGCTGCAAATTGTCAGAATTAATCGGAAAAGGGATCATTTAAGGATATCCAACGTTTAATTAAACATTTTTCAATTGGTTTTTGATTTATGAACATTTTTTGAATACCAACTGCGGTGAAAAAAAAAACCGATTTCTATACAATTTCTATACAAATCATGAACAAAATTTGTGTATGCTTTTTGCTGTGAAAAAAAAAACCGATTTTTGCCAAAATCTTTAAATTTCCACGAATCAGGCTGCAAATTGCGGGAATCAATCGGGAAATGGAATATTTAAGGATAAACAATGTTTAATTATACATTTTTCAATTGCTTATTGATTTATGAAAACTTTAAATTAGGCTGCAAATTGTCAGAATTAATCGGAAAAGGGATTATTTAAGGATACCCAACGTTTAATTAAACATTTTTCAATTGGTTTTTGATTTATGAACATTTTTTGAATACCAACTGCGGTGAAAAAAAAAACCGATTTCTATACAATTTCTATACAAATCATGAACAAAATTTGTGTATACTTTTTGCTGTGAAAAAAAAAACCGATTTTTGCCAAAATCTTTAAATTTCCACGAATCAGGCTGCAAATTGCGGGAATCAATCGGGAAATGGAATATTTAAGGATAAACAATGTTTAATTATACATTTTTCAATTGCTTATTGATTTATGAAAAATTTAAATTAGGCTGCAAATTGTCAGAATTAATCGGAAAAGGGATTATTTAAGGATATCCAACGTTTAATTAAACATTTTTCAATTGGTTTTTGATTTATGAACATTTTTTGAATACCAACTGCGGTGAAAAAAAAAACCGATTTCTATACAATTTCTATACAAATCATGAACAAAATTTGTGAATACTTTCTGCTGTGAAAAAAAACCGATTTTTGACAAAATCTTTAAATTTCCACGAATCAGGCTGCAAATTGCGGGAATCAATCGGGAAATGGAATATTTAAGGATAAACAATGTTCAATTATACATTTTTCAATTACTTATTGATTTATGAAAACTTTAAATTAGGCCGCAAATTGTCAGAATTAATCGGAAAAGGGATTATTTAAGGATATCCAACGTTTAATTAAACATTTTTCAATTGGTTTTTGATTTATGAACATTTTTTGAATACCAACTGCGGTGAAAAAAAAAACCGATTTCTTACAATTTCTATACAAATCATGAACAAAATTTGTGTATGCTTTTTGCTGTGAAAAAAAAAACCGATTTTTGCCAAAATCTTTAAATTTCCACGAATCAGGCTGCAAATTGCGGGAATCAATCGGGAAATGGAATATTTAAGGATAAACAATGTTTAATTATACATTTTTCAATTGCTTATTGATTTATGAAAACTTTAAATTAGGCTGCAAATTGTCAGAATTAATCGGAAAAGGGATTATTTAAGGATACCCAACGTTTAATTAAACATTTTTCAATTGGTTTTTGATTTATGAACATTTTTTGAATACCAACTGCGGTGAAAAAAAAAACCGATTTCTATACAATTTCTATACAAATCATGAACAAAATTTGTGTATACTTTTTGCTGTGAAAAAAAAAACCGATTTTTGCCAAAATCTTTAAATTTCCACGAATCAGGCTGCAAATTGCGGGAATCAATCGGGAAATGGAATATTTAAGGATAAACAATGTTTAATTATACATTTTTCAATTGCTTATTGATTTATGAAAAATTTAAATTAGGCTGCAAATTGTCAGAATTAATCGGAAAAGGGATTATTTAAGGATATCCAACGTTTAATTAAACATTTTTCAATTGGTTTTTGATTTATGAACATTTTTTGAATACCAACTGCGGTGAAAAAAAAAACCGATTTCTATACAATTTCTATACAAATCATGAACAAAATTTTTGTATACTTTCTGCTGTGAAAAAAAAAACGATTTTTGCCAAAATCTTTAAATTTCCACGAATCAGGCTGCAAATTGCGGGAATCAATCGGGAAATGGAATATTTAAGGATAAACAATGTTCAATTATACATTTTTCAATTACTTATTGATTTATGAAAACTTTAAATTAGGCCGCAAATTGTCAGAATTAATCGGAAAAGGGATTATTTAAGGATATCCAACGTTTAATTAAACATTTTTCAATTGGTTTTTGATTTATGAACATTTTTTGAATGCCAACTGCGGTGCAAAAAAAACCGATTTCTTACAATTTCTATACAAATCATGAACAAAATTTGTGTATACTTTCTGCTGTGAAAAAAAAACGATTTTTGCCAAAATCTTTAAATTTCCACGAATCAGGCTGCAAATTGCGGGAATCAATCGGGAAATGGAATATTTAAGGATAAACAATGTTCAATTATACATTTTTCAATTGCTTATTGATTTATGAAAACTTTAAATTAGGCCGCAAATTGTCAGAATTAATCGGAAAAGGGATTATTTAAGGATATCCAACGTTTAATTAAACATTTTTCAATTGGTTTTTGATTTATGAACATTTTTTGAATACCAACTGCGGTGAAAAAAAAACCGATTTCTTACAATTTCTATACAAATCATGAACAAAATTTGTGTATACTTTCTGCTGTGAAAAAAAAAACAGATTTTTGCCAGAATCTTTAAATTTCCACGAATCAGGCTGCAAATTGCGGGAATCAATCGGGAAATGGATTATTTAAGGATAAACAATGTTTAATTATACATTTTTCAATTGCTTATTGATTTATGAAAAATGTAAATTAGGCCGCAAATTGTCAGAATTAATCGGAAAAGGGATTATTTAAGGATATCCAACGTTTAATTAAACATTTTTCAATTGGTTTTTGATTTATGAACATTTTTTGAATACCAACTGCGGTGAAAAAAAAAACCGATTTCTATACAATTTCTATACAAATCATGAACAAAATTTGTGTATACTTTCTGCTGTGAAAAAAAAACCGATTTTTGCCAAAATCTTTAAATTTCCACGAATCAGGCTGCAAATTGCGGGAATCAATCGGGAAATGGAATATTTAAGGATAAACAATGTTTAATTATACATTTTTCAATTGCTTATTGATTTATGAAAAATTTAAATTAGGCCGCAAATTGTCAGAATTAATCGGAAAATGGATT
Source organism: Dilophus febrilis (assembly GCA_958336335.1). NCBI lineage: Eukaryota > Metazoa > Arthropoda > Insecta > Diptera > Bibionidae > Dilophus > Dilophus febrilis. Next base: position 27,408 of record OY284469.1, read on the forward strand.
ATTTAAGGATATCCAACGTTTAATTAAACATTTTTCAATTGGTTTTTGATTTATGAACATTTTTTGAATACCAACTGCGGTGAAAAAAAAAACCGATTTCTATACAATTTCTATACAAATCATGAACAAAATTTTTGTATACTTTCTGCTGTGAAAAAAAAAACCGATTTTTGCCAAAATCTTTAAATTTCCACGAATCAGGCTGCAAATTGCGGGAATCAATCGGGAAATGGAATATTTAAGGATAAACAATGTTTAATTATACATTTTTCAATTGCTTATTGATTTAAGAAAAATTTAAATTAGGCCTCAAATTGTCAGAATTAATCGGAAAAGGGATTATTTAAGGATATCCAACGTTTAATTAAACATTTTTCAATTGGTTTTTGATTTATGAACATTTTTTGAATACCAACTGATTTCTATACAATTTCTATACAAATCATGAACAAAATTATTGTATACTTTCTGCTGTGAAAAAAAGAACCGATTTATGCTAAAATCTTTAAATTTCCACGAATCAGGTTGCAAATTGCGGGAATTAATCGGGAATGGAATATTTAAGGATAAACAATGTTAAATTATACATTTTTCAATTGCTTATTGATTTATGAAAACTTTAAATTAGGCTGCAAATTGTCAGAATTAATCGGAAAAGGGATTATTTAAGGATATCCAACGTTTAATTAAACATTTTTTAATAGGTTTTTGATTTATGAACATTTTTTGAATACCAACTGCGGTGAAAAAAAAAAACGATTTCTATACAATTTCTATACAAATCATGAACAAAATTTTTGTATACTTTCTGCTGTGAAAAAAAAACCGATTTTTGCCAAAATCTTTAAATTTCCACGAATCAGGCTGCAAATTGCGGGAATCAATCGGGAAATGGAATATTTAAGGATAAACAATGTTTAATTATACATTTTTCAATTACTTATTGATTTATCAAAACTTTAAATTAGGCTGCAAATTGTCAGAATTAATCGGAAAAGGGATTATTTAAGGATATCCAACGTTTAATTAAACATTTTTCAATAGGTTTTTGATTTATGAACATTTTTTGAATACCAACTGCGGTGAAAAAAAAAACCGATTTCTATACAATTTCTATACAAATCATGAACAAAATTTGTGTATGCTTTCTGCTGTGAAAAAAAAACCGATTTTTGCCAAAATCTTTAAATTTCCACGAATCAGGCTGCAAATTGCGGGAATCAATCGGGAAATGGAATATTTAAGGATAAACAATGTTTAATTATACATTTTTCAATTGCTTATTGATTTATGAAAAATTTAAATTAGGCCGCAAATTGTCAGAATTAATCGGAAAAGGGATTATTTAAGGATATCCAACGTTTAATTAAACATTTTTCAATTGGTTTTTGATTTATGAACATTTTTTGAATACCAACTGCGGTGAAAAAAAAAACCGATTTCTATACAATTTCTATACAAATCATGAACAAAATTTTTGTATACTTTCTGCTGTGAAAAAAAAACCGATTTTTGCCAAAATCTTTAAATTTCCACGAATCAGGCTGCAAATTGCGGGAATCAATCGGGAAATGGAATATTTAAGGATAAACAATGTTTAATTATACATTTTTCAATTGCTTATTGATTTAAGAAAACTTTAAATTAGGCCGCAAATTGTCAGAATTAATCGGAAATGGGATTATTTAAGGATATCCAACGTTTAATTAAACATTTTTCAATTGGTTTTTGATTTATGAACATTTTTTGAATACCAACTGATTTCTATACAATTTCTATACAAATCATGAACAAAATTTGTGTATACTTTCTGCTGTGAAAAAAAAAAACCGATTTTTGCCAAAATCTTTAAATTTCCACGAATCAGGCTGCAAATTGCGGGAATCAATCGGGAAATGGAATATTTAAGGATAAACAATGTTTAATTATACATTTTTCAATTGCTTATTGATTTATGAAAAATTTAAATTAGGTCGCAAATTGTCAGAATTAATCGGAAAAGGGATTATTTAAGGATATCCAACGTTTAATTAAACATTTTTCAATTGGTTTTTGATTTATGAACATTTTTTGAATACCAACTGCGGTGAAAAAAAAAACCGATTTCTATACAATTTCTATACAAATCATGAACAAAATTTTTGTATACTTTCTGCTGTGAAAAAAAAAAACCGATTTTTGCCAAAATCTTTAAATTTCCACGAATCAGGCTGCAAATTGCGGGAATCAATCGGGAAATGGAATATTTAAGGATAAGCAATGTTTAATTATACATTTTTCAATTGCTTATTGATTTATGAAAACTTTAAATTAGGCTGCAAATTGTCAGAATTAATCGGAAAAGGGATTATTTAAGGATATCCAACGTTTAATTAAACATTTTTCAATTGGTTTTTGATTTATGAACATTTTTTGAATACCAACTGCGGTGAAAAAGAAAACTGATTTCTATACAATTTCTATACAAATCATGAACAAAATTTGTGTATACTTTCTGCTGTGAAAAAAAAAACCGATTTTTGCCAAAATCTTTAAATTTCCACGAATCAGGCTGCAAATTGCGGGAATCAATCGGGAAATGGAATATTTAAGGATAAACAATGTTTAATTATACATTTTTCAATTGCTTATTGATTTATGAAAAATTTAAATTAGGCCGCAAATTGTCAGAATTAATCGGAAAAGGGATTATTTAAGGATATCCAACATTTAATTAAACATTTTTCAATTGGTTTTTGATTTATGAACATTTTTTGAATACCAACTGCGGTGAAAAAAAAACCGATTTCTATACAATTTCTATACAAATCATGAACAAAATTTTTGTATACTTTCTGCTGTGAAAAAAAAAACCGATTTTTGCCAAAATCTTTAAATTTCCACGAATCAGGCTGCAAATTGCGGGAATCAATCGGGAAATGGAATATTTAAGGATAAACAATGTTTAATTATACATTTTTCAATTGCTTATTGATTTATGAAAAATTTAAATTAGGCCGCAAATTGTCAGAATTAATCGGAAAAGGGATTATTTAAGGATACCCAACGTTTAATTAAACATTTTTCAATTGGTTTTTGATTTATGAACATTTTTTGAATACCAACTGCGGTGAAAAAAAAACCGATTTCTATACAATTTCTATACAAATCATGAACAAAATTTTTGTATACTTTCTGCTGTGAAAAAAAAACCGATTTTTGCCAAAATCTTTAAATTTCCACGAATCAGGCTGCAAATTGCGGGAATCAATCGGGAAATGGAATATTTAAGGATAAGCAATGTTTAATTATACATTTTTCAATTGCTTATTGATTTATGAAAACTTTAAATTAGGCTGCAAATTGTCAGAATTAATCGGAAAAGGGATTATTTAAGGATATCCAACATTTAATTAAACATTTTTCAATTGGTTTTTGATTTATGAACATTTTTTGAATACCAACTGCGGTGAAAAAAAAAACCGATTTCTATACAATTTCTATACAAATCATGAACAAAATTTTTGTATACTTTCTGCTGTGAAAAAAAAAAACCGATTTTTGCCAAAATCTTTAAATTTCCACGAATCAGGCTGCAAATTGCGGGAATCAATCGGGAAATGGAATATTTAAGGATAAACAATGTTTAATTATACATTTTTCAATTGCTTATTGATTTAAGAAAACTTTAAATTAGGCCGCAAACTGTCAGAATTAATCGGAAAAGGGATTATTTAAGGATATCCAACGTTTAATTAAACATTTTTCAATAGGTTTTTGATTTATGAACATTTTTTGAATACCAACTGCGGTGAAAAAAAAAACCGATTTCTATACAATTTCTATACAAATCATGAACAAAATTATTGTATACTTTCTGCTGTGAAAAAAAAACCGATTTTTGCCAAAATCTTTAAATTTCCACGAATCAGGCTGCAAATTGCGGGAATCAATCGGGAAATGGAATATTTAAGGATAAACAATGTTTAATTATACATTTTTCAATTACTTATTGATTTATGAAAACTTTAAATTAGGCTGCAAATTGTCAGAATTAATCGGAAAAGGGATTATTTAAGGATATCCAACGTTTAATTAAACATTTTTCAATAGGTTTTTGATTTATGAACATTTTTTGAATACCAACTGCGGTGAAAAAAAAAACCGATTTCTATACAATTTCTATACAAATCATGAACAAAATTTGTGTATACTTTCTGCTGTGAAAAAAAAACCGATTTTTGCCAAAATCTTTAAATTTCCACGAATCAGGCTGCAAATTGCGGGAATCAATCGGGAAATGGAATATTTAAGGATAAACAATGTTTAATTATACATTTTTCAATTGCTTATTGATTTATGAAAAATTTAAATTAGGCCGCAAATTGTCAGAATTAATCGGAAAAGGGATTATTTAAGGATATCCAACGTTTAATTAAACATTTTTCAATTGGTTTTTGATTTATGAACATTTTTTGAATACCAACTGCGGTGAAAAAAAAAAACCGATTTCTATACAATTTCTATACAAATCATGAACAAAATTTTTGTATACTTTCTGCTGTGAAAAAAAAAACCGATTTTTGCCAAAATCTTTAAATTTCCACGAATCAGGCTGCAAATTGCGGGAATCAATCGGGAAATGGAATATTTAAGGATAAACAATGTTTAATTATACATTTTTCAATTGCTTATTGATTTAAGAAAACTTTAAATTAGGCCGCAAATTGTCAGAATTAATCGGAAATGGGATTATTTAAGGATATCCAACGTTTAATTAAACATTTTTCAATTGGTTTTTGATTTATGAACATTTTTTGAATACCAACTGATTTCTATACAATTTCTATACAAATCATGAACAAAATTTGTGTATACTTTCTGCTGTGAAAAAAAAAAACCGATTTTTGCCAAAATCTTTAAATTTCCACGAATCAGGCTGCAAATTGCGGGAATCAATCGGGAAATGGAATATTTAAGGATAAACAATGTTTAATTATACATTTTTCAATTGCTTATTGATTTATGAAAAATTTAAATTAGGCCGCAAATTGTCAGAATTAATCGGAAAAGGGATTATTTAAGGATATCCAACGTTTAATTAAACATTTTTCAATTGGTTTTTGATTTATGAACATTTTTTGAATACCAACTGCGGTGAAAAAAAAAACCGATTTCTATACAATTTCTATACAAATCATGAACAAAATTTTTGTATACTTTCTGCTGTGAAAAAAAAACCGATTTTTGCCAAAATCTTTAAATTTCCACGAATCAGACTGCAAATTGCGGGAATCAATCGGGAAATGGAATATTTAAGGATAAACAATGTTTAATTATACATTTTTCAATTGCTTATTGATTTAAGAAAACTTTAAATTAGGCCGCAAATTGTCAGAATTAATCGGAAAAGCGATTATTTAAGGATATCCAACGTTTAATTAAACATTTTTCAATAGGTTTTTGATTTATGAACATTTTTTGAATACCAACTGCGGTGAAAAAAAAACCGATTTCTATACAATTTGTATACAAATCATGAACAAAATTTTTGTATACTTTCCGCTGTGAAAAAAAAAAACCGATTTTTTCCAAAATCTTTAAATTTCGACGAATCCGGCTGCAAATTGCGGGAATTAATCGGGAAATGGAATATTTAAGGATAAACAATGTTTAATTATACATTTTTCAATTGCTTATTGATTTAAGAAAACTTTAAATTAGGCCGCAAATTGTCAGAATTAATCGGAAAAGCGATTATTTAAGGATATCCAACGTTTAATTAAACATTTTTCAATAGGTTTTTGATTTATGAACATTTTTTGAATACCAACTGCGGTGAAAAAAAAAACCGATTTCTATACAATTTCTATACAAATCATGAACAAAATTTTTGTATACTTTCTGCTGTGAAAAAAAAAACCGATTTTTGCCAAAATCTTATATTTCCACGAATCAGACTGCAAATTGCGGGAATCAATCGGGAAATGGAATATTTAAGTATAAACAATGTTTAATTATACATTTTTCAATTGCTTATTGATTTAAGAAAACTTTAAATTAGGCCGCAAATTGTCAGAATTAATCGGAAAAGCGATTATTTAAGGATATCCAACGTTTAATTAAACATTTTTCAATAGGTTTTTGATTTATGAACATTTTTTGAATACCAACTGCGGTGAAAAAAAAAACCGATTTCTATACAATTTGTATACAAATCATGAACAAAATTTGTGTATACTTTCTGCTGTGAAAAAAAAAACCGAATTTTGTCAACAACAAAAAAAATTTATGAAAAATTTATTTAAAATTTTTGTATACTAGCTGCGGTGATATTAAAAACAGATGCTTCTTGTAGTTTTTGGTTAATTGTTTTGCGGTGATTTCTTGATGTTCTGGATACAATTGAATAAATTAACAACAACACAATAATCAAAACAAACCAAAATCATAATCACTCATAACTTTTTCATAAGCACAACAACACAAAATCATTAAACACTTTTTTTTATTCATTCTTATATTTCATTATACATTTATTTTTCTTTTGATTCATTTAGAATCAATTTCTTTTTCTATTTTTTTTCAAACCACATCACAAAACTTTTCCTATATGAAATAGAAACTCACACACGACGACCAACAAATCGAATCCACGGTTACTTTTTACCGCGATATCATAAAAGATACAATCACAATATAACGGTATGAACATTAATAGATAAAAGAAATTTTTTATGCTATTTTTATGATGATAATAATGTTAAAGGTCGTCCGTCCGTACCGCATTTTATCAACATTGAAACCGAATTTAATAAAAAATCGAAATCACATAAATATCAAACAAACACATCACAGAATCAAACAAAATTATTATCATGTCAATTTCTATAGATTATATAAAAACTATACCAGTTTAAAATAAAAAAAATACCGCACAGCACAAAACAAGAAAACGCGTGTGTTTTTAATTCTCTTTATATATATATATAGATAGTTTGGGTGTGTGATTTCAAGTTAATTTTTTTATTCAATAAATGAATTTATAAAATAATTATTATTTATATTATGAATTATTGTCATCATCATCATCATTCGTTTTATGCTGAATCCGTATAAATTGGTTTCAAAACGATTTAGATATTGGTTTTTGAGTTATAGCCCGGCAAAGGTTTCCCAAAATTTTGCTATTCTAACCCCTTATGAAAAAATGGATTTTTCACCGAATCAAAAAAACCGATTTTTGCTAAAATCTTTAAATTTGCACGAATCAGGCTGCAAATTGTGGGAATTAATCGGAAAAGGGATTATTTAAGGATATCCAACGTTTAATTAAACATTTTTCAATTGCTTATTGATTTACAATTTACAATTTCTATACAAATCATGAACAAAATCATTGTATACTTTCTGCTGTGAAAAAAAAACCGATTTTTTCCAAAATCTTTAAATTTCGACGAATCCGGCTGCAAATTGCGGGAATTAATCGGGAAATGGAATATTAAGGGATAAACAATGTTAAATTATACATTTTTCAATTGCTTATTGATTTAAGAAAACTTTAAATTAGGCCGCAAATTGTCAGAATTAATCGGAAATGGGATTATTTAAGGATATCCAACGTTTAATTAAACATTTTTCAATTGGTTTTTGATTTATGAACATTTTTTGAATACCAACTGTTTTCTATACAATTTCTATACAAATCATGAACAAAATTCGTGTATACTTTCTGCTGTGAAAAAAAGAACCGATTTATGCTAAAATCTTTAAATTTCCACGAATCAGGTTGCAAATTGCGGGAATTAATCGGTAAATGGAATATTTAAGGATAAACAATGTTAAATTATACATTTTTCAATTGCTTATTGATTTATGAAAACTTTAAATTAGGCTGCAAAGTGTCAGAATTAATCGGAAAAGGGATTATTCAAGGATATCCAACGTTTAATTAAACATTTTTCAATAGGTTTTTGATTTATGAACATTTTTTGAATACCAACTGCGGTGAAAAAAAAAACCGATTTCTATACAATTTCTATACAAATCATGAACAAAATTATTTATACTTTCTGCTGTGAAAAAAAAAACCGATTTTTGCCAAAATCTTTAAATTTCCACGAATCAGACTGCAAATTGCGGGAATCAATCGGGAAATGGAATATTTAAGGATAAACAATGTTTAATTATACATTTTTCAATTGCTTATTGATTTATGAAAAATTTAAATTAGGCTGCAAATTGTCAGAATTAATCGGAAAAGGGATTATTTAAGGATATCCAACATTTAATTAAACATTTTTCAATTGGTTTTTGATTTATGAACATTTTTTGAATACCAACTGCGGTGAAAAAAAAACCGATTTCTATACAATTTCTATACAAATCATGAACAAAATTTGTGTATACTTTCTGCTGTGAAAAAAAAAACCGATTTTTGCCAAAATCTTTAAATTTCCACGAATCAGGCTGCAAATTGCGGGAATCAATCGGGAAATGGAATATTTAAGGATAAACAATGTTTAATTATACATTTTTCAATTGCTTATTGATTTATGAAAAATTTAAATTAGGCCGCAAATTGTCAGAATTAATCGGAAAAGGGATTATTTAAGGATATCCAACGTTTAATTAAACATTTTTCAATTGGTTTTTGATTTATGAACATTTTTTGAATACCAACTGCGGTGAAAAAAAAAACCGATTTCTATACAATTTCTATACAAATCATGAACAAAATTTTTGTATACTTTCTGCTGTGAAAAAAAAAACCGATTTTTGCCAAAATCTTTAAATTTCCACGAATCAGACTGCAAATTGCGGGAATCAATCGGGAAATGGAATATTTAAGTATAAACAATGTTTAATTATACATTTTTCAATTGCTTATTGATTTAAGAAAACTTTAAATTAGGCCGCAAATTGTCAGAATTAATCGGAAAAGCGATTATTTAAGGATATCCAACGTTTAATTAAACATTTTTCAATAGGTTTTTGATTTATGAACATTTTTTGAATACCAACTGCGGTGAAAAAAAAAACCGATTTCTATACAATTTCTATACAAATCATGAACAAAATTATTGTATACTTTCTGCTGTGAAAAAAAAACCGATTTTTGCCAAAATCTTTAAATTTCCACGAATCAGACTGCAAATTGCGGGAATCAATCGGGAAATGGAATATTTAAGGATAAACAATGTTTAATTATACATTTTTCAATTGCTTATTGATTTATGAAAACTTTAAATTAGGCTGCAAATTGTCAGAATTAATCGGAAAAGGGATTATTTAAGGATATCCAACGTTTAATTAAACATTTTTCAATAGGTTTTTGATTTATGAACATTTTTTGAATACCAACTGCGGTGAAAAAAAAAACCGATTTCTATACAATTTCTATACAAATCATGAACAAAATTATTGTATACTTTCTGCTGTGAAAAAAAAAACCGATTTTTGCCAAAATCTTTAAATTTCCACGAATCAGACTGCAAATTGCGGGAATCAATCGGGAAATGGAATATTTAAGGATAAACAATGTTTAATTATACATTTTTCAATTGCTTATTGATTTAAGAAAACTTTAAATTAGGCCGCAAATTGTCAGAATTAATCGGAAAAGGGATTATTTAAGGATATCCAACGTTTAATTAAACATTTTTCAATTGGTTTTTGATTTATGAACATTTTTTGAATACCAACTGATTTCTATACAATTTCTATACAAATCATGAACAAAATTTTTGTATACTTTCTGCTGTGAAAAAAAGAACCGATTTATGCTAAAATCTTTAAATTTCCACGAATCAGGTTGCAAATTGCTGGAATTAATCGGGAAATGGAATATTTAAGGATAAACAATGTTAAATTATACATTTTTCAATTGCTTATTGATTTATGAAAACTTTAAATTAGGCCGCAAATTGTCAGAATTAATCGGAAAAGGGATTATTTAAGGATATCCAACGTTTAATTAAACATTTTTCAATAGGTTTTTGATTTATGAACATTTTTTGAATACCAACTGCGGTGAAAAAAAAAACCGATTTCTATACAATTTCTATGCAAATCATGAACAAAATCATTGTATACTTTCTGCTGTGAAAAAAAAACCGATTTTTACCAAAATCTTTAAATTTCGACGAATCCGGGTGCAAATTGCGGGAATTAATCGGGAAATGGAATATTTAAGGATAAACAATGTTTAATTATACATTTTTCAATTGCTTATTGATTTATGAAAACTTTAAATTAGGCTGCAAATTGTCAGAATTAATCGGAAAAGGGATTATTTAAGGATATCCAACATTTAATTAAACATTTTTCAATTGGTTTTTGATTTATGAACATTTTTTGAATACCAACTGCGGTGAAAAAAAAAACCGATTTCTATACAATTTCTATACAAATCATGAACAAAATTTGTGTATACTTTCTGCTGTGAAAAAAAAAACCGATTTTTGCCAAAATCTTTAAATTTCCACGAATCAGGCTGCAAATTGCGGGAATCAATCGGGAAATGGAATATTTAAGGATAAACAAGGTTTAATTATACATTTTTAAATTGCTTATTGATTTATGAAAAATTTAAATTAGGCCGCAAATTGTCAGAATTAATCGGAAAAGGGATTATTTAAGGATATCTAACGTTTAATTAAACATTTTTCAATTGGTTTTTGATTTATGAACATTTTTTGAATACCAACTGCGGTGAAAAAAAAAACCGATTTCTATACAATTTCTATACAAATCATGAACAAAATTTGTGTATACTTTCTGCTGTGAAAAAAAAAACCGATTTTTGCCAAAATCTTTAAATTTCCACGAATCAGGCTGCAAATTGCGGGAATCAATCGGGAAATGGAATATTTAAGGATAAACAAGGTTTAATTATACATTTTTAAATTGCTTATTGATTTATGAAAAATTTAAATTAGGCCGCAAATTGTCAGAATTAATCGGAAAAGGGATTATTTAAGGATATCTAACGTTTAATTAAACATTTTTCAATTGGTTTTTGATTTATGAACATTTTTTGAATACCAACTGCGGTGAAAAAAAAAACCGATTTCTATACAATTTCTATACAAATCATGAACAAAATTTTTGTATACTTTCTGCTGTGAAAAAAAAACCGATTTTTGCCAAAATCTTTAAATTTCCACGAATCAGGCTGCAAATTGCGGGAATCAATCGGGAAATGGAATATTTAAGTATAAACAATGTTTAATTATACATTTTTCAATTGCTTATTGATTTAAGAAAACTTTAAATTAGGCCGCAAATTGTCAGAATTAATCGGAAAAGGGATTATTTAAGGATATCCAACGTTTAATTAAACATTTTTCAATTGGTTTTTGATTTATGAACATTTTTTGAATACCAACTGCGGTGAAAAAAAAAACCGATTTCTATACAATTTCTATACAAATAATGAAGAAAATTTGTGTATACTTTCTGCTGTGAAAAAAAAAACCGATTTTTGCCAAAATCTTTAAATTTCCACGAATCAGGCTGCAAATTGCGTGAATCAATCGGGAAATGGAATATTTAAGGATAAACAATGTTTAATTATACATTTTTCAATTGCTTATTGATTTATGAAAACTTTAAATTAGGCCGCAAATTGTCAGAATTAATCGGAAAAGGGATTATTTAAGGATATCCAACGTTTAATTAAACATTTTTCAATTGGTTTTTGATTTATGAACATTTTTTGAATACCAACTGCGGTGAAAAAAAAAACCGATTTCTATACAATTTCTATACAAATCATGAACAAAATTTGTGTATACTTTCTGCTGTGAAAAAAAGAACCGATTTATGCTAAAATCTTTAAATTTCCACGAATCAGGTTGCAAATTGCGGGAATTAATCGGGAAATGGAATATTTAAGGATAAACAATGTTAAATTATACATTTTTCAATTGCTTATTGATTTATGAAAACTTTAAATTAGGCTGCAAATTGTCAGAATTGATCGGAAAAGGGATTATTTAAGGATATCCAACATTTAATTAAACATTTTTCAATTGGTTTTTGATTTATGAACATTTTTGAATACCAACTGCGGTGAAAAAAAAAACCGATTTCTATACAATTTCTATACAAATCATGAACAAAATTTGTATATACTTTCTGCTGTGAAAAAAAAAACCGATTTTTGCCAAAATCTTTAAATTTCCACGAATCAGGCTGCAAATTGCGGGAATCAATCGGGAAATGGAATATTTAAGGATAAACAATGTTTAATTATACATTTTTCAATTGCTTATTGATTTATGAAAAATTTAAATTAGGCCGCAAATGGTCAGAATTAATCGGAAAAGGGATTATTTAAGGATATCCAACATTTAATTAAACATTTTTCAATTGGTTTTTGATTTATGAACATTTTTTGAATACCAACTGCGGTGAAAAAAAAACCGATTTCTATACAATTTCTATACAAATCATGAACAAAATTTTTGTATACTTTCTGCTGTGAAAAAAAAAACCGATTTTTGCCAAAATCTTTAAATTTCCACGAATCAGGCTGCAAATTGCGGGAATCAATCGGGAAATGGAATATTTAAGTATAAACAATGTTTAATTATACATTTTTCAATTGCTTATTGATTTATGAAAAATTTAAATTAGGCCGCAAGTTGTCAGAATTAATCGGAAAAGGGATTATTTAAGGATATCCAACGTTTAATTAAACATTTTTCAATTGGTTTTTGATTTATGAACATTTTTTGAATACCAACTGCGGTGAAAAAAAAAACCGATTTCTATACAATTTCTATACAAATCATGAACAAAATTTTTGTATACTTTCTGCTGTGAAAAAAAAAACCGATTTTTGCCAAAATCTTTAAATTTCCACGAATCAGGCTGCAAATTGCGGGAATCAATCGGGAAATGGAATATTTAAGGATAAACAATGTTTAATTATACATTTTTCAATTGCTTATTGATTTAAGAAAACTTTAAATTAGGCCGCAAATTGTCAGAATTAATCGGAAAAGGGATTATTTAAGGATATCCAACATTTAATTAAACATTTTTCAATTGGTTTTTTATTATGAACATTTTTTGAATACCAACTGCGGTGAAAAAAAAAACCGATTTCTATACAATTTCTATACAAATCATGAACAAAATTTTTGTATACTTTCTGCTGTGAAAAAAAAAACCGATTTTTGCCAAAATCTTTAAATTTCCACGAATCAGGCTGCAAATTGCGGGAATCAATCGGGAAATGGAATATTTAAGGATAAACAATGTTTAATTATACATTTTTCAATTGCTTATTGATTTATGAAAAATTTAAATTAGGCCGCAAATTGTCAGAATTAATCGGAAAAGGGATTATTTAAGGATATCCAACGTTTAATTAAACATTTTTCAATTGGTTTTTGATTTATGAACATTTTTTGAATACCAACTGCGGTGAAAAAAAAAACCGATTTCTATACAATTTCTATACAAATCATGAACAAAATTTTTGTATACTTTCTGCTGTGAAAAAAAAAACCGATTTTTGCCAAAATCTTTAAATTTCCACGAATCAGGCTGCAAATTGCGGGAATCAATCGGGAAATGGAATATTTAAGGATAAACAATGTTTAATTATACATTTTTCAATTGCTTATTGATTTATGAAAACTTTAAATTAGGCTGCAAATTGTCAGAATTAATCGGAAAAGGGATTATTTAAGGATATCCAACGTTTAATTAAACATTTTTCAATTGGTTTTTGATTTATGAACATTTTTTGAATACCAACTGCGGTGAAAAAAAAAACCGATTTCTATACAATTTCTATACAAATCATGAACAAAATTTTTGTATACTTTCTGCTGTGAAAAAAAAAACCGATTTTTGCCAAAATCTTTAAATTTCCACGAATCAGGCTGCAAATTGCGGGAATCAATCGGGAAATGGAATATTTAAGGATAAACAATGTTTAATTATACATTTTTCAATTGCTTATTGATTTAAGAAAACTTTAAATTAGGCCGCAAATTGTCAGAATTAATCGGAAAAGGGATTATTTAAGGATATCCAACGTTTAATTAAACATTTTTCAATTGGTTTTTTATTATGAACATTTTTTGAATACCAACTGCGGTGAAAAAAAAAACCGATTTCTATACAATTTCTATACAAATCATGAACAAAATTTTTGTATACTTTCTGCTGTGAAAAAAAAAACCGATTTTTGCCAAAATCTTTAAATTTCCACGAATCAGGCTGCAAATTGCGGGAATCAATCGGGAAATGGAATATTTAAGGATAAACAATGTTTAATTATACATTTTTCAATTGCTTATTGATTTATGAAAAATTTAAATTAGGCCGCAAATTGTCAGAATTAATCGGAAAAGGGATTATTTAAGGATATCCAACGTTTAATTAAACATTTTTCAATTGGTTTTTGATTTATGAACATTTTTTGAATACCAACTGCGGTGAAAAAAAAAACCGATTTCTATACAATTTCTATACAAATCATGAACAAAATTTTTGTATACTTTCTGCTGTGAAAAAAAAAAAACCGATTTTTGCCAAAATCTTTAAATTTCCACGAATCAGGCTGCAAATTGCGGGAATCAATCGGGAAATGGAATATTTAAGGATAAACAATGTTTAATTATACATTTTTCAATTGCTTATTGATTTATGAAAAATTTAAATTAGGCCGCAAATTGTCAGAATTAATCGGAAAAGGGATTATTTAAGGATATCCAACGTTTAATTAAACATTTTTCAATTGGTTTTTGATTTATGAACATTTTTTGAATACCAACTGCGGTGAAAAAAAAAACCGATTTCTATACAATTTCTATACAAATCATGAACAAAATTTTTGTATACTTTCTGCTGTGAAAAAAAAAACCGATTTTTGCCAAAATCTTTAAATTTCCACGAATCAGGCTGCAAATTGCGGGAATCAATCGGGAAATGGAATATTTAAGGATAAGCAATGTTTAATTATACATTTTTCAATTGCTTATTGATTTATGAAAACTTTAAATTAGGCTGCAAATTGTCAGAATTAATCGGAAAAGGGATTATTTAAAGGATATCCAACATTTAATTAAACATTTTTCAATTGGTTTTTGATTTATGAACATTTTTTGAATACCAACTGCGGTGAAAAAAAAAACCGATTTCTATACAATTTCTATACAAATCATGAACAAAATTTTTGTATACTTTCTGCTGTGAAAAAAAAAATCGATTTTTACCAAAATCTTTAAATTTCCACGAATCAGGCTGCAAATTGCGGGAATCAATCGGGAAATGGAATATTTAAGGATAAGCAATGTTTAATTATACATTTTTCAATTGCTGATTGATTTATGAAAACTTTAAATTAGGCTGCAAATTGTCAGAATTAATCGGAAAAGGGATTATTTAAGGATATCCAACATTTAATTAAACATTTTTCAATTGGTTTTTGATTTATGAACATTTTTTGAATACCAACTGCGGTGAAAAAAAAAACCGATTTCTATACAATTTCTATACAAATCATGAACAAAATTTTTGTATACTTTCTGCTGTGAAAAAAAAAACCGATTTTTGCCAAAATCTTTAAATTTCCACGAATCAGGCTGCAAATTGCGGGAATCAATCGGGAAATGGAATATTTAAGGATAAACAATGTTTAATTATACATTTTTCAATTGCTTATTGATTTAAGAAAACTTTAAATTAGGCCGCAAATTGTCAGAATTAATCGGAAAAGGGATTATTTAAGGATATCCAACGTTTAATTAAACATTTTTCAATTGGTTTTTTATTATGAACATTTTTTGAATACCAACTGCGGTGAAAAAAAAAACCGATTTCTATACAATTTCTATACAAATCATGAACAAAATTTTTGTATACTTTCTGCTGTGAAAAAAAAAACCGATTTTTGCCAAAATCTTTAAATTTCCACGAATCAGGCTGCAAATTGCGGGAATCAATCGGGAAATGGAATATTTAAGGATAAACAATGTTTAATTATACATTTTTCAATTGCTTATTGATTTATGAAAAATTTAAATTAGGCCGCAAATTGTCAGAATTAATCGGAAAAGGGATTATTTAAGGATATCCAACGTTTAATTAAACATTTTTCAATTGGTTTTTGATTTATGAACATTTTTTGAATACCAACTGCGGTGAAAAAAAAAACCGATTTCTATACAATTTCTATACAAATCATGAACAAAATTTTTGTATACTTTCTGCTGTGAAAAAAAAAACCGATTTTTGCCAAAATCTTTAAATTTCCACGAATCAGGCTGCAAATTGCGGGAATCAATCGGGAAATGGAATATTTAAGGATAAGCAATGTTTAATTATACATTTTTCAATTGCTTATTGATTTATGAAAACTTTAAATTAGGCTGCAAATTGTCAGAATTAATCGGAAAAGGGATTATTTAAGGATATCCAACATTTAATTAAACATTTTTCAATTGGTTTTTGATTTATGAACATTTTTTGAATACCAACTGCGGTGAAAAAAAAAACCGATTTCTATACAATTTCTATACAAATCATGAACAAAATTTTTGTATACTTTCTGCTGTGAAAAAAAAAACCGATTTTTGCCAAAATCTTTAAATTTCCACGAATCAGGCTGCAAATTGCGGGAATCAATCGGGAAATGGAATATTTAAGGATAAACAATGTTTAATTATACATTTTTCAATTGCTTATTGATTTATGAAAACTTTAAATTAGGCTGCAAATTGTCAGAATTAATCGGAAAAGGGATTATTTAAGGATATCCAACATTTAATTAAACATTTTTCAATTGGTTTTTGATTTATGAACATTTTTTGAATACCAACTGCGGTGAAAAAAAAAACCGATTTCTATACAATTTCTATACAAATCATGAACAAAATTTTTGTATACTTTCTGCTGTGAAAAAAAAAACCGATTTTTTCCAAAATCTTTAAATTTCGACGAATCCGGCTGCAAATTGCCGGAATTAGTCGGGAAATGGAATATTTAAGGATAAACAATGTTTAATTATACATTTTTCAATTGCTTATTGATTTATGAAAACTTTAAATTAGGCTGCAAATTGTCAGAATTAATCGGAAAAGGGATTATTTAAGGATATCCAACATTTAATTAAACATTTTTCAATTGGTTTTTGATTTATGAACATTTTTTGAATACCAACTGCGGTGAAAAAAAAAACCGATTTCTATACAATTTCTATACAAATCATGAACAAAATTTTTGTATACTTTCTGCTGTGAAAAAAAAAACCGATTTTTGCCAAAATCGTTAAATTTCCACGAATCAGGCTGCAAATTGCGGGAATCAATCGGGAAATGGAATATTTAAGTATAAACAATGTTTAATTATACATTTTTCAATTGCTTATTGATTTATGAAAACTTTAAATTAGGCCGCAAATTGTCAGAATTAATCGGAAAAGGGATTATTTAAGGATATCCAACGTTTAATTAAACATTTTTCAATTGGTTTTTGATTTATGAACATTTTTTGAATACCAACTGATTTCTATACAATTTCTATACAAATAATGAACAAAATTTTTGTATACTTTCTGCTGTGAAAAAAAAAACCGATTTTTGCCAAAATCTTTAAATTTCCACGAATCAGGCTGCAAATTGCGTGAATCAATCGGGAAATGGAATATTTAAGGATAAACAATGTTTAATTATACATTTTTCAATTGCTTATTGATTTATGAAAACTTTAAATTAGGCCGCAAATTGTCAGAATTAATCGGAAAAGGGATTATTTAAGGATATCCAACGTTTAATTAAACATTTTTCAATTGGTTTTTGATTTATGAACATTTTTTGAATACCAACTGCGGTGAAAAAAAAACCGATTTCTATACAATTTCTATACAAATCATGAACAAAATTTTTGTATACTTTCTGCTGTGAAAAAAAAAACCGATTTTTGCCAAAATCTTTAAATTTCCACGAATCAGACTGCAAATTGCGGGAATCAATCGGGAAATGGAATATTTAAGTATAAACAATGTTTAATTATACATTTTTCAATTGCTTATTGATTTAAGAAAACTTTAAATTAGGCCGCAAATTGTCAGAATTAATCGGAAAAGCGATTATTTAAGGATATCCAACGTTTAATTAAACATTTTTCAATTGGTTTTTGATTTATGAACATTTTTTGAATACCAACTGCGGTGAAAAAAAAACCGATTTCTATACAATTTCTATACAAATCATGAACAAAATTTTTGTATACTTTCTGCTGTGAAAAAAAAAAACCGATTTTTGCCAAAATCTTTAAATTTCCACGAATCAGGCTGCAAATTGCGGGAATCAATCGGGAAATGGAATATTTAAGTATAAACAATGTTTAATTATACATTTTTCAATTGCTTATTGATTTATGAAAACTTTAAATTAGGCCGCAAATTGTCAGAATTAATCGGAAATGGGATTATTTAAGGATATCCAACGTTTAATTAAACATTTTTCAATTGGTTTTTGATTTATGAACATTTTTTGAATACCAACTGATTTCTATACAATTTCTATACAAATAATGAACAAAATTTGTGTATACTTTCTGCTGTGAAAAAAAAAACCGATTTTTGCCAAAATCTTTAAATTTCCACGAATCAGGCTGCAAATTGCGTGAATCAATCGGGAAATGGAATATTTAAGGATAAACAATGTTTAATTATACATTTTTCAATTGCTTATTGATTTATGAAAACTTTAAATTAGGCCGCAAATTGTCAGAATTAATCGGAAAAGGGATTATTTAAGGATATCCAACGTTTAATTAAACATTTTTCAATTGGTTTTTGATTTATGAACATTTTTTGAATACCAACTGCGGTGAAAAAAAAAACCGATTTCTATACAATTTCTATACAAATCATGAACAAAATTTTTGTATACTTTCTGCTGTGAAAAAAAAAACCGATTTTTGCCAAAATCTTTAAATTTCCACGAATCAGGCTGCAAATTGCGGGAATTAATCGGGAAATGGAATATTTAAGGATAAACAATGTTAAATTATACATTTTTCAATTGCTTATTGATTTATGAAAACTTTAAATTAGGCTGCAAATTGTCAGAATTAATCGGAAAAGGGATTATTTAAGGATATCCAACGTTTAATTAAACATTTTTCAATAGGTTTTTGATTTATGAACATTTTTTGTATAACAACTGCGGTGAAAAAAAGAACCGATTTCTATACAATTTGTATACAAATCATGAACAAAATTTTTGTATACTTTCTGCTGTGAAAAAAAAAACCGAATTTTGTCAACAACCAAAAAAATGTATGAAAAATTTATTTAAAATTTGTGTATACTAGCTGCGGTGATATTAAAAACAGATGCTTCTTGTAGTTTTTGGTCAATTGTTTTGCGGTGATTTCTTGATGTTCTGGATACAATTGAATAAATTAACAACAACACAATAATCGAAACAAACCAAAATCATAATCACTCATAACTTTTTCATAAGCACAACAACACAAAAACATTAAACACTTTTTTTTTTCATTCTTATATTTCATTATACATTTATTTTTCTTTTGATTCATTTAGAATCAATTTCTTTTTCTATTTTTTTTCAAACCACATCACAAAACTTTTCCTATATGAAATAGAAACTCACACACGACGACCAACAAATCGAATCCACGGTTACTTTTTACCGCGATATCATAAAAGATACAATCACAATATAACGGTATGAACATTAATAGATAAAAGAAATTTTTTATGCTATTTTTATGGTGATAATAATGTTAAAGGTTGTCCGTCCGTACCGCATTTTATCAACATTGAAACCGAATTTAATAAAAAATCGAAATCACATAAATATCAAACAAACACATCACAGAATCAAACAAAATTATTATCATGTCAATTTCTATAGATTATATAAAAACTATACCAGTTTAAAATAAAAAAAAATACCGCACAGCACAAAACAAGAAAACGGGTGTGTTTTTAATTCTCTTTATATATATATATAGATAGTTTGTGTGTGTGATTTCAAGTTAATTTTTAAATGAATTTATAAAATAATTATTATTTATATTATGAATTATTGTCATCATCATCATCATTCGTTTTATGCTGAATCCGTATAAATTGGTTTCAAAACGATTTAGATATTGGTTTTTGAGTTATAGCCCGGCAAAGGTTTCCCAAAATTTTGCTATTCTAACCCCTTATGAAAAAATGGATTTTTCACCGAATCAAAAAAACCGATTTTTGCCAAA
Organism: Dilophus febrilis; assembly: GCA_958336335.1. Lineage (NCBI taxonomy): Eukaryota > Metazoa > Arthropoda > Insecta > Diptera > Bibionidae > Dilophus > Dilophus febrilis. The sequence continues at coordinate 47,649 of OY284469.1, forward strand.
ATCTTTAAATTTCCACGAATCAGGCTGCAAATTGCGGGAATCAATCGGGAAATGGAATATTTAAGGATAAGCAATGTTTAATTATACATTTTTCAATTGCTTATTGATTTATGAAAACTTTAAATTAGGCCGCAAATTGTCAGAATTAATCGGAAAAGGGATTATTTAAGGATATCCAACGTTTAATTAAACATTTTTCAATTGGTTTTTGATTTATGAACATTTTTTGAATACCAACTGCGGTGAAAAAAAAAACTGATTTCTATACAATTTCTATACAAATCATGAACAAAATTTTTGTATACTTTCTGCTGTGAAAAAAAAAACCGATTTTTGCCAAAATCTTTAAATTTCCACGAATCAGGCTGCAAATTGCGGGAATCAATCGGGAAATGGAATATTTAAGGATAAACAATGTTTAATTATACATTTTTCAATTGCTTATTGATTTATGAAAAATTTAAATTAGGCCGCAAATTGTCAGAATTAATCGGAAAAGGGATTATTTAAGGATATCCAACGTTTAATTAAACATTTTTCAATTGGTTTTTGATTTATGAACATTTTTTGAATACCAACTGCGGTGAAAAAAAAAACCGATTTCTATACAATTTCTATACAAATCATGAACAAAATTTTTGTATACTTTCTGCTGTGAAAAAAAAAACCGATTTTTGCCAAAATCTTTAAATTTCCACGAATCAGGCTGCAAATTGCGGGAATCAATCGGGAAATGGAATATTTAAGGATAAGCAATGTTTAATTATACATTTTTCAATTGCTTATTGATTTATGAAAACTTTAAATTAGGCTGCAAATTGTCAGAATTAATCGGAAAAGGGATTATTTAAGGATATCCAACATTTAATTAAACATTTTTCAATTGGTTTTTGATTTATGAACATTTTTTGAATACCAACTGCGGTGAAAAAAAAAACCGATTTCTATACAATTTCTATACAAATCATGAACAAAATTTTTGTATACTTTCTGCTGTGAAAAAAAAAACCGATTTTTGCCAAAATCTTTAAATTTCCACGAATCAGGCTGCAAATTGCGGGAATCAATCGGGAAATGGAATATTTAAGGATAAACAATGTTTAATTATACATTTTTCAATTGCTTATTGATTTAAGAAAACTTTAAATTAGGCCGCAAATTGTCAGAATTAATCGGAAAAGGGATTATTTAAGGATATCCAACGTTTAATTAAACATTTTTCAATTGGTTTTTTATTATGAACATTTTTTGAATACCAACTGCGGTGAAAAAAAAAACCGATTTCTATACAATTTCTATACAAATCATGAACAAAATTTTTGTATACTTTCTGCTGTGAAAAAAAAAACCGATTTTTGCCAAAATCTTTAAATTTCCACGAATCAGGCTGCAACTTGCGGGAATCAATCGGGAAATGGAATATTTAAGGATAAACAATGTTTAATTATACATTTTTCAATTGCTTATTGATTTAAGAAAACTTTAAATTAGGCCGCAAATTGTCAGAATTAATCGGAAAAGGGATTATTTAAGGATATCCAACGTTTAATTAAACATTTTTCAATTGGTTTTTTATTATGAACATTTTTTGAATACCAACTGCGGTGAAAAAAAAAACCGATTTCTATACAATTTCTATACAAATCATGAACAAAATTTTTGTATACTTTCTGCTGTGAAAAAAAAAACCGATTTTTGCCAAAATCTTTAAATTTCCACGAATCAGGCTGCAAATTGCGGGAATCAATCGGGAAATGGAATATTTAAGGATAAACAATGTTTAATTATACATTTTTCAATTGCTTATTGATTTATGATAGGCCGCAAATTGTCAGAATTAATCGGAAAAGGGATTATTTAAGGATATCCAACGTTTAATTAAACATTTTTCAATTGGTTTTTGATTTATGAACATTTTTTGAATACCAACTGCGGTGAAAAAAAAAACCGATTTCTATACAATTTCTATACAAATCATGAACAAAATTTTTGTATACTTTCTGCTGTGAAAAAAAAAAACCGATTTTTGCCAAAATCTTTAAATTTCCACGAATCAGGCTGCAAATTGCGGGAATTAATCGGGAAATGGAATATTTAAGGATAAACAATGTTTAATTATACATTTTTCAATTGCTTATTGATTTAAGAAAACTTTAAATTAGGCCGCAAATTGTCAGAATTAATCGGAAAAGGGATTATTTAAGGATATCCAACGTTTAATTAAACATTTTTCAATTGGTTTTTTATTATGAACATTTTTTGAATACCAACTGCGGTGAAAAAAAAAACCGATTTCTATACAATTTCTATACAAATCATGAACAAAATTTTTGTATACTTTCTGCTGTGAAAAAAAAACCGATTTTTGCCAAAATCTTTAAATTTCCACGAATCAGGCTGCAAATTGCGGGAATCAATCGGGAAATGGAATATTTAAGGATAAGCAATGTTTAATTATACATTTTTCAATTGCTTATTGATTTATGAAAACTTTAAATTAGGCTGCAAATTGTCAGAATTAATCGGAAAAGGGATTATTTAAGGATATCCAACATTTAATTAAACATTTTTCAATTGGTTTTTGATTTATGAACATTTTTTGAATACCAACTGCGGTGAAAAAAAAAACCGATTTCTATACAATTTCTATACAAATCATGAACAAAATTTTTGTATACTTTCTGCTGTGAAAAAAAAAACCGATTTTTGCCAAAATCTTTAAATTTCCACGAATCAGGCTGCAAATTGCGGGAATCAATCGGGAAATGGAATATTTAAGGATAAACAATGTTTAATTATACATTTTTCAATTGCTTATTGATTTAAGAAAACTTTAAATTAGGCCGCAAATTGTCAGAATTAATCGGAAAAGGGATTATTTAAGGATATCCAACGTTTAATTAAACATTTTTCAATTGGTTTTTTATTATGAACATTTTTTGAATACCAACTGCGGTGAAAAAAAAAACCGATTTCTATACAATTTCTATACAAATCATGAACAAAATTTTTGTATACTTTCTGCTGTGAAAAAAAAAACCGATTTTTGCCAAAATCTTTAAATTTCCACGACTCAGGCTGCAAATTGCGGGAATCAATCGGGAAATGGAATATTTAAGGATAAACAATGTTTAATTATACATTTTTCAATTGCTTATTGATTTAAGAAAACTTTAAATTAGGCCGCAAATTGTCAAAATTAATCGGAAAAGGGATTATTTAAGGATATCCAACGTTTAATTAAACATTTTTCAATTGGTTTTTTATTATGAACATTTTTTGAATACCAACTGCGGTGAAAAAAAAAACCGATTTCTATACAATTTCTATACAAATCATGAACAAAATTTTTGTATACTTTCTGCTGTGAAAAAAAAAACCGATTTTTGCCAAAATCTTTAAATTTCCACGAATCAGGCTGCAAATTGCGGGAATCAATCGGGAAATGGAATATTTAAGGATAAACAATGTTTAATTATACATTTTTCAATTGCTTATTGATTTATGAAAAATTTAAATTAGGCTGCAAATTGTCAGAATTAATCGGAAAAGGGATTATTTAAGGATATCCAACGTTTAATTAAACATTTTTCAATTGGTTTTTGATTTATGAACATTTTTTGAATACCAACTGCGGTGAAAAAAAAAACCGATTTCTATACAATTTCTATACAAATCATGAACAAAATTTTTGTATACTTTCTGCTGTGAAAAAAAAAACCGATTTTTGCCAAAATCTTTAAATTTCCACGAATCAGGCTGCAAATTGCGGGAATCAATCGGGAAATGGAATATTTAAGGATAAACAATGTTTAATTATACATTTTTCAATTGCTTATTGATTTAAGAAAACTTTAAATTAGGCCGCAAATTGTCAGAATTAATCGGAAAAGGGATTATTTAAGGATATCCAACGTTTAATTAAACATTTTTCAATTGGTTTTTTATTATGAACATTTTTTGAATACCAACTGCGGTGAAAAAAAAAACCGATTTCTATACAATTTCTATACAAATCATGAACAAAATTTTTGTATACTTTCTGCTGTGAAAAAAAAAACCGATTTTTGCCAAAATCTTTAAATTTCCACGAATCAGGCTGCAAATTGCGGGAATCAATCGGGAAATGGAATATTTAAGGATAAACAATGTTTAATTATACATTTTTGAATTGCTTATTGATTTATGAAAAATTTAAATTAGGCCGCAAATTGTCAGAATTAATCGGAAAAGGGATTATTTAAGGATATCCAACGTTTAATTAAACATTTTTCAATTGGTTTTTGATTTATGAACATTTTTTGAATACCAACTGCGGTGAAAAAAAAAACCGATTTCTATACAATTTCTATACAAATCATGAACAAAATTTTTGTATACTTTCTGCTGTGAAAAAAAAACCGATTTTTGCCAAAATCTTTAAATTTCCACGAATCAGGCTGCAAATTGCGGGAATCAATCGGGAAATGGAATATTTAAGGATAAGCAATGTTTAATTATACATTTTTCAATTGCTTATTGATTTATGAAAACTTTAAATTAGGCTGCAAATTGTCAGAATTAATCGGAAAAGGGATTATTTAAGGATATCCAACATTTAATTAAACATTTTTCAATTGGTTTTTGATTTATGAACATTTTTTGAATACCAACTGCGGTGAAAAAAAAAACCGATTTCTATACAATTTCTATACAAATCATGAACAAAATTTTTGTATACTTTCTGCTGTGAAAAAAAAAACCGATTTTTGCCAAAATCTTTAAATTTCCACGAATCAGGCTGCAAATTGCGGGAATCAATCGGGAAATGGAATATTTAAGGATAAACAATGTTTAATTATACATTTTTCAATTGCTTATTGATTTATGATAGGCCGCAAATTGTCAGAATTAATCGGAAAAGGGATTATTTAAGGATATCCAACGTTTAATTAAACATTTTTCAATTGGTTTTTGATTTATGAACATTTTTTGAATACCAACTGCGGTGAAAAAAAAAACCGATTTCTATACAATTTCTATACAAATCATGAACAAAATTTTTGTATACTTTCTGCTGTGAAAAAAAAAACCGATTTTTGCCAAAATCTTTAAATTTCCACGAATCAGGCTGCAAATTGCGGGAATCAATCGGGAAATGGAATATTTAAGGATAAGCAATGTTTAATTATACATTTTTCAATTGCTTATTGATTTAAGAAAACTTTAAATTAGGCCGCAAATTGTCAGAATTAATCGGAAAAGGGATTATTTAAGGATATCCAACGTTTAATTAAACATTTTTCAATTGGTTTTTTATTATGAACATTTTTTGAATACCAACTGCGGTGAAAAAAAAAACCGATTTCTATACAATTTCTATACAAATCATGAACAAAATTTTTGTATACTTTCTGCTGTGAAAAAAAAAACCGATTTTTGCCAAAATCTTTAAATTTCCACGAATCAGGCTGCAAATTGCGGGAATCAATCGGGAAATGGAATATTTAAGGATAAACAATGTTTAATTATACATTTTTCAATTGCTTATTGATTTATGAAAAATTTAAATTAGGCCGCAAATTGTCAGAATTAATCGGAAAAGGGATTATTTAAGGATATCCAACGTTTAATTAAACATTTTTCAATTGGTTTTTGATTTATGAACATTTTTTGAATACCAACTGCGGTGAAAAAAAAAACCGATTTCTATACAATTTCTATACAAATCATGAACAAAATTTTTGTATACTTTCTGCTGTGAAAAAAAAAACCGATTTTTGCCAAAATCTTTAAATTTCCACGAATCAGGCTGCAAATTGCGGGAATCAATCGGGAAATGGAATATTTAAGGATAAACAATGTTTAATTATACATTTTTCAATTGCTTATTGATTTATGAAAAATTTAAATTAGGCCGCAAATTGTCAGAATTAATCGGAAAAGGGATTATTTAAGGATATCCAACGTTTAATTAAACATTTTTCAATTGGTTTTTGATTTATGAACATTTTTTGAATACCAACTGCGGTGAAAAAAAAACCGATTTCTATACAATTTCTATACAAATCATGAACAAAATTTTTGTATACTTTCTGCTGTGAAAAAAAAAACCGATTTTTGCCAAAATCTTTAAATTTCCACGAATCAGGCTGCAAATTGCGGGAATCAATCGGGAAATGGAATATTTAAGGATAAACAATGTTTAATTATACATTTTTCAATTGCTTATTGATTTAAGAAAACTTTAAATTAGGCCGCAAACTGTCAGAATTAATCGGAAAAGGGATTATTTAAGGATATCCAACGTTTAATTAAACATTTTTCAATAGGTTTTTGATTTATGAACATTTTTTGAATACCAACTGCGGTGAAAAAAAAAACCGATTTCTATACAATTTCTATACAAATCATGAACAAAATTATTGTATACTTTCTGCTGTGAAAAAAAAACCGATTTTTGCCAAAATCTTTAAATTTCCACGAATCAGGCTGCAAATTGCGGGAATCAATCGGGAAATGGAATATTTAAGGATAAACAATGTTTAATTATACATTTTTCAATTACTTATTGATTTATGAAAACTTTAAATTAGGCTGCAAATTGTCAGAATTAATCGGAAAAGGGATTATTTAAGGATATCCAACGTTTAATTAAACATTTTTCAATAGGTTTTTGATTTATGAACATTTTTTGAATACCAACTGCGGTGAAAAAAAAAACCGATTTCTATACAATTTCTATACAAATCATGAACAAAATTTGTGTATACTTTCTGCTGTGAAAAAAAAACCGATTTTTGCCAAAATCTTTAAATTTCCACGAATCAGGCTGAAAATTGCGGGAATCAATCGGGAAATGGAATATTTAAGGATAAACAATGTTTAATTATACATTTTTCAATTGCTTATTGATTTATGAAAAATTTAAATTAGGCCGCAAATTGTCAGAATTAATCGGAAAAGGGATTATTTAAGGATATCCAACGTTTAATTAAACATTTTTCAATTGGTTTTTGATTTATGAACATTTTTTGAATACCAACTGCGGTGAAAAAAAAAAACCGATTTCTATACAATTTCTATACAAATCATGAACAAAATTTTTGTATACTTTCTGCTGTGAAAAAAAAAACCGATTTTTGCCAAAATCTTTAAATTTCCACGAATCAGGCTGCAAATTGCGGGAATCAATCGGGAAATGGAATATTTAAGGATAAACAATGTTTAATTATACATTTTTCAATTGCTTATTGATTTAAGAAAACTTTAAATTAGGCCGCAAATTGTCAGAATTAATCGGAAATGGGATTATTTAAGGATATCCAACGTTTAATTAAACATTTTTCAATTGGTTTTTGATTTATGAACATTTTTTGAATACCAACTGATTTCTATACAATTTCTATACAAATCATGAACAAAATTTGTGTATACTTTCTGCTGTGAAAAAAAAAAACCGATTTTTGCCAAAATCTTTAAATTTCCACGAATCAGGCTGCAAATTGCGGGAATCAATCGGGAAATGGAATATTTAAGGATAAACAATGTTTAATTATACATTTTTCAATTGCTTATTGATTTATGAAAAATTTAAATTAGGCCGCAAATTGTCAGAATTAATCGGAAAAGGGATTATTTAAGGATATCCAACGTTTAATTAAACATTTTTCAATTGGTTTTTGATTTATGAACATTTTTTGAATACCAACTGCGGTGAAAAAAAAAACCGATTTCTATACAATTTCTATACAAATCATGAACAAAATTTTTGTATACTTTCTGCTGTGAAAAAAAAAAACCGATTTTTGCCAAAATCTTTAAATTTCCACGAATCAGACTGCAAATTGCGGGAATCAATCGGGAAATGGAATATTTAAGTATAAACAATGTTTAATTATACATTTTTCAATTGCTTATTGATTTACAATTTACAATTTCTATACAAATCATGAACAAAATCATTGTATACTTTCTGCTGTGAAAAAAAAAACCGATTTTTTCCAAAATCTTTAAATTTCGACGAATCCGGCTGCAAATTGCGGGAATTAATCGGGAAATGGAATATTTAAGGATAAACAATGTTTAATTATACATTTTTCAATTGCTTATTGATTTAAGAAAACTTTAAATTAGGCCGCAAATTGTCAGAATTAATCGGAAAAGCGATTATTTAAGGATATCCAACGTTTAATTAAACATTTTTCAATAGGTTTTTGATTTATGAACATTTTTTGAATACCAACTGCGGTGAAAAAAAAAACCGATTTCTATACAATTTCTATACAAATCATGAACAAAATTTTTGTATACTTTCTGCTGTGAAAAAAAAACCGATTTTTGCCAAAATCTTTAAATTTCCACGAATCAGACTGCAAATTGCGGGAATCAATCGGGAAATGGAATATTTAAGGATAAACAATGTTTAATTATACATTTTTCAATTGCTTATTGATTTAAGAAAACTTTAAATTAGGCCGCAAATTGTCAGAATTAATCGGAAAAGCGATTATTTAAGGATATCCAACGTTTAATTAAACATTTTTCAATAGGTTTTTGATTTATGAACATTTTTTGAATACCAACTGCGGTGAAAAAAAAACCGATTTCTATACAATTTGTATACAAATCATGAACAAAATTTTTGTATACTTTCCGCTGTGAAAAAAAAAAACCGATTTTTTCCAAAATCTTTAAATTTCGACGAATCCGGCTGCAAATTGCGGGAATTAATCGGGAAATGGAATATTTAAGGATAAACAATGTTTAATTATACATTTTTCAATTGCTTATTGATTTAAGAAAACTTTAAATTAGGCCGCAAATTGTCAGAATTAATCGGAAAAGCGATTATTTAAGGATATCCAACGTTTAATTAAACATTTTTCAATAGGTTTTTGATTTATGAACATTTTTTGAATACCAACTGCGGTGAAAAAAAAAACCGATTTCTATACAATTTCTATACAAATCATGAACAAAATTTTTGTATACTTTCTGCTGTGAAAAAAAAAACCGATTTTTGCCAAAATCTTATATTTCCACGAATCAGACTGCAAATTGCGGGAATCAATCGGGAAATGGAATATTTAAGTATAAACAATGTTTAATTATACATTTTTCAATTGCTTATTGATTTAAGAAAACTTTAAATTAGGCCGCAAATTGTCAGAATTAATCGGAAAAGCGATTATTTAAGGATATCCAACGTTTAATTAAACATTTTTCAATAGGTTTTTGATTTATGAACATTTTTTGAATACCAACTGCGGTGAAAAAAAAAACCGATTTCTATACAATTTGTATACAAATCATGAACAAAATTTGTGTATACTTTCTGCTGTGAAAAAAAAAACCGAATTTTGTCAACAACAAAAAAAATTTATGAAAAATTTATTTAAAATTTTTGTATACTAGCTGCGGTGATATTAAAAACAGATGCTTCTTGTAGTTTTTGGTTAATTGTTTTGCGGTGATTTCTTGATGTTCTGGATACAATTGAATAAATTAACAACAACACAATAATCAAAACAAACCAAAATCATAATCACTCATAACTTTTTCATAAGCACAACAACACAAAATCATTAAACACTTTTTTTTATTCATTCTTATATTTCATTATACATTTATTTTTCTTTTGATTCATTTAGAATCAATTTCTTTTTCTATTTTTTTTCAAACCACATCACAAAACTTTTCCTATATGAAATAGAAACTCACACACGACGACCAACAAATCGAATCCACGGTTACTTTTTACCGCGATATCATAAAAGATACAATCACAATATAACGGTATGAACATTAATAGATAAAAGAAATTTTTTATGCTATTTTTATGATGATAATAATGTTAAAGGTCGTCCGTCCGTACCGCATTTTATCAACATTGAAACCGAATTTAATAAAAAATCGAAATCACATAAATATCAAACAAACACATCACAGAATCAAACAAAATTATTATCATGTCAATTTCTATAGATTATATAAAAACTATACCAGTTTAAAATAAAAAAAATACCGCACAGCACAAAACAAGAAAACACGTGTGTTTTTAATTCTCTTTATATATATATATAGATAGTTTGGGTGTGTGATTTCAAGTTAATTTTTTTATTCAATAAATGAATTTATAAAATAATTATTATTTATATTATGAATTATTGTCATCATCATCATCATTCGTTTTATGCTGAATCCGTATAAATTGGTTTCAAAACGATTTAGATATTGGTTTTTGAGTTATAGCCCGGCAAAGGTTTCCCAAAATTTTGCTATTCTAACCCCTTATGAAAAAATGGATTTTTCACCGAATCAAAAAAACCGATTTTTGCTAAAATCTTTAAATTTGCACGAATCAGGCTGCAAATTGTGGGAATTAATCGGAAAAGGGATTATTTAAGGATATCCAACGTTTAATTAAACATTTTTCAATTGCTTATTGATTTACAATTTACAATTTCTATACAAATCATGAACAAAATCATTGTATACTTTCTGCTGTGAAAAAAAAACCGATTTTTTCCAAAATCTTTAAATTTCGACGAAACCGGCTGCAAATTGCGGGAATTAATCGGGAAATGGAATATTAAGGGATAAACAATGTTAAATTATACATTTTTCAATTGCTTATTGATTTATCAAAAATTTAAATTAGGCCGCAAATTGTCAGAATTAATCGGAAAAGGGATTATTTAAGGATATCCAACGTTTAATTAAACATTTTTCAATTGGTTTTTGATTTATGAACATTTTTTGAATACCAACTGCGGTGAAAAAAAAAACCGATTTCTATACGATTTCTATACAAATCATGAACAAAATTTTTGTATACTTTCTGCTGTGAAAAATAAAACCGATTTTTGCCAAAATCTTTAAATTTCCACGAATCAGGCTGCAAATTGCGGGAATCATTTGGGAAATGGAATATTTAAGGATAAACAACGTTTAATTATACATTTTTCAATTGCTTATTGATTTAAGAAAACTTTAAATTAGGCCGCAAATTGTCAGAATTAATCGGAAATGGGATTATTTAAGGATATCCAACGTTTAATTAAACATTTTTCAATTGGTTTTTGATTTATGAACATTTTTTGAATACCAACTGATTTCTATACAATTTCTATACAAATCATGAACAAAATTCGTGTATACTTTCTGCTGTGAAAAAAAGAACCGATTTATGCTAAAATCTTTAAATTTCCACGAATCAGGTTGCAAATTGCGGGAATTAATCGGTAAATGGAATATTTAAGGATAAACAATGTTAAATTATACATTTTTCAATTGCTTATTGATTTATGAAAACTTTAAATTAGGCTGCAAAGTGTCAGAATTAATCGGAAAAGGGATTATTCAAGGATATCCAACGTTTAATTAAACATTTTTCAATAGGTTTTTGATTTATGAACATTTTTTGAATACCAACTGCGGTGAAAAAAAAAACCGATTTCTATACAATTTCTATACAAATCATGAACAAAATTATTTATACTTTCTGCTGTGAAAAAAAAAACCGATTTTTGCCAAAATCTTTAAATTTCCACGAATCAGACTGCAAATTGCGGGAATCAATCGGGAAATGGAATATTTAAGGATAAACAATGTTTAATTATACATTTTTCAATTGCTTATTGATTTATGAAAAATTTAAATTAGGCTGCAAATTGTCAGAATTAATCGGAAAAGGGATTATTTAAGGATATCCAACATTTAATTAAACATTTTTCAATTGGTTTTTGATTTATGAACATTTTTTGAATACCAACTGCGGTGAAAAAAAAAACCGATTTCTATACAATTTCTATACAAATCATGAACAAAATTTGTGTATACTTTCTGCTGTGAAAAAAAAAACCGATTTTTGCCAAAATCTTTAAATTTCCACGAATCAGGCTGCAAATTGCGGGAATCAATCGGGAAATGGAATATTTAAGGATAAACAATGTTTAATTATACATTTTTCAATTGCTTATTGATTTATGAAAAATTTAAATTAGGCCGCAAATTGTCAGAATTAATCGGAAAAGGGATTATTTAAGGATATCCAACGTTTAATTAAACATTTTTCAATTGGTTTTTGATTTATGAACATTTTTTGAATACCAACTGCGGTGAAAAAAAAAACCGATTTCTATACAATTTCTATACAAATCATGAACAAAATTTTTGTATACTTTCTGCTGTGAAAAAAAAAACCGATTTTTGCCAAAATCTTTAAATTTCCACGAATCAGACTGCAAATTGCGGGAATCAATCGGGAAATGGAATATTTAAGTATAAACAATGTTTAATTATACATTTTTCAATTGCTTATTGATTTAAGAAAACTTTAAATTAGGCCGCAAATTGTCAGAATTAATCGGAAAAGCGATTATTTAAGGATATCCAACGTTTAATTAAACATTTTTCAATAGGTTTTTGATTTATGAACATTTTTTGAATACCAACTGCGGTGAAAAAAAAAAACCGATTTCTATACAATTTCTATACAAATCATGAACAAAATTATTGTATACTTTCTGCTGTGAAAAAAAAACCGATTTTTGCCAAAATCTTTAAATTTCCACGAATCAGACTGCAAATTGCGGGAATCAATCGGGAAATGGAATATTTAAGGATAAACAATGTTTAATTATACATTTTTCAATTGCTTATTGATTTATGAAAACTTTAAATTAGGCTGCAAATTGTCAGAATTAATCGGAAAAGGGATTATTTAAGGATATCCAACGTTTAATTAAACATTTTTCAATAAGTTTTTGATTTATGAACATTTTTTGAATACCAACTGCGGTGAAAAAAAAAACCGATTTCTATACAATTTCTATACAAATCATGAACAAAATTATTGTATACTTTCTGCTGTGAAAAAAAAAACCGATTTTTGCCAAAATCTTTAAATTTCCACGAATCAGACTGCAAATTGCGGGAATCAATCGGGAAATGGAATATTTAAGGATAAACAATGTTTAATTATACATTTTTCAATTGCTTATTGATTTAAGAAAACTTTAAATTAGGCCGCAAATTGTCAGAATTAATCGGAAAAGGGATTATTTAAGGATATCCAACGTTTAATTAAACATTTTTCAATTGGTTTTTGATTTATGAACATTTTTTGAATACCAACTGATTTCTATACAATTTCTATACAAATCATGAACAAAATTTTTGTATACTTTCTGCTGTGAAAAAAAGAACCGATTTATGCTAAAATCTTTAAATTTCCACGAATCAGGTTGCAAATTGCTGGAATTAATCGGGAAATGGAATATTTAAGGATAAACAATGTTAAATTATACATTTTTCAATTGCTTATTGATTTATGAAAACTTTAAATTAGGCCGCAAATTGTCAGAATTAATCGGAAAAGGGATTATTTAAGGATATCCAACGTTTAATTAAACATTTTTCAATAGGTTTTTGATTTATGAACATTTTTTGAATACCAACTGCGGTGAAAAAAAAAACCGATTTCTATACAATTTCTATGCAAATCATGAACAAAATCATTGTATACTTTCTGCTGTGAAAAAAAAAACCGATTTTTACCAAAATCTTTAAATTTCGACGAATCCGGGTGCAAATTGCGGGAATTAATCGGGAAATGGAATATTTAAGGATAAACAATGTTTAATTATACATTTTTCAATTGCTTATTGATTTATGAAAACTTTAAATTAGGCTGCAAATTGTCAGAATTAATCGGAAAAGGGATTATTTAAGGATATCCAACATTTAATTAAACATTTTTCAATTGGTTTTTGATTTATGAACATTTTTTGAATACCAACTGCGGTGAAAAAAAAAACCGATTTCTATACAATTTCTATACAAATCATGAACAAAATTTGTGTATACTTTCTGCTGTGAAAAAAAAAACCGATTTTTGCCAAAATCTTTAAATTTCCACGAATCAGGCTGCAAATTGCGGGAATCAATCGGGAAATGGAATATTTAAGGATAAACAAGGTTTAATTATACATTTTTAAATTGCTTATTGATTTATGAAAAATTTAAATTAGGCCGCAAATTGTCAGAATTAATCGGAAAAGGGATTATTTAAGGATATCTAACGTTTAATTAAACATTTTTCAATTGGTTTTTGATTTATGAACATTTTTTGAATACCAACTGCGGTGAAAAAAAAAACCGATTTCTATACAATTTCTATACAAATCATGAACAAAATTTGTGTATACTTTCTGCTGTGAAAAAAAAAACCGATTTTTGCCAAAATCTTTAAATTTCCACGAATCAGGCTGCAAATTGCGGGAATCAATCGGGAAATGGAATATTTAAGGATAAACAAGGTTTAATTATACATTTTTAAATTGCTTATTGATTTATGAAAAATTTAAATTAGGCCGCAAATTGTCAGAATTAATCGGAAAAGGGATTATTTAAGGATATCTAACGTTTAATTAAACATTTTTCAATTGGTTTTTGATTTATGAACATTTTTTGAATACCAACTGCGGTGAAAAAAAAAACCGATTTCTATACAATTTCTATACAAATCATGAACAAAATTTTTGTATACTTTCTGCTGTGAAAAAAAAAACCGATTTTTGCCAAAATCTTTAAATTTCCACGAATCAGGCTGCAAATTGCGGGAATCAATCGGGAAATGGAATATTTAAGTATAAACAATGTTTAATTATACATTTTTCAATTGCTTATTGATTTAAGAAAACTTTAAATTAGGCCGCAAATTGTCAGAATTAATCGGAAAAGGGATTATTTAAGGATATCCAACGTTTAATTAAACATTTTTCAATTGGTTTTTGATTTATGAACATTTTTTGAATACCAACTGCGGTGAAAAAAAAAACCGATTTCTATACAATTTCTATACAAATAATGAAGAAAATTTGTGTATACTTTCTGCTGTGAAAAAAAAAACCGATTTTTGCCAAAATCTTTAAATTTCCACGAATCAGGCTGCAAATTGCGTGAATCAATCGGGAAATGGAATATTTAAGGATAAACAATGTTTAATTATACATTTTTCAATTGCTTATTGATTTATGAAAACTTTAAATTAGGCCGCAAATTGTCAGAATTAATCGGAAAAGGGATTATTTAAGGATATCCAACGTTTAATTAAACATTTTTCAATTGGTTTTTGATTTATGAACATTTTTTGAATACCAACTGCGGTGAAAAAAAAAACCGATTTCTATACAATTTCTATACAAATCATGAACAAAATTTGTGTATACTTTCTGCTGTGAAAAAAAGAACCGATTTATGCTAAAATCTTTAAATTTCCACGAATCAGGTTGCAAATTGCGGGAATTAATCGGGAAATGGAATATTTAAGGATAAACAATGTTAAATTATACATTTTTCAATTGCTTATTGATTTATGAAAACTTTAAATTAGGCTGCAAATTGTCAGAATTAATCGGAAAAGGGATTATTTAAGGATATCCAACATTTAATTAAACATTTTTCAATTGGTTTTTGATTTATGAACATTTTTGAATACCAACTGCGGTGAAAAAAAAAACCGATTTCTATACAATTTCTATACAAATCATGAACAAAATTTTTGTATACTTTCTGCTGTGAAAAAAAAAACCGATTTTTGCCAAAATCTTTAAATTTCCACGAATCAGGCTGCAAATTGCGGGAATCAATCGGGAAATGGAATATTTAAGGATAAACAATGTTTAATTATACATTTTTCAATTGCTTATTGATTTATGAAAAATTTAAATTAGGCCGCAAATGGTCAGAATTAATCGGAAAAGGGATTATTTAAGGATATCCAACATTTAATTAAACATTTTTCAATTGGTTTTTGATTTATGAACATTTTTTGAATACCAACTGCGGTGAAAAAAAAACCGATTTCTATACAATTTCTATACAAATCATGAACAAAATTTTTGTATACTTTCTGCTGTGAAAAAAAAAACCGATTTTTGCCAAAATCTTTAAATTTCCACGAATCAGGCTGCAAATTGCGGGAATCAATCGGGAAATGGAATATTTAAGTATAAACAATGTTTAATTATACATTTTTCAATTGCTTATTGATTTATGAAAAATTTAAATTAGGCCGCAAATTGTCAGAATTAATCGGAAAAGGGATTATTTAAGGATATCCAACGTTTAATTAAACATTTTTCAATTGGTTTTTGATTTATGAACATTTTTTGAATACCAACTGCGGTGAAAAAAAAAACCGATTTCTATACAATTTCTATACAAATCATGAACAAAATTTTTGTATACTTTCTGCTGTGAAAAAAAAAACCGATTTTTGCCAAAATCTTTAAATTTCCACGAATCAGGCTGCAAATTGCGGGAATCAATCGGGAAATGGAATATTTAAGGATAAACAATGTTTAATTATACATTTTTCAATTGCTTATTGATTTATGAAAACTTTAAATTAGGCTGCAAATTGTCAGAATTAATCGGAAAAGGGATTATTTAAGGATATCCAACGTTTAATTAAACATTTTTCAATTGGTTTTTGATTTATGAACATTTTTTGAATACCAACTGCGGTGAAAAAAAAAACCGATTTCTATACAATTTCTATACAAATCATGAACAAAATTTTTGTATACTTTCTGCTGTGAAAAAAAAAACCGATTTTTGCCAAAATCTTTAAATTTCCACGAATCAGGCTGCAAATTGCGGGAATCAATCGGGAAATGGAATATTTAAGGATAAACAATGTTTAATTATACATTTTTCAATTGCTTATTGATTTAAGAAAACTTTAAATTAGGCCGCAAATTGTCAGAATTAATCGGAAAAGGGATTATTTAAGGATATCCAACGTTTAATTAAACATTTTTCAATTGGTTTTTTATTATGAACATTTTTTGAATACCAACTGCGGTGAAAAAAAAAACCGATTTCTATACAATTTCTATACAAATCATGAACAAAATTTTTGTATACTTTCTGCTGTGAAAAAAAAAACCGATTTTTGCCAAAATCTTTAAATTTCCACGAATCAGGCTGCAAATTGCGGGAATCAATCGGGAAATGGAATATTTAAGGATAAACAATGTTTAATTATACATTTTTCAATTGCTTATTGATTTATGAAAAATTTAAATTAGGCCGCAAATTGTCAGAATTAATCGGAAAAGGGATTATTTAAGGATATCCAACGTTTAATTAAACATTTTTCAATTGGTTTTTGATTTATGAACATTTTTTGAATACCAACTGCGGTGAAAAAAAAAACCGATTTCTATACAATTTCTATACAAATCATGAACAAAATTTTTGTATACTTTCTGCTGTGAAAAAAAAAAACCGATTTTTGCCAAAATCTTTAAATTTCCACGAATCAGGCTGCAAATTGCGGGAATCAATCGGGAAATGGAATATTTAAGGATAAACAATGTTTAATTATACATTTTTCAATTGCTTATTGATTTATGAAAAATTTAAATTAGGCCGCAAATTGTCAGAATTAATCGGAAAAGGGATTATTTAAGGATATCCAACGTTTAATTAAACATTTTTCAATTGGTTTTTGATTTATGAACATTTTTTGAATACCAACTGCGGTGAAAAAAAAAACCGATTTCTATACAATTTCTATACAAATCATGAACAAAATTTTTGTATACTTTCTGCTGTGAAAAAAAAAACCGATTTTTGCCAAAATCTTTAAATTTCCACGAATCAGGCTGCAAATTGCGGGAATCAATCGGGAAATGGAATATTTAAGGATAAGCAATGTTTAATTATACATTTTTCAATTGCTTATTGATTTATGAAAACTTTAAATTAGGCTGCAAATTGTCAGAATTAATCGGAAAAGGGATTATTTAAAGGATATCCAACATTTAATTAAACATTTTTCAATTGGTTTTTGATTTATGAACATTTTTTGAATACCAACTGCGGTGAAAAAAAAAACCGATTTCTATACAATTTCTATACAAATCATGAACAAAATTTTTGTATACTTTCTGCTGTGAAAAAAAAAATCGATTTTTACCAAAATCTTTAAATTTCCACGAATCAGGCTGCAAATTGCGGGAATCAATCGGGAAATGGAATATTTAAGGATAAGCAATGTTTAATTATACATTTTTCAATTGCTGATTGATTTATGAAAACTTTAAATTAGGCTGCAAATTGTCAGAATTAATCGGAAAAGGGATTATTTAAGGATATCCAACATTTAATTAAACATTTTTCAATTGGTTTTTGATTTATGAACATTTTTTGAATACCAACTGCGGTGAAAAAAAAAACCGATTTCTATACAATTTCTATACAAATCATGAACAAAATTTTTGTATACTTTCTGCTGTGAAAAAAAAAACCGATTTTTGCCAAAATCTTTAAATTTCCACGAATCAGGCTGCAAATTGCGGGAATCAATCGGGAAATGGAATATTTAAGGATAAACAATGTTTAATTATACATTTTTCAATTGCTTATTGATTTAAGAAAACTTTAAATTAGGCCGCAAATTGTCAGAATTAATCGGAAAAGGGATTATTTAAGGATATCCAACGTTTAATTAAACATTTTTCAATTGGTTTTTTATTATGAACATTTTTTGAATACCAACTGCGGTGAAAAAAAAAACCGATTTCTATACAATTTCTATACAAATCATGAACAAAATTTTTGTATACTTTCTGCTGTGAAAAAAAAAACCGATTTTTGCCAAAATCTTTAAATTTCCACGAATCAGGCTGCAAATTGCGGGAATCAATCGGGAAATGGAATATTTAAGGATAAACAATGTTTAATTATACATTTTTCAATTGCTTATTGATTTATGAAAAATTTAAATTAGGCCGCAAATTGTCAGAATTAATCGGAAAAGGGATTATTTAAGGATATCCAACGTTTAATTAAACATTTTTCAATTGGTTTTTGATTTATGAACATTTTTTGAATACCAACTGCGGTGAAAAAAAAAACTGATTTCTATACAATTTCTATACAAATCATGAACAAAATTTTTGTATACTTTCTGCTGTGAAAAAAAAAACCGATTTTTGCCAAAATCTTTAAATTTCCACGAATCAGGCTGCAAATTGCGGGAATCAATCGGGAAATGGAATATTTAAGGATAAGCAATGTTTAATTATACATTTTTCAATTGCTTATTGATTTATGAAAACTTTAAATTAGGCTGCAAATTGTCAGAATTAATCGGAAAAGGGATTATTTAAGGATATCCAACATTTAATTAAACATTTTTCAATTGGTTTTTGATTTATGAACATTTTTTGAATACCAACTGCGGTGAAAAAAAAAACCGATTTCTATACAATTTCTATACAAATCATGAACAAAATTTTTGTATACTTTCTGCTGTGAAAAAAAAAACCGATTTTTGCCAAAATCTTTAAATTTCCACGAATCAGGCTGCAAATTGCGGGAATTAATCGGGAAATGGAATATTTAAGGATAAACAATGTTTAATTATACATTTTTCAATTGCTTATTGATTTATGAAAACTTTAAATTAGGCTGCAAATTGTCAGAATTAATCGGAAAAGGGATTATTTAAGGATATCCAACATTTAATTAAACATTTTTCAATTGGTTTTTGATTTATGAACATTTTTTGAATACCAACTGCGGTGAAAAAAAAAACCGATTTCTATACAATTTCTATACAAATCATGAACAAAATTTTTGTATACTTTCTGCTGTGAAAAAAAAAACCGATTTTTTCCAAAATCTTTAAATTTCGACGAATCCGGCTGCAAATTGCCGGAATTAGTCGGGAAATGGAATATTTAAGGATAAACAATGTTTAATTATACATTTTTCAATTGCTTATTGATTTATGAAAACTTTAAATTAGGCTGCAAATTGTCAGAATTAATCGGAAAAGGGATTATTTAAGGATATCCAACATTTAATTAAACATTTTTCAATTGGTTTTTGATTTATGAACATTTTTTGAATACCAACTGCGGTGAAAAAAAAAACCGATTTCTATACAATTTCTATACAAATCATGAACAAAATTTTTGTATACTTTCTGCTGTGAAAAAAAAAACCGATTTTTGCCAAAATCGTTAAATTTCCACGAATCAGGCTGCAAATTGCGGGAATCAATCGGGAAATGGAATATTTAAGTATAAACAATGTTTAATTATACATTTTTCAATTGCTTATTGATTTATGAAAACTTTAAATTAGGCCGCAAATTGTCAGAATTAATCGGAAATGGGATTATTTAAGGATATCCAACGTTTAATTAAACATTTTTCAATTGGTTTTTGATTTATGAACATTTTTTGAATACCAACTGATTTCTATACAATTTCTATACAAATAATGAACAAAATTTTTGTATACTTTCTGCTGTGAAAAAAAAAACCGATTTTTGCCAAAATCTTTAAATTTCCACGAATCAGGCTGCAAATTGCGTGAATCAATCGGGAAATGGAATATTTAAGGATAAACAATGTTTAATTATACATTTTTCAATTGCTTATTGATTTAAGAAAACTTTAAATTAGGCCGCAAATTGTCAGAATTAATCGGAAAAGCGATTATTTAAGGATATCCAACGTTTAATTAAACATTTTTCAATTGGTTTTTGATTTATGAACATTTTTTGAATACCAACTGCGGTGAAAAAAAAACCGATTTCTATACAATTTCTATACAAATCATGAACAAAATTTTTGTATACTTTCTGCTGTGAAAAAAAAAACCGATTTTTGCCAAAATCTTTAAATTTCCACGAATCAGGCTGCAAATTGCGGGAATCAATCGGGAAATGGAATATTTAAGTATAAACAATGTTTAATTATACATTTTTCAATTGCTTATTGATTTATGAAAACTTTAAATTAGGCCGCAAATTGTCAGAATTAATCGGAAATGGGATTATTTAAGGATATCCAACGTTTAATTAAACATTTTTCAATTGGTTTTTGATTTATGAACATTTTTTGAATACCAACTGATTTCTATACAATTTCTATACAAATAATGAACAAAATTTGTGTATACTTTCTGCTGTGAAAAAAAAAACCGATTTTTGCCAAAATCTTTAAATTTCCACGAATCAGGCTGCAAATTGCGTGAATCAATCGGGAAATGGAATATTTAAGGATAAACAATGTTTAATTATACATTTTTCAATTGCTTATTGATTTATGAAAACTTTAAATTAGGCTGCAAATTGTCAGAATTAATCGGAAAAGGGATTATTTAAGGATATCCAACGTTTAATTAAACATTTTTCAATTGGTTTTTGATTTATGAACATTTTTTGAATACCAACTGCGGTGAAAAAAAAAACCGATTTCTATACAATTTCTATACAAATCATGAACAAAATTTTTGTATACTTTCTGCTGTGAAAAAAAAAACCGATTTTTGCCAAAATCTTTAAATTTCCACGAATCAGGCTGCAAATTGCGGGAATTAATCGGGAAATGGAATATTTAAGGATAAACAATGTTAAATTATACATTTTTCAATTGCTTATTGATTTATGAAAACTTTAAATTAGGCTGCAAATTGTCAGAATTAATCGGAAAAGGGATTATTTAAGGATATCCAACGTTTAATTAAACATTTTTCAATAGGTTTTTGATTTATGAACATTTTTTGTATAACAACTGCGGTGAAAAAAAGAACCGATTTCTATACAATTTGTATACAAATCATGAACAAAATTTTTGTATACTTTCTGCTGTGAAAAAAAAAACCGAATTTTGTCAACAACCAAAAAAATGTATGAAAAATTTATTTAAAATTTGTGTATACTAGCTGCGGTGATATTAAAAACAGATGCTTCTTGTAGTTTTTGGTCAATTGTTTTGCGGTGATTTCTTGATGTTCTGGATACAATTGAATAAATTAACAACAACACAATAATCGAAACAAACCAAAATCATAATCACTCATAACTTTTTCATAAGCACAACAACACAAAAACATTAAACACTTTTTTTTTTCATTCTTATATTTCATTATACATTTATTTTTCTTTTGATTCATTTAGAATCAATTTCTTTTTCTATTTTTTTTCAAACCACATCACAAAACTTTTCCTATATGAAATAGAAACTCACACACGACGACCAACAAATCGAATCCACGGTTACTTTTTACCGCGATATCATAAAAGATACAATCACAATATAACGGTATGAACATTAATAGATAAAAGAAATTTTTTATGCTATTTTTATGGTGATAATAATGTTAAAGGTTGTCCGTCCGTACCGCATTTTATCAACATTGAAACCGAATTTAATAAAAAATCGAAATCACATAAATATCAAACAAACACATCACAGAATCAAACAAAATTATTATCATGTCAATTTCTATAGATTATATAAAAACTATACCAGTTTAAAATAAAAAAAAATACCGCACAGCACAAAACAAGAAAACGGGTGTGTTTTTAATTCTCTTTATATATATATATAGATAGTTTGTGTGTGTGATTTCAAGTTAATTTTTAAATGAATTTATAAAATAATTATTATTTATATTATGAATTATTGTCATCATCATCATCATTCGTTTTATGCTGAATCCGTATAAATTGGTTTCAAAACGATTTAGATATTGGTTTTTGAGTTATAGCCCGGCAAAGGTTTCCCAAAATTTTGCTATTCTAACCCCTTATGAAAAAATGGATTTTTCACCGAATCAAAAAAACCGATTTTTGCCAAAATCTTTAAATTTCCACGAATCAGGCTGCAAATTGCGGGAATCAATCGGGAAATGGAATATTTAAGGATAAGCAATGTTTAATTATACATTTTTCAATTGCTTATTGATTTATGAAAACTTTAAATTAGGCCGCAAATTGTCAGAATTAATCGGAAAAGGGATTATTTAAGGATATCCAACGTTTAATTAAACATTTTTCAATTGGTTTTTGATTTATGAACATTTTTTGAATACCAACTGCGGTGAAAAAAAAAACTGATTTCTATACAATTTCTATACAAATCATGAACAAAATTTTTGTATACTTTCTGCTGTGAAAAAAAAAACCGATTTTTGCCAAAATCTTTAAATTTCCACGAATCAGGCTGCAAATTGCGGGAATCAATCGGGAAATGGAATATTTAAGGATAAACAATGTTTAATTATACATTTTTCAATTGCTTATTGATTTATGAAAAATTTAAATTAGGCCGCAAATTGTCAGAATTAATCGGAAAAGGGATTATTTAAGGATATCCAACGTTTAATTAAACATTTTTCAATTGGTTTTTGATTTATGAACATTTTTTGAATACCAACTGCGGTGAAAAAAAAAACCGATTTCTATACAATTTCTATACAAATCATGAACAAAATTTTTGTATACTTTCTGCTGTGAAAAAAAAAACCGATTTTTGCCAAAATCTTTAAATTTCCACGAATCAGGCTGCAAATTGCGGGAATCAATCGGGAAATGGAATATTTAAGGATAAGCAATGTTTAATTATACATTTTTCAATTGCTTATTGATTTATGAAAACTTTAAATTAGGCTGCAAATTGTCAGAATTAATCGGAAAAGGGATTATTTAAGGATATCCAACATTTAATTAAACATTTTTCAATTGGTTTTTGATTTATGAACATTTTTTGAATACCAACTGCGGTGAAAAAAAAACCGATTTCTATACAATTTCTATACAAATCATGAACAAAATTTTTGTATACTTTCTGCTGTGAAAAAAAAAACCGATTTTTGCCAAAATCTTTAAATTTCCACGAATCAGGCTGCAAATTGCGGGAATCAATCGGGAAATGGAATATTTAAGGATAAACAATGTTTAATTATACATTTTTCAATTGCTTATTGATTTAAGAAAACTTTAAATTAGGCCGCAAATTGTCAGAATTAATCGGAAAAGGGATTATTTAAGGATATCCAACGTTTAATTAAACATTTTTCAATTGGTTTTTTATTATGAACATTTTTTGAATACCAACTGCGGTGAAAAAAAAAACCGATTTCTATACAATTTCTATACAAATCATGAACAAAATTTTTGTATACTTTCTGCTGTGAAAAAAAAAACCGATTTTTGCCAAAATCTTTAAATTTCCACGAATCAGGCTGCAACTTGCGGGAATCAATCGGGAAATGGAATATTTAAGGATAAACAATGTTTAATTATACATTTTTCAATTGCTTATTGATTTAAGAAAACTTTAAATTAGGCCGCAAATTGTCAGAATTAATCGGAAAAGGGATTATTTAAGGATATCCAACGTTTAATTAAACATTTTTCAATTGGTTTTTTATTATGAACATTTTTTGAATACCAACTGCGGTGAAAAAAAAAACCGATTTCTATACAATTTCTATACAAATCATGAACAAAATTTTTGTATACTTTCTGCTGTGAAAAAAAAAACCGATTTTTGCCAAAATCTTTAAATTTCCACGAATCAGGCTGCAAATTGCGGGAATCAATCGGGAAATGGAATATTTAAGGATAAACAATGTTTAATTATACATTTTTCAATTGCTTATTGATTTATGAAAAATTTAAATTAGGCCGCAAATTGTCAGAATTAATCGGAAAAGGGATTATTTAAGGATATCCAACGTTTAATTAAACATTTTTCAATTGGTTTTTGATTTATGAACATTTTTTGAATACCAACTGCGGTGAAAAAAAAAACCGATTTCTATACAATTTCTATACAAATCATGAACAAAATTTTTGTATACTTTCTGCTGTGAAAAAAAAAAACCGATTTTTGCCAAAATCTTTAAATTTCCACGAATCAGGCTGCAAATTGCGGGAATCAATCGGGAAATGGAATATTTAAGGATAAGCAATGTTTAATTATACATTTTTCAATTGCTTATTGATTTATGAAAACTTTAAATTAGGCTGCAAATTGTCAGAATTAATCGGAAAAGGGATTATTTAAGGATATCCAACATTTAATTAAACATTTTTCAATTGGTTTTTGATTTATGAACATTTTTTGAATACCAACTGCGGTGAAAAAAAAAACCGATTTCTATACAATTTCTATACAAATCATGAACAAAATTTTTGTATACTTTCTGCTGTGAAAAAAAAAACCGATTTTTGCCAAAATCTTTAAATTTCCACGAATCAGGCTGCAAATTGCGGGAATCAATCGGGAAATGGAATATTTAAGGATAAACAATGTTTAATTATACATTTTTCAATTGCTTATTGATTTAAGAAAACTTTAAATTAGGCCGCAAATTGTCAGAATTAATCGGAAAAGGGATTATTTAAGGATATCCAACGTTTAATTAAACATTTTTCAATTGGTTTTTTATTATGAACATTTTTTGAATACCAACTGCGGTGAAAAAAAAAACCGATTTCTATACAATTTCTATACAAATCATGAACAAAATTTTTGTATACTTTCTGCTGTGAAAAAAAAAACCGATTTTTGCCAAAATCTTTAAATTTCCACGACTCAGGCTGCAAATTGCGGGAATCAATCGGGAAATGGAATATTTAAGGATAAACAATGTTTAATTATACATTTTTCAATTGCTTATTGATTTAAGAAAACTTTAAATTAGGCCGCAAATTGTCAGAATTAATCGGAAAAGGGATTATTTAAGGATATCCAACGTTTAATTAAACATTTTTCAATTGGTTTTTTATTATGAACATTTTTTGAATACCAACTGCGGTGAAAAAAAAAACCGATTTCTATACAATTTCTATACAAATCATGAACAAAATTTTTGTATACTTTCTGCTGTGAAAAAAAAAACCGATTTTTGCCAAAATCTTTAAATTTCCACGACTCAGGCTGCAAATTGCGGGAATCAATCGGGAAATGGAATATTTAAGGATAAACAATGTTTAATTATACATTTTTCAATTGCTTATTGATTTAAGAAAACTTTAAATTAGGCCGCAAATTGTCAAAATTAATCGGAAAAGGGATTATTTAAGGATATCCAACGTTTAATTAAACATTTTTCAATTGGTTTTTTATTATGAACATTTTTTGAATACCAACTGCGGTGAAAAAAAAAACCGATTTCTATACAATTTCTATACAAATCATGAACAAAATTTTTGTATACTTTCTGCTGTGAAAAAAAAAACCGATTTTTGCCAAAATCTTTAAATTTCCACGAATCAGGCTGCAAATTGCGGGAATCAATCGGGAAATGGAATATTTAAGGATAAACAATGTTTAATTATACATTTTTCAATTGCTTATTGATTTATGAAAAATTTAAATTAGGCTGCAAATTGTCAGAATTAATCGGAAAAGGGATTATTTAAGGATATCCAACGTTTAATTAAACATTTTTCAATTGGTTTTTGATTTATGAACATTTTTTGAATACCAACTGCGGTGAAAAAAAAAACCGATTTCTATACAATTTCTATACAAATCATGAACAAAATTTTTGTATACTTTCTGCTGTGAAAAAAAAAACCGATTTTTGCCAAAATCTTTAAATTTCCACGAATCAGGCTGCAAATTGCGGGAATCAATCGGGAAATGGAATATTTAAGGATAAACAATGTTTAATTATACATTTTTCAATTGCTTATTGATTTAAGAAAACTTTAAATTAGGCCGCAAATTGTCAGAATTAATCGGAAAAGGGATTATTTAAGGATATCCAACGTTTAATTAAACATTTTTCAATTGGTTTTTTATTATGAACATTTTTTGAATACCAACTGCGGTGAAAAAAAAAACCGATTTCTATACAATTTCTATACAAATCATGAACAAAATTTTTGTATACTTTCTGCTGTGAAAAAAAAAACCGATTTTTGCCAAAATCTTTAAATTTCCACGAATCAGGCTGCAAATTGCGGGAATCAATCGGGAAATGGAATATTTAAGGATAAACAATGTTTAATTATACATTTTTCAATTGCTTATTGATTTATGAAAAATTTAAATTAGGCCGCAAATTGTCAGAATTAATCGGAAAAGGGATTATTTAAGGATATCCAACGTTTAATTAAACATTTTTCAATTGGTTTTTGATTTATGAACATTTTTTGAATACCAACTGCGGTGAAAAAAAAAACCGATTTCTATACAATTTCTATACAAATCATGAACAAAATTTTTGTATACTTTCTGCTGTGAAAAAAAAACCGATTTTTGCCAAAATCTTTAAATTTCCACGAATCAGGCTGCAAATTGCGGGAATCAATCGGGAAATGGAATATTTAAGGATAAGCAATGTTTAATTATACATTTTTCAATTGCTTATTGATTTATGAAAACTTTAAATTAGGCTGCAAATTGTCAGAATTAATCGGAAAAGGGATTATTTAAGGATATCCAACATTTAATTAAACATTTTTCAATTGGTTTTTGATTTATGAACATTTTTTGAATACCAACTGCGGTGAAAAAAAAAACCGATTTCTATACAATTTCTATACAAATCATGAACAAAATTTTTGTATACTTTCTGCTGTGAAAAAAAAAACCGATTTTTGCCAAAATCTTTAAATTTCCACGAATCAGGCTGCAAATTGCGGGAATCAATCGGGAAATGGAATATTTAAGGATAAACAATGTTTAATTATACATTTTTCAATTGCTTATTGATTTATGATAGGCCGCAAATTGTCAGAATTAATCGGAAAAGGGATTATTTAAGGATATCCAACGTTTAATTAAACATTTTTCAATTGGTTTTTGATTTATGAACATTTTTTGAATACCAACTGCGGTGAAAAAAAAAACCGATTTCTATACAATTTCTATACAAATCATGAACAAAATTTTTGTATACTTTCTGCTGTGAAAAAAAAAACCGATTTTTGCCAAAATCTTTAAATTTCCACGAATCAGGCTGCAAATTGCGGGAATCAATCGGGAAATGGAATATTTAAGGATAAGCAATGTTTAATTATACATTTTTCAATTGCTTATTGATTTAAGAAAACTTTAAATTAGGCCGCAAATTGTCAGAATTAATCGGAAAAGGGATTATTTAAGGATATCCAACGTTTAATTAAACATTTTTCAATTGGTTTTTTATTATGAACATTTTTTGAATACCAACTGCGGTGAAAAAAAAAACCGATTTCTATACAATTTCTATACAAATCATGAACAAAATTTTTGTATACTTTCTGCTGTGAAAAAAAAAACCGATTTTTGCCAAAATCTTTAAATTTCCACGAATCAGGCTGCAAATTGCGGGAATCAATCGGGAAATGGAATATTTAAGGATAAACAATGTTTAATTATACATTTTTCAATTGCTTATTGATTTATGAAAAATTTAAATTAGGCCGCAAATTGTCAGAATTAATCGGAAAAGGGATTATTTAAGGATATCCAACGTTTAATTAAACATTTTTCAATTGGTTTTTGATTTATGAACATTTTTTGAATACCAACTGCGGTGAAAAAAAAAACCGATTTCTATACAATTTCTATACAAATCATGAACAAAATTTTTGTATACTTTCTGCTGTGAAAAAAAAAACCGATTTTTGCCAAAATCTTTAAATTTCCACGAATCAGGCTGCAAATTGCGGGAATCAATCGGGAAATGGAATATTTAAGGATAAACAATGTTTAATTATACATTTTTCAATTGCTTATTGATTTATGAAAAATTTAAATTAGGCCGCAAATTGTCAGAATTAATCGGAAAAGGGATTATTTAAGGATATCCAACGTTTAATTAAACATTTTTCAATTGGTTTTTGATTTATGAACATTTTTTGAATACCAACTGCGGTGAAAAAAAAACCGATTTCTATACAATTTCTATACAAATCATGAACAAAATTTTTGTATACTTTCTGCTGTGAAAAAAAAAACCGATTTTTGCCAAAATCTTTAAATTTCCACGAATCAGGCTGCAAATTGCGGGAATCAATCGGGAAATGGAATATTTAAGGATAAACAATGTTTAATTATACATTTTTCAATTGCTTATTGATTTATGAAAAATTTAAATTAGGCCGCAAATTGTCAGAATTAATCGGAAAAGGGATTATTTAAGGATATCCAACGTTTAATTAAACATTTTTCAATTGGTTTTTGATTTATGAACATTTTTTGAATACCAACTGCGGTGAAAAAAAAAACCGATTTCTATACAATTTCTATACAAATCATGAACAAAATTTTTGTATACTTTCTGCTGTGAAAAAAAAAACCGATTTTTGCCAAAATCTTTAAATTTCCACGAATCAGGCTGCAAATTGCGGGAATCAATCGGGAAATGGAATATTTAAGGATAAACAATGTTTAATTATACATTTTTCAATTGCTTATTGATTTATGAAAAATTTAAATTAGGCTGCAAATTGTCAGAATTAATCGGAAAAGGGATTATTTAAGGATATCCAACGTTTAATTAAACATTTTTCAATTGGTTTTTGATTTATGAACATTTTTTGAATACCAACTGCGGTGAAAAAAAAACCGATTTCTATACAATTTCTATACAAATCATGAACAAAATTTTTGTATACTTTCTGCTGTGAAAAAAAAAACCGATTTTTGCCAAAATCTTTAAATTTCCACGAATCAGGCTGCAAATTACGGGAATCAATCGGGAAATGGAATATTTAAGGATAAGCAATGTTTAATTATACATTTTTCAATTGCTTATTGATTTATGAAAACTTTAAATTAGGCTGCAAATTGTCAGAATTAATCGGAAAAGGGATTATTTAAGGATATCCAACATTTAATTAAACATTTTTCAATTGGTTTTTGATTTATGAACATTTTTTGAATACCAACTGCGGTGAAAAAAAAAACCGATTTCTATACAATTTCTATACAAATCATGAACAAAATTTTTGTATACTTTCTGCTGTGAAAAAAAAAACCGATTTTTACCAAAATCTTTAAATTTCCACGAATCAGGCTGCAAATTGCGGGAATCAATCGGGAAATGGAATATTTAAGGATAAGCAATGTTTAATTATACATTTTTCAATTGCTTATTGATTTATGAAAACTTTAAATTAGGCTGCAAATTGTCAGAATTAATCGGAAAAGGGATTATTTAAGGATATCCAACGTTTAATTAAACATTTTTCAATTGGTTTTTGATTTATGAACATTTTTTGAATACCAACTGCGGTGAAAAAAAAACCGATTTCTATACAATTTCTATACAAATCATGAACAAAATTTTTGTATACTTTCTGCTGTGAAAAAAAAAAACCGATTTTTGCCAAAATCTTTAAATTTCCACGAATCAGGCTGCAAATTGCGGGAATCAATCGGGAAATGGAATATTTAAGGATAAACAATGTTTAATTATACATTTTTCAATTGCTTATTGATTTAAGAAAACTTTAAATTAGGCCGCAAATTGTCAGAATTAATCGGAAAAGGGATTATTTAAGGATATCCAACGTTTAATTAAACATTTTTCAATTGGTTTTTGATTTATGAACATTTTTTGAATACCAACTGCGGTGAAAAAAAAAACCGATTTCTATACAATTTCTATACAAATCATGAACAAAATTTTTGTATACTTTCTGCTGTGAAAAAAAAACCGATTTTTGCCAAAATCTTTAAATTTCCACGAATCAGGCTGCAAATTGCGGGAATCAATCGGGAAATGGAATATTTAACGATAAACAATGTTTAATTATACATTTTTCAATTGCTTATTGATTTATGAAAAATTTAAATTAGGCCGCAAATTGTCAGAATTAATCGGAAAAGGGATTATTTAAGGATATCCAACGTTTAATTAAACATTTTTCAATTGGTTTTTGATTTATGAACATTTTTTGAATACCAACTGCGGTGAAAAAAAAACCGATTTCTATACAATTTCTATACAAATCATGAACAAAATTTTTGTATACTTTCTGCTGTGAAAAAAAAACCGATTTTTGCCAAAATCTTTAAATTTCCACGAATCAGGCTGCAAATTGCGGCAATCAATCGGGAAATGGAATATTTAAGGATAAGCAATGTTTAATTATACATTTTTCAATTGCTTATTGATTTATGAAAACTTTAAATTAGGCTGCAAATTGTCAGAATTAATCGGAAAAGGGATTATTTAAGGATATCCAACGTTTAATTAAACATTTTTCAATTGGTTTTTGATTTATGAACATTTTTTGAATACCAACTGCGGTGAAAAAAAAAACCGATTTCTATACAATTTCTATACAAATCATGAACAAAATTTTTGTATACTTTCTGCTGTGAAAAAAAAAACGATTTCTATACAATTTCTATACAAATCATGAACAAAATTTTTGTATACTTTCTGCTGTGAAAAAAAAAACCGATTTTTGCCAAAATCTTTAAATTTCCACGAATCAGGCTGCAAATTGCGGGAATCAATCGGGAAATGGAATATTTAAGGATAAACAATGTTTAATTATACATTTTTCAATTGCTTATTGATTTATGAAAAATTTAAATTAGGCCGCAAATTGTCAGAATTAATCGGAAAAGGGATTATTTAAGGATATCCAACGTTTAATTAAACATTTTTCAATTGGTTTTTGATTTATGAACATTTTTTGAATACCAACTGCGGTGAAAAAAAAAACCGATTTCTATACAATTTCTATACAAATCATGAACAAAATTTTTGTATACTTTCTGCTGTGAAAAAAAAAACCGATTTTTGCCAAAATCTTTAAATTTCCACGAATCAGGCTGCAAATTGCGGGAATCAATCGGGAAATGGAATATTTAAGGATATCCAACGTTTAATTAAACATTTTTCAATTGGTTTTTGATTTATGAACATTTTTTGAATACCAACTGCGGTGAAAAAAAAAACCGATTTCTATACAATTTCTATACAAATCATGAACAAAATTTTTGTATACTTTCTGCTGTGAAAAAAAAAACGATTTTTGCCAAAATCTTTAAATTTCCACGAATCAGGCTGCAAATTGCGGGAATCAATCGGGAAATGGAATATTTAAGGATAAACAATGTTTAATTATACATTTTTCAATTGCTTATTGATTTAAGAAAACTTTAAATTAGGCCGCAAATTGTCAGAATTAATCGGAAAAGGGATTATTTAAGGATATCCAACGTTTAATTAAACATTTTTCAATTGGTTTTTTATTATGAACATTTTTTGAATACCAACTGCGGTGAAAAAAAAAACCGATTTCTATACAATTTCTATACAAATCATGAACAAAATTTTTGTATACTTTCTGCTGTGAAAAAAAAAACCGATTTTTGCCAAAATCTTTAAATTTCCACGAATCAGGCTGCAAATTGCGGGAATCAATCGGGAAATGGAATATTTAAGGATAAACAACGTTTAATTAAACATTTTTCAATTGGTTTTTTATTATGAACATTTTTTGAATACCAACTGCGGTGAAAAAAAAAACCGATTTCTATACAATTTCTATACAAATCATGAACAAAATTTTTGTATACTTTCTGCTGTGAAAAAAAAAACCGATTTTTGCCAAAATCTTTAAATTTCCACGAATCAGGCTGCAAATTGCGGGAATCAATCGGGAAATGGAATATTTAAGGATAAGCAATGTTTAATTATACATTTTTCAATTGCTTATTGATTTATGAAAACTTTAAATTAGGCTGCAAATTGTCAGAATTAATCGGAAAAGGGATTATTTAAGGATATCCAACGTTTAATTAAACATTTTTCAATTGGTTTTTGATTTATGAACATTTTTTGAATACCAACTGCGGTGAAAAAAAAAACCGATTTCTATACAATTTCTATACAAATCATGAACAAAATTTTTGTATACTTTCTGCTGTGGAAAAAAAAAAACGATTTTTGCCAAAATCTTTAAATTTCCACGAATCAGGCTGCAAATTGCGGGAATCAATCGGGAAATGGAATATTTAAGGATAAGCAATGTCTAATTTTACATTTTTCAATTGCTTATTGATTTATGAAAACTTTAAATTAGGCTGCAAATTGTCAGAATTAATCGGAAAAGGGATTATTTAAGGATATCCAACGTTTAATTAAACATTTTTCAATTGGTTTTTGATTTATGAACATTTTTTGAATACCAACTGCGGTGAAAAAAAAAACCGATTTCTATACAATTTCTATACAAATCATGAACAAAATTTTTGTATACTTTCTGCTGTGAAAAAAAAAACGATTTTTGCCAAAATCTTTAAATTTCCACGAATCAGGCTGCAAATTGCGGGAATCAATCGGGAAATGGAATATTTAAGGATAAACAATGTTTAATTATACATTTTTCAATTGCTTATTGATTTAAGAAAACTTTAAATTAGGCCGCAAATTGTCAGAATTAATCGGAAATGGGATTATTTAAGGATATCCAACGTTTAATTAAACATTTTTCAATTGGTTTTTTATTATGAACATTTTTTGAATACCAACTGCGGTGAAAAAAAAAACCGATTTCTATACAATTTCTATACAAATCATGAACAAAATTTTTGTATACTTTCTGCTGTGAAAAAAAAAACCGATTTTTGCCAAAATCTTTAAATTTCCACGAATCAGGCTGCAAATTGCGGGAATCAATCGGGAAATGGAATATTTAAGGATAAACAATGTTTAATTATACATTTTTCAATTGCTTATTGATTTATGAAAAATTTAAATTAGGCCGCAAATTGTCAGAATTAATCGGAAAAGGGATTATTTAAGGATATCCAACGTTTAATTAAACATTTTTCAATTGGTTTTTGATTTATGAACATTTTTTGAATACCAACTGCGGTGAAAAAAAAAACCGATTTCTATACAATTTCTATACAAATCATGAACAAAATTTTTGTATACTTTCTGCTGTGAAAAAAAAAACCGATTTTTGCCAAAATCTTTAAATTTCCACGAATCAGGCTGCAAATTGCGGGAATCAATCGGGAAATGGAATATTTAAGGATAAACAATGTTTAATTATACATTTTTCAATTGCTTATTGATTTATGAAAAATTTAAATTAGGCCGCAAATTGTCAGAATTAATCGGAAAAGGGATTATTTAAGGATATCCAACGTTTAATTAAACATTTTTCAATTGGTTTTTTATTATGAACATTTTTTGAATACCAACTGCGGTGAAAAAAAAAACCGATTTCTATACAATTTCTATACAAATCATGAACAAAATTTTTGTATACTTTCTGCTGTGAAAAAAAAAAACCGATTTTTGCCAAAATCTTTAAATTTCCACGAATCAGGCTGCAAATTGCGGGAATCAATCGGGAAATGGAATATTTAAGGATAAACAATGTTTAATTATACATTTTTCAATTGCTTATTGATTTATGAAAAATTTAAATTAGGCCGCAAATTGTCAGAATTAATCGGAAAAGGGATTATTTAAGGATATCCAACGTTTAATTAAACATTTTTCAATTGGTTTTTGATTTATGAACATTTTTTGAATACCAACTGCGGTGAAAAAAAAACCGATTTCTATACAATTTCTATACAAATCATGAACAAAATTTTTGTATACTTTCTGCTGTGAAAAAAAAAAACCGATTTTTACCAAAATCTTTAAATTTCCACGAATCAGGCTGCAAATTGCGGGAATCAATCGGGAAATGGAATATTTAAGGATAAGCAATGTTTAATTATACATTTTTCAATTGCTTATTGATTTATGAAAACTTTAAATTAGGCTGCAAATTGTCAGAATTAATCGGAAAAGGGATTATTTAAGGATATCCAACGTTTAATTAAACATTTTTCAATTGGTTTTTGATTTATGAACATTTTTTGAATACCAACTGCGGTGAAAAAAAAAACCGATTTCTATACAATTTCTATACAAATCATGAACAAAATTTTTGTATACTTTCTGCTGTGAAAAAAAAAACCGATTTTTGCCAAAATCTTTAAATTTCCACGAATCAGGCTGCAAATTGCGGGAATTAATCGGGAAATGGAATATTTAAGGATAAACAATGTTAAATTATACATTTTTCAATTGCTTATTGATTTATGAAAACTTTAAATTAGGCTGCAAATTGTCAGAATTAATCGGAAAAGGGATTATTTAAGGATATCCAACGTTTAATTAAACATTTTTCAATAGGTTTTTGATTTATGAACATTTTTTGTATAACAACTGCGGTGAAAAAAAGAACCGATTTCTATACAATTTGTATACAAATCATGAACAAAATTTTTGTATACTTTCTGCTGTGAAAAAAAAAACCGAATTTTGTCAACAACCAAAAAAATGTATGAAAAATTTATTTAAAATTTGTGTATACTAGCTGCGGTGATATTAAAAACAGATGCTTCTTGTAGTTTTTGGTTAATTGTTTTGCGGTGATTTCTTGATGTTCTGGATACAATTGAATAAATTAACAACAACACAATAATCGAAACAAACCAAAATCATAATCACTCATAACTTTTTCATAAGCACAACAACACAAAAACATTAAACACTTTTTTTTTTCATTCTTATATTTCATTATACATTTATTTTTCTTTTGATTCATTTAGAATCAATTTCTTTTTCTATTTTTTTTCAAACCACATCACAAAACTTTTCCTATATGAAATAGAAACTCACACACGACGACCAACAAATCGAATCCACGGTTACTTTTTACCGCGATATCATAAAAGATACAATCACAATATAACGGTATGAACATTAATAGATAAAAGAAATTTTTTATGCTATTTTTATGGTGATAATAATGTTAAAGGTTGTCCGTCCGTACCGCATTTTATCAACATTGAAACCGAATTTAATAAAAAATCGAAATCACATAAATATCAAACAAACACATCACAGAATCAAACAAAATTATTATCATGTCAATTTCTATAGATTATATAAAAACTATACCAGTTTAAAATAAAAAAAAATACCGCACAGCACAAAACAAGAAAACGCGTGTGTTTTTAATTCTCTTTATATATATATATAGATAGTTTGTGTGTGTGATTTCAAGTTAATTTTTAAATGAATTTATAAAATAATTATTATTTATATTATGAATTATTGTCATCATCATCATCATTCGTTTTATGCTGAATCCGTATAAATTGGTTTCAAAACGATTTAGATATTGGTTTTTGAGTTATAGCCCGGCAAAGGTTTCCCAAAATTTTGCTATTCTAACCCCTTATGAAAAAATGGATTTTTCACCGAATCAAAAAAACCGATTTTTGCTAAAATCTTTAAATTTGCACGAATCAGGCTGCAAATTGTGGGAATTAATCGGAAAAGGAATTATTTAAGGATATCCAACGTTTAATTAAACATTTTTCAATTGGTTTTTGATTTACAATTTACAATTTCTATACAAATCATGAACAAAATCATTGTATACTTTCTGCTGTGAAAAAAAAAACGATTTTTACCAAAATCTTTAAATTTCGACGAATCAGGCTGCAAATTGCGGGAATCAATCGGGAAATGGAATATTTAAGTATAAACAATGTTTAATTATACATTTTTCAATTGCTTATTGATTTATGAAAAATTTAAATTAGGCTGCAAGTTGTCAGAATTAATCGGAAAAGGGATTATTTAAGGATATCCAACGTTTAATTAAACATTTTTCAATTGGTTTTTGATTTATGAACATTTTTTGAATACCAACTGCGGTGAAAAAAAAACCGATTTCTATACAATTTCTATACAAATCATGAACAAAATTTTTGTATACTTTCTGCTGTGAAAAAAAAACCGATTTTTGCCAAAATCTTTAAATTTCCACGAATCAGGCTGCAAATTGCGGGAATCAATCGGGAAATGGAATATTTAAGGATAAGCAATGTTTAATTATACATTTTTCAATTGCTTATTGATTTATGAAAACTTTAAATTAGGCTGCAAATTGTCAGAATTAATCGGAAAAGGGATTATTTAAGGATATCCAACATTTAATTAAACATTTTTCAATTGGTTTTTGATTTATGAACATTTTTTGAATACCAACTGCGGTGAAAAAAAAAACCGATTTCTATACAATTTCTATACAAATCATGAACAAAATTTTTGTATACTTTCTGCTGTGAAAAAAAAAAACCGATTTTTGCCAAAATCTTTAAATTTCCACGAATCAGGCTGCAAATTGCGGGAATCAATCGGGAAATGGAATATTTAAGGATAAACAATGTTTAATTATACATTTTTCAATTGCTTATTGATTTAAGAAAACTTTAAATTAGGCCGCAAATTGTCAGAATTAATCGGAAAAGGGATTATTTAAGGATATCCAACGTTTAATTAAACATTTTTCAATTGGTTTTTTATTATGAACATTTTTTGAATACCAACTGCGGTGAAAAAAAAACCGATTTCTATACAATTTCTATACAAATCATGAACAAAATTTTTGTATACTTTCTGCTGTGAAAAAAAAAACCGATTTTTGCCAAAATCTTTAAATTTCCACGAATCAGGCTGCAAATTGCGGGAATCAATCGGGAAATGGAATATTTAAGGATAAACAATGTTTAATTATACATTTTTCAATTGCTTATTGATTTATGATAGGCCGCAAATTGTCAGAATTAATCGGAAAAGGGATTATTTAAGGATATCCAACGTTTAATTAAACATTTTTCAATTGGTTTTTGATTTATGAACATTTTTTGAATACCAACTGCGGTGAAAAAAAAAACCGATTTCTATACAATTTCTATACAAATCATGAACAAAATTTTTGTATACTTTCTGCTGTGAAAAAAAAAACCGATTTTTGCCAAAATCTTTAAATTTCCACGAATCAGGCTGCAAATTGCGGGAATCAATCGGGAAATGGAATATTTAAGGATAAACAATGTTTAATTATACATTTTTCAATTGCTTATTGATTTAAGAAAACTTTAAATTAGGCCGCAAATTGTCAGAATTAATCGGAAAAGGGATTATTTAAGGATATCCAACGTTTAATTAAACATTTTTCAATTGGTTTTTTATTATGAACATTTTTTGAATACCAACTGCGGTGAAAAAAAAAACCGATTTCTATACAATTTCTATACAAATCATGAACAAAATTTTTGTATACTTTCTGCTGTGAAAAAAAAAACCGATTTTTGCCAAAATCTTTAAATTTCCACGAATCAGGCTGCAAATTGCGGGAATCAATCGGGAAATGGAATATTTAAGGATAAACAATGTTTAATTATACATTTTTCAATTGCTTATTGATTTATGAAAAATTTAAATTAGGCCGCAAATTGTCAGAATTAATCGGAAAAGGGATTATTTAAGGATATCCAACGTTTAATTAAACATTTTTCAATTGGTTTTTGATTTATGAACATTTTTTGAATACCAACTGCGGTGAAAAAAAAAACCGATTTCTATACAATTTCTATACAAATCATGAACAAAATTTTTGTATACTTTCTGCTGTGAAAAAAAAAACCGATTTTTGCCAAAATCTTTAAATTTCCACGAATCAGGCTGCAAATTGCGGGAATCAATCGGGAAATGGAATATTTAAGGATAAGCAATGTTTAATTATACATTTTTCAATTGCTTATTGATTTATGAAAACTTTAAATTAGGCTGCAAATTGTCAGAATTAATCGGAAAAGGGATTATTTAAGGATATCCAACATTTAATTAAACATTTTTCAATTGGTTTTTGATTTATGAACATTTTTTGAATACCAACTGCGGTGAAAAAAAAAACCGATTTCTATACAATTTCTATACAAATCATGAACAAAATTTTTGTATACTAAATCAAAAATTCTCAAAATTTTCTGCTGTGAAAAAAAAAACCGATTTTTGCCAAAATCTTTAAATTTCCACGAATCAGGCTGCAAATTGCGGGAATCAATCGGGAAATGGAATATTTAAGGATAAACAATGTTTAATTATACATTTTTCAATTGCTTATTGATTTAAGAAAACTTTAAATTAGGCCGCAAATTGTCAGAATTAATCGGAAAAGGGATTATTTAAGGATATCCAACGTTTAATTAAACATTTTTCAATTGGTTTTTGATTTATGAACATTTTTTGAATACCAACTGCGGTGAAAAAAAAAACCGATTTCTATACAATTTCTATACAAATCATGAACAAAATTTTTGTATACTTTCTGCTGTGAAAAAAAAAACCGATTTTTACCAAAATCTTTAAATTTCCACGAATCAGGCTGCAAATTGCGGGAATCAATCGGGAAATGGAATATTTAAGGATAAGCAATGTTTAATTATACATTTTTCAATTGCTTATTGATTTATGAAAACTTTAAATTAGGCTGCAAATTGTCAGAATTAATCGGAAAAGGGATTATTTAAGGATATCCAACGTTTAATTAAACATTTTTCAATTGGTTTTTTATTATGAACATTTTTTGAATACCAACTGCGGTGAAAAAAAAAACCGATTTCTATACAATTTCTATACAAATCATGAACAAAATTTTTGTATACTTTCTGCTGTGAAAAAAAAAACCGATTTTTGCCAAAATCTTTAAATTTCCACGAATCAGGCTGCAAATTGCGGGAATCAATCGGGAAATGGAATATTTAAGGATAAACAATGTTTAATTATACATTTTTCAATTGCTTATTGATTTATGAAAAATTTAAATTAGGCCGCAAATTGTCAGAATTAATCGGAAAAGGGATTATTTAAGGATATCCAACGTTTAATTAAACATTTTTCAATTGGTTTTTGATTTATGAACATTTTTTGAATACCAACTGCGGTGAAAAAAAAAACCGATTTCTATACAATTTCTATACAAATCATGAACAAAATTTTTGTATACCTTCTGCTGTGAAAAAAAAAACCGATTTTTGCCAAAATCTTTAAATTTCCACGAATCAGGCTGCAAATTGCGGGAATTAATCGGGAAATGGAATATTTAAGGATAAACAATGTTAAATTATACATTTTTCAATTGCTTATTGATTTATGAAAACTTTAAATTAGGCTGCAAATTGTCAGAATTAATCGGAAAAGGGATTATTTAAGGATATCCAACATTTAATTAAACATTTTTCAATTGGTTTTTGATTTATGAACATTTTTTGAATACCAACTGCGGTGAAAAAAAAAACCGATTTCTATACAATTTCTATACAAATCATGAACAAAATTTTTGTATACTTTCTGCTGTGAAAAAAAAAACCGATTTTTGCCAAAATCTTTAAATTTCCACGAATCAGGCTGCAAATTGCGGGAATCAATCGGGAAATGGAATATTTAAGGATAAACAATGTTTAATTATACATTTTTCAATTGCTTATTGATTTAAGAAAACTTTAAATTAGGCCGCAAATTGTCAGAATTAATCGGAAAAGGGATTATTTAAGGATATCCAACGTTTAATTAAACATTTTTCAATTGGTTTTTTATTATGAACATTTTTTGAATACCAACTGCGGTGAAAAAAAAAACCGATTTCTATACAATTTCTATACAAATCATGAACAAAATTTTTGTATACTTTCTGCTGTGAAAAAAAAAACCGATTTTTGCCAAAATCTTTAAATTTCCACGAATCAGGCTGCAAATTGCGGGAATCAATCGGGAAATGGAATATTTAAGGATAAACAATGTTTAATTATACATTTTTCAATTGCTTATTGATTTATGAAAAATTTAAATTCGGCCGCAAATTGTCAGAATTAATCGGAAAAGGGATTATTTAAGGATATCCAACGTTTAATTAAACATTTTTCAATTGGTTTTTGATTTATGAACATTTTTTGAATACCAACTGCGGTGAAAAAAAAAACCGATTTCTATACAATTTCTATACAAATCATGAACAAAATTTTTGTATACTTTCTGCTGTGAAAAAAAAAACCGATTTTTGCCAAAATCTTTAAATTTCCACGAATCAGGCTGCAAATTGCGGGAATCAATCGGGAAATGGAATATTTAAGGATAAGCAATGTTTAATTATACATTTTTCAATTGCTTATTGATTTATGAAAACTTTAAATTAGGCTGCAAATTGTCAGAATTAATCGGAAAAGGGATTATTTAAGGATATCCAACATTTAATTAAACATTTTTCAATTGGTTTTTGATTTATGAACATTTTTTGAATACCAACTGCGGTGAAAAAAAAAACCGATTTCTATACAATTTCTATACAAATCATGAACAAAATTTTTGTATACTTTCTGCTGTGAAAAAAAAAACCGATTTTTGCCAAAATCTTTAAATTTCCACGAATCAGGCTGCAAATTGCGGGAATCAATCGGGAAATGGAATATTTAAGGATAAACAATGTTTAATTATACATTTTTCAATTGCTTATTGATTTAAGAAAACTTTAAATTAGGCCGCAAATTGTCAGAATTAATCGGAAAAGGGATTATTTAAGGATATCCAACGTTTAATTAAACATTTTTCAATTGGTTTTTTATTATGAACATTTTTTGAATACCAACTGCGGTGAAAAAAAAAACCGATTTCTATACAATTTCTATACAAATCATGAACAAAATTTTTGTATACT
The DNA here is from genome assembly GCA_958336335.1 of Dilophus febrilis. Taxonomy (NCBI): domain Eukaryota; kingdom Metazoa; phylum Arthropoda; class Insecta; order Diptera; family Bibionidae; genus Dilophus; species Dilophus febrilis. The sequence continues at coordinate 88,993 of OY284469.1, forward strand.
TTCTGCTGTGAAAAAAAAAACCGATTTTTGCCAAAATCTTTAAATTTCCACGACTCAGGCTGCAAATTGCGGGAATCAATCGGGAAATGGAATATTTAAGGATAAACAATGTTTAATTATACATTTTTCAATTGCTTATTGATTTATGATAGGCCGCAAATTGTCAGAATTAATCGGAAAAGGGATTATTTAAGGATATCCAACGTTTAATTAAACATTTTTCAATTGGTTTTTGATTTATGAACATTTTTTGAATACCAACTGCGGTGAAAAAAAAAACCGATTTCTATACAATTTCTATACAAATCATGAACAAAATTTTTGTATACTTTCTGCTGTGAAAAAAAAAACCGATTTTTGCCAAAATCTTTAAATTTCCACGAATCAGGCTGCAAATTGCGGGAATCAATCGGGAAATGGAATATTTAAGGATAAACAATGTTTAATTATACATTTTTCAATTGCTTATTGATTTAAGAAAACTTTAAATTAGGCCGCAAATTGTCAGAATTAATCGGAAAAGGGATTATTTAAGGATATCCAACGTTTAATTAAACATTTTTCAATTGGTTTTTTATTATGAACATTTTTTGAATACCAACTGCGGTGAAAAAAAAAACCGATTTCTATACAATTTCTATACAAATCATGAACAAAATATTTGTATACTTTCTGCTGTGAAAAAAAAAAAACCGATTTTTGCCAAAATCTTTAAATTTCCACGAATCAGGCTGCAAATTGCGGGAATCAATCGGGAAATGGAATATTTAAGGATAAGCAATGTTTAATTATACATTTTTCAATTGCTTATTGATTTATGAAAACTTTAAATTAGGCTGCAAATTGTCAGAATTAATCGGAAAAGGGATTATTTAAGGATATCCAACATTTAATTAAACATTTTTCAATTGGTTTTTGATTTATGAACATTTTTTGAATACCAACTGCGGTGAAAAAAAAACCGATTTCTATACAATTTCTATACAAATCATGAACAAAATTTTTGTATACTTTCTGCTGTGAAAAAAAAAACCGATTTTTACCAAAATCTTTAAATTTCCACGAATCAGGCTGCAAATTGCGGGAATCAATCGGGAAATGGAATATTTAAGGATAAGCAATGTTTAATTATACATTTTTCAATTGCTTATTGATTTATGAAAACTTTAAATTAGGCTGCAAATTGTCAGAATTAATCGGAAAAGGGATTATTTAAGGATATCCAACGTTTAATTAAACATTTTTCAATTGGTTTTTGATTTATGAACATTTTTTGAATACCAACTGCGGTGAAAAAAAAAACCGATTTCTATACAATTTCTATACAAATCATGAACAAAATTTTTGTATACTTTCTGCTGTGAAAAAAAAAGCCGATTTTTGCCAAAATCTTTAAATTTCCACGAATCAGGCTGCAAATTGCGGGAATCAATCGGGAAATGGAATATTTAAGGATAAACAATGTTTAATTATACATTTTTCAATTGCTTATTGATTTAAGAAAACTTTAAATTAGGCCGCAAATTGTCAGAATTAATCGGAAAAGGGATTATTTAAGGATATCCAACGTTTAATTAAACATTTTTCAATTGGTTTTTTATTATGAACATTTTTTGAATACCAACTGCGGTGAAAAAAAAAACCGATTTCTATACAATTTCTATACAAATCATGAACAAAATTTTTGTATACTTTCTGCTGTGAAAAAAAAAACCGATTTTTGCCAAAATCTTTAAATTTCCACGAATCAGGCTGCAAATTGCGGGAATCAATCGGGAAATGGAATATTTAAGGATAAACAATGTTTAATTATACATTTTTCAATTGCTTATTGATTTAAGAAAACTTTAAATTAGGCCGCAAATTGTCAGAATTAATCGGAAAAGGGATTATTTAAGGATATCCAACGTTTAATTAAACATTTTTCAATTGGTTTTTTATTATGAACATTTTTTGAATACCAACTGCGGTGAAAAAAAAAACCGATTTCTATACAATTTCTATACAAATCATGAACAAAATTTTTGTATACTTTCTGCTGTGAAAAAAAAAAACCGATTTTTGCCAAAATCTTTAAATTTCCACGAATCAGGCTGCAAATTGCGGGAATCAATCGGGAAATGGAATATTTAAGGATAAGCAATGTTTAATTATACATTTTTCAATTGCTTATTGATTTATGAAAACTTTAAATTAGGCTGCAAATTGTCAGAATTAATCGGAAAAGGGATTATTTAAGGATATCCAACATTTAATTAAACATTTTTCAATTGGTTTTTGATTTATGAACATTTTTTGAATACCAACTGCGGTGAAAAAAAAAACCGATTTCTATACAATTTCTATACAAATCATGAACAAAATTTTTGTATACTTTCTGCTGTGAAAAAAAAAACCGATTTTTACCAAAATCTTTAAATTTCCACGAATCAGGCTGCAAATTGCGGGAATCAATCGGGAAATGGAATATTTAAGGATAAGCAATGTTTAATTATACATTTTTCAATTGCTTATTGATTTATGAAAACTTTAAATTAGGCTGCAAATTGTCAGAATTAATCGGAAAAGGGATTATTTAAGGATATCCAACGTTTAATTAAACATTTTTCAATTGGTTTTTGATTTATGAACATTTTTTGAATACCAACTGCGGTGAAAAAAAAAACCGATTTCTATACAATTTCTATACAAATCATGAACAAAATTTTTGTATACTTTCTGCTGTGAAAAAAAAAACCGATTTTTGCCAAAATCTTTAAATTTCCACGAATCAGGCTGCAAATTGCGGGAATCAATCGGGAAATGGAATATTTAAGGATAAACAATGTTTAATTATACATTTTTCAATTGCTTATTGATTTAAGAAAACTTTAAATTAGGCCGCAAATTGTCAGAATTAATCGGAAAAGGGATTATTTAAGGATATCCAACGTTTAATTAAACATTTTTCAATTGGTTTTTTATTATGAACATGTTTTGAATACCAACTGCGGTGAAAAAAAAAACCGATTTCTATACAATTTCTATACAAATCATGAACAAAATTTTTGTATACTTTCTGCTGTGAAAAAAAAAACCGATTTTTGCCAAAATCTTTAAATTTCCACGAATCAGGCTGCAAATTGCGGGAATCGATCGGGAAATGGAATATTTAAGGATAAGCAATGTTTAATTATACATTTTTCAATTGCTTATTGATTTATGAAAACTTTAAATTAGGCCGCAAATTGTCAGAATTAATCGGAAAAGGGATTATTTAAGGATATCCAACGTTTAATTAAACATTTTTCAATTGGTTTTTGATTTATGAACATTTTTTGAATACCAACTGCGGTGAAAAAAAAAACTGATTTCTATACAATTTCTATACAAATCATGAACAAAATTTTTGTATACTTTCTGCTGTGAAAAAAAAAAACCGATTTTTGCCAAAATCTTTAAATTTCCACGAATCAGGCTGCAAATTGCGGGAATCAATCGGGAAATGGAATATTTAAGGATAAACAATGTTTAATTATACATTTTTCAATTGCTTATTGATTTAAGAAAACTTTAAATTAGGCCGCAAATTGTCAGAATTAATCGGAAAAGGGATTATTTAAGGATATCCAACGTTTAATTAAACATTTTTCAATTGGTTTTTTATTATGAACATTTTTTGAATACCGACTGCGGTGAAAAAAAAAACCGATTTCTATACAATTTCTATACAAATCATGAACAAAATTTTTGTATACTTTCTGCTGTGAAAAAAAAAACCGATTTTTGCCAAAATCTTTAAATTTCCACGAATCAGGCTGCAAATTGCGGGAATCAATCGGGAAATGGAATATTTAAGGATAAACAATGTTTAATTATACATTTTTCAATTGCTTATTGATTTATAAAAAATTTAAATTAGGCCGCAAATTGTCAGAATTAATCGGAAAAGGGATTATTTAAGGATATCCAACGTTTAATTAAACATTTTTCAATTGGTTTTTGATTTATGAACATTTTTTGAATACCAACTGCGGTGAAAAAAAAAACCGATTTCTATACAATTTCTATACAAATCATGAACAAAATTTTTGTATACTTTCTGCTGTGAAAAAAAAAACCGATTTTTGCCAAAATCTTTAAATTTCCACGAATCAGGCTGCAAATTGCGGGAATCAATCGGGAAATGGAATATTTAAGGATAAACAATGTTTAATTATACATTTTTCAATTGCTTATTGATTTAAGAAAACTTTAAATTAGGCCGCAAATTGTCAGAATTAATCGGAAAAGGGATTATTTAAGGATATCCAACGTTTAATTAAACATTTTTCAATTGGTTTTTTATTATGAACATTTTTTGAATACCAACTGCGGTGAAAAAAAAAACCGATTTCTATACAATTTCTATACAAATCATGAACAAAATTTTTGTATACTTTCTGCTGTGAAAAAAAAAACCGATTTTTGCCAAAATCTTTAAATTTCCACGAATCAGGCTGCAAATTGCGGGAATCAATCGGGAAATGGAATATTTAAGGATAAACAATGTTTAATTATACATTTTTCAATTGCTTATTGATTTAAGAAAACTTTAAATTAGGCCGCAAATTGTCAGAATTAATCGGAAAAGGGATTATTTAAGGATATCCAACGTTTAATTAAACATTTTTCAATTGGTTTTTGATTTATGAACATTTTTTGAATACCAACTGCGGTGAAAAAAAAAACCGATTTCTATACAATTTCTATACAAATCATGAACAAAATTTTTGTATACTTTCTGCTGTGAAAAAAAAAAACCGATTTTTGCCAAAATCTTTAAATTTCCACGAATCAGGCTGCAAATTGCGGGAATCAATCGGGAAATGGAATATTTAAGGATAAGCAATGTTTAATTATACATTTTTCAATTGCTTATTGATTTATGAAAACTTTAAATTAGGCTGCAAATTGTCAGAATTAATCGGAAAAGGGATTATTTAAGGATATCCAACATTTAATTAAACATTTTTCAATTGGTTTTTGATTTATGAACATTTTTTGAATACCAACTGCGGTGAAAAAAAAAACCGATTTCTATACAATTTCTATACAAATCATGAACAAAATTTTTGTATACTTTCTGCTGTGAAAAAAAAAACCGATTTTTACCAAAATCTTTAAATTTCCACGAATCAGGCTGCAAATTGCGGGAATCAATCGGGAAATGGAATATTTAAGGATAAGCAATGTTTAATTATACATTTTTCAATTGCTTATTGATTTATGAAAACTTTAAATTAGGCTGCAAATTGTCAGAATTAATCGGAAAAGGGATTATTTAAGGATATCCAACGTTTAATTAAACATTTTTCAATTGGTTTTTGATTTATGAACATTTTTTGAATACCAACTGCGGTGAAAAAAAAAACCGATTTCTATACAATTTCTATACAAATCATGAACAAAATTTTTGTATACTTTCTGCTGTGAAAAAAAAAACCGATTTTTGCCAAAATCTTTAAATTTCCACGAATCAGGCTGCAAATTGCGGGAATCAATCGGGAAATGGAATATTTAAGGATAAACAATGTTTAATTATACATTTTTCAATTGCTTATTGATTTAAGAAAACTTTAAATTAGGCCGCAAATTGTCAGAATTAATCGGAAAAGGGATTATTTAAGGATATCCAACGTTTAATTAAACATTTTTCAATTGGTTTTTTATTATGAACATGTTTTGAATACCAACTGCGGTGAAAAAAAAAACCGATTTCTATACAATTTCTATACAAATCATGAACAAAATTTTTGTATACTTTCTGCTGTGAAAAAAAAAACCGATTTTTGCCAAAATCTTTAAATTTCCACGAATCAGGCTGCAAATTGCGGGAATCGATCGGGAAATGGAATATTTAAGGATAAGCAATGTTTAATTATACATTTTTCAATTGCTTATTGATTTATGAAAACTTTAAATTAGGCCGCAAATTGTCAGAATTAATCGGAAAAGGGATTATTTAAGGATATCCAACGTTTAATTAAACATTTTTCAATTGGTTTTTGATTTATGAACATTTTTTGAATACCAACTGCGGTGAAAAAAAAAACTGATTTCTATACAATTTCTATACAAATCATGAACAAAATTTTTGTATACTTTCTGCTGTGAAAAAAAAAAACCGATTTTTGCCAAAATCTTTAAATTTCCACGAATCAGGCTGCAAATTGCGGGAATCAATCGGGAAATGGAATATTTAAGGATAAACAATGTTTAATTATACATTTTTCAATTGCTTATTGATTTAAGAAAACTTTAAATTAGGCCGCAAATTGTCAGAATTAATCGGAAAAGGGATTATTTAAGGATATCCAACGTTTAATTAAACATTTTTCAATTGGTTTTTTATTATGAACATTTTTTGAATACCGACTGCGGTGAAAAAAAAAACCGATTTCTATACAATTTCTATACAAATCATGAACAAAATTTTTGTATACTTTCTGCTGTGAAAAAAAAAACCGATTTTTGCCAAAATCTTTAAATTTCCACGAATCAGGCTGCAAATTGCGGGAATCAATCGGGAAATGGAATATTTAAGGATAAACAATGTTTAATTATACATTTTTCAATTGCTTATTGATTTATAAAAAATTTAAATTAGGCCGCAAATTGTCAGAATTAATCGGAAAAGGGATTATTTAAGGATATCCAACGTTTAATTAAACATTTTTCAATTGGTTTTTGATTTATGAACATTTTTTGAATACCAACTGCGGTGAAAAAAAAAACCGATTTCTATACAATTTCTATACAAATCATGAACAAAATTTTTGTATACTTTCTGCTGTGAAAAAAAAAACCGATTTTTGCCAAAATCTTTAAATTTCCACGAATCAGGCTGCAAATTGCGGGAATCAATCGGGAAATGGAATATTTAAGGATAAACAATGTTTAATTATACATTTTTCAATTGCTTATTGATTTAAGAAAACTTTAAATTAGGCCGCAAATTGTCAGAATTAATCGGAAAAGGGATTATTTAAGGATATCCAACGTTTAATTAAACATTTTTCAATTGGTTTTTTATTATGAACATTTTTTGAATACCAACTGCGGTGAAAAAAAAAACCGATTTCTATACAATTTCTATACAAATCATGAACAAAATTTTTGTATACTTTCTGCTGTGAAAAAAAAAACCGATTTTTGCCAAAATCTTTAAATTTCCACGAATCAGGCTGCAAATTGCGGGAATCAATCGGGAAATGGAATATTTAAGGATAAACAATGTTTAATTATACATTTTTCAATTGCTTATTGATTTATAAAAAATTTAAATTAGGCCGCAAATTGTCAGAATTAATCGGAAAAGGGATTATTTAAGGATATCCAACGTTTAATTAAACATTTTTCAATTGGTTTTTGATTTATGAACATTTTTTGAATACCAACTGCGGTGAAAAAAAAAACCGATTTCTATACAATTTCTATACAAATCATGAACAAAATTTTTGTATACTTTCTGCTGTGAAAAAAAAAACCGATTTTTGCCAAAATCTTTAAATTTCCACGAATCAGGCTGCAAATTGCGGGAATCAATCGGGAAATGGAATATTTAAGGATAAACAATGTTTAATTATACATTTTTCAATTGCTTATTGATTTAAGAAAACTTTAAATTAGGCCGCAAATTGTCAGAATTAATCGGAAAAGGGATTATTTAAGGATATCCAACGTTTAATTAAACATTTTTCAATTGGTTTTTTATTATGAACATGTTTTGAATACCAACTGCGGTGAAAAAAAAAACCGATTTCTATACAATTTCTATACAAATCATGAACAAAATTTTTGTATACTTTCTGCTGTGAAAAAAAAACCGATTTTTGCCAAAATCTTTAAATTTCCACGAATCAGGCTGCAAATTGCGGGAATCAATCGGGAAATGGAATATTTAAGGATAAGCAATGTTTAATTATACATTTTTCAATTGCTTATTGATTTATGAAAACTTTAAATTAGGCCGCAAATTGTCAGAATTAATCGGAAAAGGGATTATTTAAGGATATCCAACGTTTAATTAAACATTTTTCAATTGGTTTTTGATTAATGAACATTTTTTGAATACCAACTGCGGTGAAAAAAAAAACTGATTTCTATACAATTTCTATACAAATCATGAACAAAATTTTTGTATACTTTCTGCTGTGAAAAAAAAAACCGATTTTTGCCAAAATCTTTAAATTTCCACGAATCAGGCTGCAAATTGCGGGAATCAATCGGGAAATGGAATATTTAAGGATAAACAATGTTTAATTATACATTTTTCAATTGCTTATTGATTTAAGAAAACTTTAAATTAGGCCGCAAATTGTCAGAATTAATCGGAAAAGGGATTATTTAAGGATATCCAACGTTTTATTAAACATTTTTCAATTGGTTTTTTATTATGAACATTTTTTGAATACCAACTGCGGTGAAAAAAAAAACCGATTTCTATACAATTTCTATACAAATCATGAACAAAATTTTTGTATACTTTCTGCTGTGAAAAAAAAAACCGATTTTTGCCAAAATCTTTAAATTTCCACGAATCAGGCTGCAAATTGCGGGAATCAATCGGGAAATGGAATATTTAAGGATAAACAATGTTTAATTATACATTTTTCAATTGCTTATTGATTTATAAAAAATTTAAATTAGGCCGCAAATTGTCAGAATTAATCGGAAAAGGGATTATTTAAGGATATCCAACGTTTAATTAAACATTTTTCAATTGGTTTTTGATTTATGAACATTTTTTGAATACCAACTGCGGTGAAAAAAAAAACCGATTTCTATACAATTTCTATACAAATCATGAACAAAATTTTTGTATACTTTCTGCTGTGAAAAAAAAAACCGATTTTTGCCAAAATCTTTAAATTTCCACGAATCAGGCTGCAAATTGCGGGAATCAATCGGGAAATGGAATATTTAAGGATAAGCAATGTTTAATTATACATTTTTCAATTGCTTATTGATTTATGAAAACTTTAAATTAGGCTGCAAATTGTCAGAATTAATCGGAAAAGGGATTATTTAAGGATATCCAACGTTTAATTAAACATTTTTCAATTGGTTTTTGATTTATGAACATTTTTTGAATACCAACTGCGGTGAAAAAAAAAACCGATTTCTATACAATTTCTATACAAATCATGAACAAAATTTTTGTATACTTTCTGCTGTGAAAAAAAAAACCGATTTTTGCCAAAATCTTTAAATTTCCACGAATCAGGCTGCAAATTGCGGGAATCAATCGGGAAATGGAATATTTAAGGATAAACAATGTTTAATTATACATTTTTCAATTGCTTATTGATTTAAGAAAACTTTAAATTAGGCCGCAAATTGTCAGAATTAATCGGAAAAGGGATTATTTAAGGATATCCAACGTTTAATTAAACATTTTTCAATTGGTTTTTTATTATGAACATTTTTTGAATACCAACTGCGGTGAAAAAAAAAAACCGATTTCTATACAATTTCTATACAAATCATGAACAAAATTTTTGTATACTTTCTGCTGTGAAAAAAAAAAACCGATTTTTGCCAAAATCTTTAAATTTCCACGACTCAGGCTGCAAATTGCGGGAATCAATCGGGAAATGGAATATTTAAGGATAAACAATGTTTAATTATACATTTTTCAATTGCTTATTGATTTATAAAAAATTTAAATTAGGCCGCAAATTGTCAGAATTAATCGGAAAAGGGATTATTTAAGGATATCCAACGTTTAATTAAACATTTTTCAATTGGTTTTTGATTTATGAACATTTTTTGAATACCAACTGCGGTGAAAAAAAAAACCGATTTCTATACAATTTCTATACAAATCATGAACAAAATTTTTGTATACTTTCTGCTGTGAAAAAAAAAACCGATTTTTGCCAAAATCTTTAAATTTCCACGAATCAGGCTGCAAATTGCGGGAATCAATCGGGAAATGGAATATTTAAGGATAAACAATGTTTAATTATACATTTTTCAATTGCTTATTGATTTAAGAAAACTTTAAATTAGGCCGCAAATTGTCAGAATTAATCGGAAAAGGGATTATTTAAGGATATCCAACGTTTAATTAAACATTTTTCAATTGGTTTTTGATTTATGAACATTTTTTGAATACCAACTGCGGTGAAAAAAAAAACCGATTTCTATACAATTTCTATACAAATCATGAACAAAATTTTTGTATACTTTCTGCTGTGAAAAAAAAACCGATTTTTGCCAAAATCTTTAAATTTCCACGAATCAGGCTGCAAATTGCGGGAATCAATCGGGAAATGGAATATTTAAGGATAAACAATGTTTAATTATACATTTTTCAATTGCTTATTGATTTATGAAAAATTTAAATTAGGCCGCAAATTGTCAGAATTAATCGGAAAAGGGATTATTTAAGGATATCCAACGTTTAATTAAACATTTTTCAATTGGTTTTTGATTTATGAACATTTTTTGAATACCAACTGCGGTGAAAAAAAAAACCGATTTCTATACAATTTCTATACAAATCATGAACAAAATTTTTGTATACTTTCTGCTGTGAAAAAAAAAACCGATTTTTGCCAAAATCTTTAAATTTCCACGAATCAGGCTGCAAATTGCGGGAATTAATCGGGAAATGGAATATTTAAGGATAAACAATGTTAAATTATACATTTTTCAATTGCTTATTGATTTATGAAAACTTTAAATTAGGCTGCAAATTGTCAGAATTAATCGGAAAAGGGATTATTTAAGGATATCCAACGTTTAATTAAACATTTTTCAATAGGTTTTTGATTTATGAACATTTTTTGTATAACAACTGCGGTGAAAAAAAGAACCGATTTCTATACAATTTGTATACAAATCATGAACAAAATTTTTGTATACTTTCTGCTGTGAAAAAAAAAACCGAATTTTGTCAACAACCAAAAAAATGTATGAAAAATTTATTTAAAATTTGTGTATACTAGCTGCGGTGATATTAAAAACAGATGCTTCTTGTAGTTTTTGGTTAATTGTTTTGCGGTGATTTCTTGATGTTCTGGATACAATTGAATAAATTAACAACAACACAATAATCGAAACAAACCAAAATCATAATCACTCATAACTTTTTCATAAGCACAACAACACAAAAACATTAAACACTTTTTTTTTTCATTCTTATATTTCATTATACATTTATTTTTCTTTTGATTCATTTAGAATCAATTTCTTTTTCTATTTTTTTTCAAACCACATCACAAAACTTTTCCTATATGAAATAGAAACTCACACACGACGACCAACAAATCGAATCCACGGTTACTTTTTACCGCGATATCATAAAAGATACAATCACAATATAACGGTATGAACATTAATAGATAAAAGAAATTTTTTATGCTATTTTTATGGTGATAATAATGTTAAAGGTTGTCCGTCCGTACCGCATTTTATCAACATTGAAACCGAATTTAATAAAAAATCGAAATCACATAAATATCAAACAAACACATCACAGAATCAAACAAAATTATTATCATGTCAATTTCTATAGATTATATAAAAACTATACCAGTTTAAAATAAAAAAAAATACCGCACAGCACAAAACAAGAAAACGGGTGTGTTTTTAATTCTCTTTATATATATATATAGATAGTTTGTGTGTGTGATTTCAAGTTAATTTTTAAATGAATTTATAAAATAATTATTATTTATATTATGAATTATTGTCATCATCATCATCATTCGTTTTATGCTGAATCCGTATAAATTGGTTTCAAAACGATTTAGATATTGGTTTTTGAGTTATAGCCCGGCAAAGGTTTCCCAAAATTTTGCTATTCTAACCCCTTATGAAAAAATGGATTTTTCACCGAATCAAAAAAACCGATTTTTGCTAAAATCTTTAAATTTGCACGAATCAGGCTGCAAATTGTGGGAATTAATCGGAAAAGGAATTATTTAAGGATATCCAACGTTTAATTAAACATTTTTCAATTGGTTTTTGATTTACAATTTACAATTTCTATACAAATCATGAACAAAATCATTGTATACTTTCTGCTGTGAAAAAAAAAACGATTTTTACCAAAATCTTTAAATTTCGACGAATCAGGCTGCAAATTGCGGGAATCAATCGGGAAATGGAATATTTAAGTATAAACAATGTTTAATTATACATTTTTCAATTGCTTATTGATTTATGAAAAATTTAAATTAGGCCGCAAGTTGTCAGAATTAATCGGAAAAGGGATTATTTAAGGATATCCAACGTTTAATTAAACATTTTTCAATTGGTTTTTGATTTATGAACATTTTTTGAATACCAACTGCGGTGAAAAAAAAACCGATTTCTATACAATTTCTATACAAATCATGAACAAAATTTTTGTATACTTTCTGCTGTGAAAAAAAAAACCGATTTTTGCCAAAATCTTTAAATTTCCACGAATCAGGCTGCAAATTGCGGGAATCAATCGGGAAATGGAATATTTAAGGATAAGCAATGTTTAATTATACATTTTTCAATTGCTTATTGATTTATGAAAACTTTAAATTAGGCTGCAAATTGTCAGAATTAATCGGAAAAGGGATTATTTAAGGATATCCAACATTTAATTAAACATTTTTCAATTGGTTTTTGATTTATGAACATTTTTTGAATACCAACTGCGGTGAAAAAAAAAACCGATTTCTATACAATTTCTATACAAATCATGAACAAAATTTTTGTATACTTTCTGCTGTGAAAAAAAAAACCGATTTTTGCCAAAATCTTTAAATTTCCACGAATCAGGCTGCAAATTGCGGGAATCAATCGGGAAATGGAATATTTAAGGATAAACAATGTTTAATTATACATTTTTCAATTGCTTATTGATTTAAGAAAACTTTAAATTAGGCCGCAAATTGTCAGAATTAATCGGAAAAGGGATTATTTAAGGATATCCAACGTTTAATTAAACATTTTTCAATTGGTTTTTTATTATGAACATTTTTTGAATACCAACTGCGGTGAAAAAAAAAACCGATTTCTATACAATTTCTATACAAATCATGAACAAAATTTTTGTATACTTTCTGCTGTGAAAAAAAAAACCGATTTTTGCCAAAATCTTTAAATTTCCACGAATCAGGCTGCAAATTGCGGGAATCAATCGGGAAATGGAATATTTAAGGATAAACAATGTTTAATTATACATTTTTCAATTGCTTATTGATTTATGATAGGCCGCAAATTGTCAGAATTAATCGGAAAAGGGATTATTTAAGGATATCCAACGTTTAATTAAACATTTTTCAATTGGTTTTTGATTTATGAACATTTTTTGAATACCAACTGCGGTGAAAAAAAAAACCGATTTCTATACAATTTCTATACAAATCATGAACAAAATTTTTGTATACTTTCTGCTGTGAAAAAAAAAACGGATTTTTGCCAAAATCTTTAAATTTCCACGAATCAGGCTGCAAATTGCGGGAATCAATCGGGAAATGGAATATTTAAGGATAAACAATGTTTAATTATACATTTTTCAATTGCTTATTGATTTAAGAAAACTTTAAATTAGGCCGCAAATTGTCAGAATTAATCGGAAAAGGGATTATTTAAGGATATCCAACGTTTAATTAAACATTTTTCAATTGGTTTTTTATTATGAACATTTTTTGAATACCAACTGCGGTGAAAAAAAAAACCGATTTCTATACAATTTCTATACAAATCATGAACAAAATTTTTGTATACTTTCTGCTGTGAAAAAAAAAAACCGATTTTTGCCAAAATCTTTAAATTTCCACGAATCAGGCTGCAAATTGCGGGAATCAATCGGGAAATGGAATATTTAAGGATAAGCAATGTTTAATTATACATTTTTCAATTGCTTATTGATTTATGAAAACTTTAAATTAGGCTGCAAATTGTCAGAATTAATCGGAAAAGGGATTATTTAAGGATATCCAACATTTAATTAAACATTTTTCAATTGGTTTTTGATTTATGAACATTTTTTGAATACCAACTGCGGTGAAAAAAAAAACCGATTTCTATACAATTTCTATACAAATCATGAACAAAATTTTTGTATACTTTCTGCTGTGAAAAAAAAAACCGATTTTTACCAAAATCTTTAAATTTCCACGAATCAGGCTGCAAATTGCGGGAATCAATCGGGAAATGGAATATTTAAGGATAAGCAATGTTTAATTATACATTTTTCAATTGCTTATTGATTTATGAAAACTTTAAATTAGGCTGCAAATTGTCAGAATTAATCGGAAAAGGGATTATTTAAGGATATCCAACGTTTAATTAAACATTTTTCAATTGGTTTTTGATTTATGAACATTTTTTGAATACCAACTGCGGTGAAAAAAAAAACCGATTTCTATACAATTTCTATACAAATCATGAACAAAATTTTTGTATACTTTCTGCTGTGAAAAAAAAAACCGATTTTTGCCAAAATCTTTAAATTTCCACGAATCAGGCTGCAAATTGCGGGAATCAATCGGGAAATGGAATATTTAAGGATAAACAATGTTTAATTATACATTTTTCAATTGCTTATTGATTTAAGAAAACTTTAAATTAGGCCGCAAATTGTCAGAATTAATCGGAAAAGGGATTATTTAAGGATATCCAACGTTTAATTAAACATTTTTCAATTGGTTTTTTATTATGAACATGTTTTGAATACCAACTGCGGTGAAAAAAAAAACCGATTTCTATACAATTTCTATACAAATCATGAACAAAATTTTTGTATACTTTCTGCTGTGAAAAAAAAAACCGATTTTTGCCAAAATCTTTAAATTTCCACGAATCAGGCTGCAAATTGCGGGAATCAATCGGGAAATGGAATATTTAAGGATAAGCAATGTTTAATTATACATTTTTCAATTGCTTATTGATTTATGAAAACTTTAAATTAGGCCGCAAATTGTCAGAATTAATCGGAAAAGGGATTATTTAAGGATATCCAACGTTTAATTAAACATTTTTCAATTGGTTTTTGATTTATGAACATTTTTTGAATACCAACTGCGGTGAAAAAAAAAACTGATTTCTATACAATTTCTATACAAATCATGAACAAAATTTTTGTATACTTTCTGCTGTGAAAAAAAAAAACCGATTTTTGCCAAAATCTTTAAATTTCCACGAATCAGGCTGCAAATTGCGGGAATCAATCGGGAAATGGAATATTTAAGGATAAACAATGTTTAATTATACATTTTTCAATTGCTTATTGATTTAAGAAAACTTTAAATTAGGCCGCAAATTGTCAGAATTAATCGGAAAAGGGATTATTTAAGGATATCCAACGTTTAATTAAACATTTTTCAATTGGTTTTTTATTATGAACATTTTTTGAATACCAACTGCGGTGAAAAAAAAAACCGATTTCTATACAATTTCTATACAAATCATGAACAAAATTTTTGTATACTTTCTGCTGTGAAAAAAAAAACCGATTTTTGCCAAAATCTTTAAATTTCCACGAATCAGGCTGCAAATTGCGGGAATCAATCGGGAAATGGAATATTTAAGAATAAACAATGTTTAATTATACATTTTTCAATTGCTTATTGATTTATAAAAAATTTAAATTAGGCCGCAAATTGTCAGAATTAATCGGAAAAGGGATTATTTAAGGATATCCAACGTTTAATTAAACATTTTTCAATTGGTTTTTGATTTATGAACATTTTTTGAATACCAACTGCGGTGAAAAAAAAAACCGATTTCTATACAATTTCTATACAAATCATGAACAAAATTTGTGTATACTTTCTGCTGTGAAAAAAAAAACCGATTTTTGCCAAAATCTTTAAATTTCCACGAATCAGGCTGCAAATTGCGGGAATCAATCGGGAAATGGAATATTTAAGGATAAACAATGTTTAATTATACATTTTTCAATTGCTTATTGATTTAAGAAAACTTTAAATTAGGCCGCAAATTGTCAGAATTAATCGGAAAAGGGATTATTTAAGGATATCCAACGTTTAATTAAACATTTTTCAATTGGTTTTTTATTATGAACATGTTTTGAATACCAACTGCGGTGAAAAAAAAAACCGATTTCTATACAATTTCTATACAAATCATGAACAAAATTTTTGTATACTTTCTGCTGTGAAAAAAAAAACCGATTTTTGCCAAAATCTTTAAATTTCCACGAATCAGGCTGCAAATTGCGGGAATCAATCGGGAAATGGAATATTTAAGGATAAACAATGTTTAATTATACATTTTTCAATTGCTTATTGATTTATAAAAAATTTAAATTAGGCCGCAAATTGTCAGAATTAATCGGAAAAGGGATTATTTAAGGATATCCAACGTTTAATTAAACATTTTTCAATTGGTTTTTGATTTATGAACATTTTTTGAATACCAACTGCGGTGAAAAAAAAAACCGATTTCTATACAATTTCTATACAAATCATGAACAAAATTTTTGTATACTTTCTGCTGTGAAAAAAAAAACCGATTTTTGCCAAAATCTTTAAATTTCCACGAATCAGGCTGCAAATTGCGGGAATCAATCGGGAAATGGAATATTTAAGGATAAACAATGTTTAATTATACATTTTTCAATTGCTTATTGATTTAAGAAAACTTTAAATTAGGCCGCAAATTGTCAGAATTAATCGGAAAAGGGATTATTTAAGGATATCCAACGTTTAATTAAACATTTTTCAATTGGTTTTTTATTATGAACATGTTTTGAATACCAACTGCGGTGAAAAAAAAAACCGATTTCTATACAATTTCTATACAAATCATGAACAAAATTTTTGTATACTTTCTGCTGTGAAAAAAAAAACCGATTTTTGCCAAAATCTTTAAATTTCCACGAATCAGGCTGCAAATTGCGGGAATCAATCGGGAAATGGAATATTTAAGGATAAGCAATGTTTAATTATACATTTTTCAATTGCTTATTGATTTATGAAAACTTTAAATTAGGCCGCAAATTGTCAGAATTAATCGGAAAAGGGATTATTTAAGGATATCCAACGTTTAATTAAACATTTTTCAATTGGTTTTTGATTTATGAACATTTTTTGAATACCAACTGCGGTGAAAAAAAAAACCGATTTCTATACAATTTCTATACAAATCATGAACAAAATTTTTGTATACTTTCTGCTGTGAAAAAAAAAACCGATTTTTGCCAAAATCTTTAAATTTCCACGAATCAGGCTGCAAATTGCGGGAATCAATCGGGAAATGGAATATTTAAGGATAAACAATGTTTAATTATACATTTTTCAATTGCTTATTGATTTAAGAAAACTTTAAATTAGGCCGCAAATTGTCAGAATTAATCGGAAAAGGGATTATTTAAGGATATCCAACGTTTAATTAAACATTTTTCAATTGGTTTTTTATTATGAACATGTTTTGAATACCAACTGCGGTGAAAAAAAAAACCGATTTCTATACAATTTCTATACAAATCATGAACAAAATTTTTGTATACTTTCTGCTGTGAAAAAAAAAACCGATTTTTGCCAAAATCTTTAAATTTCCACGAATCAGGCTGCAAATTGCGGGAATCAATCGGGAAATGGAATATTTAAGGATAAGCAATGTTTAATTATACATTTTTCAATTGCTTATTGATTTATGAAAACTTTAAATTAGGCCGCAAATTGTCAGAATTAATCGGAAAAGGGATTATTTAAGGATATCCAACGTTTAATTAAACATTTTTCAATTGGTTTTTGATTTATGAACATTTTTTGAATACCAACTGCGGTGAAAAAAAAAACTGATTTCTATACAATTTCTATACAAATCATGAACAAAATTTTTGTATACTTTCTGCTGTGAAAAAAAAAACCGATTTTTGCCAAAATCTTTAAATTTCCACGAATCAGGCTGCAAATTGCGGGAATCAATCGGGAAATGGAATATTTAAGGATAAACAATGTTTAATTATACATTTTTCAATTGCTTATTGATTTAAGAAAACTTTAAATTAGGCCGCAAATTGTCAGAATTAATCGGAAAAGGGATTATTTAAGGATATCCAACGTTTAATTAAACATTTTTCAATTGGTTTTTTATTATGAACATTTTTTGAATACCAACTGCGGTGAAAAAAAAAACCGATTTCTATACAATTTCTATACAAATCATGAACAAAATTTTTGTATACTTTCTGCTGTGAAAAAAAAAACCGATTTTTGCCAAAATCTTTAAATTTCCACGAATCAGGCTGCAAATTGCGGGAATCAATCGGGAAATGGAATATTTAAGGATAAACAATGTTTAATTATACATTTTTCAATTGCTTATTGATTTATAAAAAATTTAAATTAGGCCGCAAATTGTCAGAATTAATCGGAAAAGGGATTATTTAAGGATATCCAACGTTTAATTAAACATTTTTCAATTGGTTTTTGATTTATGAACATTTTTTGAATACCAACTGCGGTGAAAAAAAAAACCGATTTCTATACAATTTCTATACAAATCATGAACAAAATTTTTGTATACTTTCTGCTGTGAAAAAAAAAACCGATTTTTGCCAAAATCTTTAAATTTCCACGAATCAGGCTGCAAATTGCGGGAATCAATCGGGAAATGGAATATTTAAGGATAAGCAATGTTTAATTATACATTTTTCAATTGCTTATTGATTTATGAAAACTTTAAATTAGGCTGCAAATTGTCAGAATTAATCGGAAAAGGGATTATTTAAGGATATCCAACATTTAATTAAACATTTTTCAATTGGTTTTTGATTTATGAACATTTTTTGAATACCAACTGCGGTGAAAAAAAAAACCGATTTCTATACAATTTCTATACAAATCATGAACAAAATTTTTGTATACTTTCTGCTGTGAAAAAAAAAACCGATTTTTGCCAAAATCTTTAAATTTCCACGAATCAGGCTGCAAATTGCGGGAATCAATCGGGAAATGGAATATTTAAGGATAAACAATGTTTAATTATACATTTTTCAATTGCTTATTGATTTAAGAAAACTTTAAATTAGGCCGCAAATTGTCAGAATTAATCGGAAAAGGGATTATTTAAGGATATCCAACGTTTAATTAAACATTTTTCAATTGGTTTTTTATTATGAACATTTTTTGAATACCAACTGCGGTGAAAAAAAAACCGATTTCTATACAATTTCTATACAAATCATGAACAAAATTTTTGTATACTTTCTGCTGTGAAAAAAAAAAACCGATTTTTGCCAAAATCTTTAAATTTCCACGACTCAGGCTGCAAATTGCGGGAATCAATCGGGAAATGGAATATTTAAGGATAAACAATGTTTAATTATACATTTTTCAATTGCTTATTGATTTATGATAGGCCGCAAATTGTCAGAATTAATCGGAAAAGGGATTATTTAAGGATATCCAACGTTTAATTAAACATTTTTCAATTGGTTTTTGATTTATGAACATTTTTTGAATACCAACTGCGGTGAAAAAAAAAACCGATTTCTATACAATTTCTATACAAATCATGAACAAAATTTTTGTATACTTTCTGCTGTGAAAAAAAAAACCGATTTTTGCCAAAATCTTTAAATTTCCACGAATCAGGCTGCAAATTGCGGGAATCAATCGGGAAATGGAATATTTAAGGATAAACAATGTTTAATTATACATTTTTCAATTGCTTATTGATTTAAGAAAACTTTAAATTAGGCCGCAAATTGTCAGAATTAATCGGAAAAGGGATTATTTAAGGATATCCAACGTTTAATTAAACATTTTTCAATTGGTTTTTGATTTATGAACATTTTTTGAATACCAACTGCGGTGAAAAAAAAACCGATTTCTATACAATTTCTATACAAATCATGAACAAAATTTTTGTATACTTTCTGCTGTGAAAAAAAAACCGATTTTTGCCAAAATCTTTAAATTTCCACGAATCAGGCTGCAAATTGCGGGAATCAATCGGGAAATGGAATATTTAAGGATAAACAATGTTTAATTATACATTTTTCAATTGCTTATTGATTTATGAAAAATTTAAATTAGGCCGCAAATTGTCAGAATTAATCGGAAAAGGGATTATTTAAGGATATCCAACGTTTAATTAAACATTTTTCAATTGGTTTTTGATTTATGAACATTTTTTGTATAACAACTGCGGTGAAAAAAAGAACCGATTTCTATACAATTTGTATACAAATCATGAACAAAATTTTTGTATACTTTCTGCTGTGAAAAAAAAAACCGAATTTTGTCAACAACCAAAAAAATGTATGAAAAATTTATTTAAAATTTGTGTATACTAGCTGCGGTGATATTAAAAACAGATGCTTCTTGTAGTTTTTGGTTAATTGTTTTGCGGTGATTTCTTGATGTTCTGGATACAATTGAATAAATTAACAACAACACAATAATCGAAACAAACCAAAATCATAATCACTCATAACTTTTTCATAAGCACAACAACACAAAAACATTAAACACTTTTTTTTTTCATTCTTATATTTCATTATACATTTATTTTTCTTTTGATTCATTTAGAATCAATTTCTTTTTCTATTTTTTTTCAAACCACATCACAAAACTTTTCCTATATGAAATAGAAACTCACACACGACGACCAACAAATCGAATCCACGGTTACTTTTTACCGCGATATCATAAAAGATACAATCACAATATAACGGTATGAACATTAATAGATAAAAGAAATTTTTTATGCTATTTTTATGGTGATAATAATGTTAAAGGTTGTCCGTCCGTACCGCATTTTATCAACATTGAAACCGAATTTAATAAAAAATCGAAATCACATAAATATCAAACAAACACATCACAGAATCAAACAAAATTATTATCATGTCAATTTCTATAGATTATATAAAAACTATACCAGTTTAAAATAAAAAAAAATACCGCACAGCACAAAACAAGAAAACGGGTGTGTTTTTAATTCTCTTTATATATATATATAGATAGTTTGTGTGTGTGATTTCAAGTTAATTTTTAAATGAATTTATAAAATAATTATTATTTATATTATGAATTATTGTCATCATCATCATCATTCGTTTTATGCTGAATCCGTATAAATTGGTTTAGATATTGGTTTTTGAGTTATAGCCCGGCAAAGGTTTCCCAAAATTTTGCTATTCTAACCCCTTATGAAAAAATGGATTTTTCACCGAATCAAAAAAACCGATTTTTGCTAAAATCTTTAAATTTGCACGAATCAGGCTGCAAATTGTGGGAATTAATCGGAAAAGGAATTATTTAAGGATATCCAACGTTTAATTAAACATTTTTCAATTGGTTTTTGATTTACAATTTACAATTTCTATACAAATCATGAACAAAATCATTGTATACTTTCTGCTGTGAAAAAAAAAACGATTTTTACCAAAATCTTTAAATTTCCACGAATCAGGCTGCAAATTGCGGGAATCATTTGGGAAATGGAATATTTAAGGATAAACAATGTTTAATTATACATTTTCAATTGCTTATTGATTTAAGAAAACTTTAAATTAGGCCGCAAATTGTCAGAATTAATCGGAAAAGGGATTATTTAAGGATATCCAACGTTTAATTAAACATTTTTCAATTGGTTTTTGATTTATGAACATTTTTTGAATACCAACTGCGGTGAAAAAAAAAACCGATTTCTATACAATTTCTATACAAATCATGAACAAAATTTTTGTATACTTTCTGCTGTGAAAAAAAAAACCGATTTTTGCGAAAATCTTTAAATTTCCACGAATCAGGCTGCAAATTGCGGGAATCAATCGGGAAATGGAATATTTAAGGATAAACAATGTTTAATTATACATTTTTCAATTGCTTATTGATTTAAGA
The DNA here is from genome assembly GCA_958336335.1 of Dilophus febrilis. Classification (NCBI taxonomy): domain Eukaryota; kingdom Metazoa; phylum Arthropoda; class Insecta; order Diptera; family Bibionidae; genus Dilophus; species Dilophus febrilis. The sequence continues at coordinate 110,829 of OY284469.1, forward strand.
AAACTTTAAATTAGGCCGCAAATTGTCAGAATTAATCGGAAAAGGGATTATTTAAGGATATCCAACGTTTAATTAAACATTTTTCAATTGGTTTTTTATTATGAACATTTTTTGAATACCAACTGCGGTGAAAAAAAAAACCGATTTCTATACAATTTCTATACAAATCATGAACAAAATTTTTGTATACTTTCTGCTGTGAAAAAAAAAACCGATTTTTGCCAAAATCTTTAAATTTCCACGAATCAGGCTGCAAATTGCGGGAATCAATCGGGAAATGGAATATTTAAGGATAAACAATGTTTAATTATACATTTTTCAATTGCTTATTGATTTATGAAAAATTTAAATTAGGCCGCAAATTGTCAGAATTAATCGGAAAAGGGATTATTTAAGGATATCCAACGTTTAATTAAACATTTTTCAATTGGTTTTTGATTTATGAACATTTTTTGAATACCAACTGCGGTGAAAAAAAAAACCGATTTCTATACAATTTCAATACAAATCATGAACAAAATTTTTGTATACTTTCTGCTGTGAAAAAAAAAACCGATTTTTGCCAAAATCTTTAAATTTCCACGAATCAGGCTGCAAATTGCGGGAATCAATCGGGAAATGGAATATTTAAGGATAAACAATGTTTAATTATACATTTTTCAATTGCTTATTGATTTATGAAAAATTTAAATTAGGCCGCAAATTGTCAGAATTAATCGGAAAAGGGATTATTTAAGGATATCCAACGTTTAATTAAACATTTTTCAATAGGTTTTTGATTTATGAACATTTTTTGTATAACAACTGCGGTGAAAAAAAGAACCGATTTCTATACAATTTGTATACAAATCATGAACAAAATTTTTGTATACTTTCTGCTGTGAAAAAAAAAACCGATTTTTGCCAAAATCTTTAAATTTCCACGAATCAGGCTGCAAATTGCGGGAATCAATCGGGAAATGGAATATTTAAGGATAAACAATGTTTAATTATACATTTTTCAATTGCTTATTGATTTATGAAAAATTTAAATTAGGCCGCAAATTGTCAGAATTAATCGGAAAAGGGATTATTTAAGGATATCCAACGTTTAATTAAACATTTTTCAATTGGTTTTTGATTTATGAACATTTTTTGAATACCAACTGCGGTGAAAAAAAAAACCGATTTCTATACAATTTCTATACAAATCATGAACAAAATTTTTGTATACTTTCTGCTGTGAAAAAAAAAAACCGATTTTTGCCAAAATCTTTAAATTTCCACGAATCAGGCTGCAAATTGCGGGAATCAATCGGGAAATGGAATATTTAAGGATAAACAATGTTTAATTATACATTTTTCAATTGCTTATTGATTTATGAAAAATTTAAATTAGGCCGCAAATTGTCAGAATTAATCGGAAAAGGGATTATTTAAGGATATCCAACGTTTAATTAAACATTTTTCAATTGGTTTTTTATTATGAACATTTTTTGAATACCAACTGCGGTGAAAAAAAAAACCGATTTCTATACAATTTCTATACAAATCATGAACAAAATTTTTGTATACTTTCTGCTGTGAAAAAAAAAACCGATTTTTGCCAAAATCTTTAAATTTCCACGAATCAGGCTGCAAATTGCGGGAATCAATCGGGAAATGGAATATTTAAGGATAAACAATGTTTAATTATACATTTTTCAATTGCTTATTGATTTATGAAAAATTTAAATTAGGCCGCAAATTGTCAGAATTAATCGGAAAAGGGATTATTTAAGGATATCCAACGTTTAATTAAACATTTTTCAATTGGTTTTTTATTATGAACATTTTTTGAATACCAACTGCGGTGAAAAAAAAACCGATTTCTATACAATTTCTATACAAATCATGAACAAAATTTTTGTATACTTTCTGCTGTGAAAAAAAAAACCGATTTTTGCCAAAATCTTTAAATTTCCACGAATCAGGCTGCAAATTGCGGGAATCAATCGGGAAATGGAATATTTAAGGATAAGCAATGTTTAATTATACATTTTTCAATTGCTTATTGATTTATGAAAACTTTAAATTAGGCCGCAAATTGTCAGAATTAATCGGAAAAGGGATTATTTAAGGATATCCAACGTTTAATTAAACATTTTTCAATTGGTTTTTGATTTATGAACATTTTTTGAATACCAACTGCGGTGAAAAAAAAAACCGATTTCTATACAATTTCTATACAAATCATGAACAAAATTTTTGTATACTTTCTGCTGTGAAAAAAAAAAACCGATTTTTGCCAAAATCTTTAAATTTCCACGAATCAGGCTGCAAATTGCGGGAATCAATCGGGAAATGGAATATTTAAGGATAAACAATGTTTAATTATAAATTTTTCAATTGCTTATTGATTTATGAAAAATTTAAATTAGGCCGCAAATTGTCAGAATTAATCGGAAAAGGGATTATTTAAGGATATCCAACGTTTAATTAAACATTTTTCAATTGGTTTTTTATTATGAACATTTTTTGAATACCAACTGCGGTGAAAAAAAAAACCGATTTCTATACAATTTCTATACAAATCATGAACAAAATTTTTGTATACTTTCTGCTGTGAAAAAAAAAACCGATTTTTGCCAAAATCTTTAAATTTCCACGAATCAGGCTGCAAATTGCGGGAATCAATCGGGAAATGGAATATTTAAGGATAAACAATGTTTAATTATACATTTTTCAATTGCTTATTGATTTATGAAAAATTTAAATTAGGCCGCAAATTGTCAGAATTAATCGGAAAAGGGATTATTTAAGGATATCCAACGTTTAATTAAACATTTTTCAATTGGTTTTTTATTATGAACATTTTTTGAATACCAACTGCGGTGAAAAAAAAAACCGATTTCTATACAATTTCTATACAAATCATGAACAAAATTTTTGTATACTTTCTGCTGTGAAAAAAAAAACCGATTTTTGCCAAAATCTTTAAATTTCCACGAATCAGGCTGCAAATTGCGGGAATCAATCGGGAAATGGAATATTTAAGGATAAGCAATGTTTAATTATACATTTTTCAATTGCTTATTGATTTATGAAAACTTTAAATTAGGCCGCAAATTGTCAGAATTAATCGGAAAAGGGATTATTTAAGGATATCCAACGTTTAATTAAACATTTTTCAATTGGTTTTTGATTTATGAACATTTTTTGAATACCAACTGCGGTGAAAAAAAAAACTGATTTCTATACAATTTCTATACAAATCATGAACAAAATTTTTGTATACTTTCTGCTGTGAAAAAAAAAACCGATTTTTGCCAAAATATTTAAATTTCCACGAATCAGGCTGCAAATTGCGGGAATCAATCGGGAAATGGAATATTTAAGGATAAACAATGTTTAATTATACATTTTTCAATTGCTTATTGATTTATGAAAAATTTAAATTAGGCCGCAAATTGTCAGAATTAATCGGAAAAGGGATTATTTAAGGATATCCAACGTTTAATTAAACATTTTTCAATTGGTTTTTGATTTATGAACATTTTTTGAATACCAACTGCGGTGAAAAAAAAAACCGATTTCTATACAATTTCTATACAAATCATGAACAAAATTTTTGTATACTTTCTGCTGTGAAAAAAAAAACCGATTTTTGCCAAAATCTTTAAATTTCCACGAATCAGGCTGCAAATTGCGGGAATCAATCGGGAAATGGAATATTTAAGGATAAACAATGTTTAATTATACATTTTTCAATTGCTTATTGATTTAAGAAAACTTTAAATTAGGCCGCAAATTGTCAGAATTAATCGGAAAAGGGATTATTTAAGGATATCCAACGTTTAATTAAACATTTTTCAATTGGTTTTTTATTATGAACATTTTTTGAATACCAACTGCGGTGAAAAAAAAAACCGATTTCTATACAATTTCTATACAAATCATGAACAAAATTTTTGTATACTTTCTGCTGTGAAAAGGGATTATTTAAGGATATCCAACGTTTAATTAAACATTTTTCAATTGGTTTTTGATTTATGAACATTTTTTGAATACCAACTGCGGTGAAAAAAAAAACCGATTTCTATACAATTTCTATACAAATCATGAACAAAATTTTTGTATACTTTCTGCTGTGAAAAAAAAAACCGATTTTTGCCAAAATCTTTAAATTTCCACGAATCAGGCTGCAAATTGCGGGAATCAATCGGGAAATGGAATATTTAAGGATAAACAATGTTTAATTATACATTTTTCAATTGCTTATTGATTTATGAAAAATTTAAATTAGGCCGCAGATTGTCAGAATTAATCGGAAAAGGGATTATTTAAGGATATCCAACGTTTAATTAAACATTTTTCAATTGGTTTTTTATTATGAACATTTTTTGAATACCAACTGCGGTGAAAAAAAAAACCGATTTCTATACAATTTCTATACAAATCATGAACAAAATTTTTGTATACTTTCTGCTGTGAAAAAAAAAACCGATTTTTGCCAAAATCTTTAAATTTCCACGAATCAGGCTGCAAATTGCGGGAATCAATCGGGAAATGGAATATTTAAGGATAAACAATGTTTAATTATACATTTTTCAATTGCTTATTGATTTAAGAAAACTTTAAATTAGGCCGCAAATTGTCAGAATTAATCGGAAAAGGGATTATTTAAGGATATCCAACGTTTAATTAAACATTTTTCAATTGGTTTTTGATTTATGAACATTTTTTGAATACCAACTGCGGTGAAAAAAAAAACCGATTTCTATACAATTTCTATACAAATCATGAACAAAATTTTTGTATACTTTCTGCTGTGAAAAAAAAAACCGATTTTTGCCAAAATCTTTAAATTTCCACGAATCAGGCTGCAAATTGCGGGAATCAATCGGGAAATGGAATATTTAAGGATAAACAATGTTTAATTATACATTTTTCAATTGCTTATTGATTTATGAAAACTTTAAATTAGGCTGCAAATTGTCAGAATTAATCGGAAAAGGGATTATTTAAGGATACCCAACGTTTAATTAAACATTTTTCAATTGGTTTTTGATTTATGAACATTTTTTGAATACCAACTGCGGTGAAAAAAAAAACCGATTTCTATACAATTTCTATACAAATCATGAACAAAATTTTCGTATACTTTCAGCTGTGAAAAAAAAACCGAATTTTGTCAACAACCAAAAAAATGTATGAAAAATTTATTTAAAATTTTTGTATACTAGCTGCGGTGATATTAAAAACAGATGCTTCTTGTAGTTTTTTTTTTCTATTTTTTTTTCAAACCACATCACAAAACTTTTCCTATATGAAATAGAAACTCACACACGAGGACCAACAAATCGAATCCACTGTTACTTTTTACCGCGATATCATAAAAGATACAATCACAATATAACGGTATGAACATTAATAGATAAAAGAAATTTTTTATGCTATTTTTATGGTGATAATAATGTTAAAGATCGTCCGTCCGTACCGCATTTTATCAACATTGAAACCGAATTTAATAAAAAATCGAAATCACATAAATATCAAACAAACACATCACAGAATCAAACAAAATTATTATCATGTCAATTTCTATAGATTATATAAAAACTATACCAGTTTAAAATAAAAAAAAATACCGCACAGCACAAAACAAGAAAACGCGTGTGTTTTTAATTCTCTTTATATATATATAGATAGTTTGTGTGTGTGATTTCAAGTTAATTTTTTTATTCAATAAATTAATTTATAAAATAATTATTATTTATATTATGAATTATTGTCATCATCATCATCATTCGTTTTATGCTGAATCCGTATAAATTGGTTTCAAAACGATTTAGATATTGGTTTTTGAGTTATAGCCCGGCAAAGGTTTCCCAAAATTTTGCTATTCTAACCCCTTATGAAAAAATGGATTTTTCACCGAATCAAAAAAAACGATTTTTGCTAAAATCTTTAAATTTGCACGAATCAGGCTGCAAATTGTGGGAATTAATCGGAAAAGGGATTATTTAAGGATATCCAACGTTTAATTAAACATTTTTCAATTGCTTATTGATTTACAATTTACAATTTCTATACAAATCATGAACAAAATTTTTGTATACTTTCTGCTGTGAAAAAAAAAACCGATTTTTGCCAAAATCTTTAAATTTCCACGAATCAGGCTGCAAATTGCGGGAATCAATCGGGAAATGGAATATTTAAGGATAAGTAATGTTTAATTATACATTTTTCAATTGCTTATTGATTTATGAAAACTTTAAATTAGGCTGCAAATTGTCAGAATTAATCGGAAAAGGGATTATTTAAGGATATCCAACATTTAATTAAACATTTTTCAATTGGTTTTTGATTTATGAACATTTTTTGAATACCAACTGCGGTGAAAAAAAAAACCGATTTCTATACAATTTCTATACAAATCATGAACAAAATTTTTGTATACTTTCTGCTGTGAAAAAAAAACCGATTTTTGCCAAAATCTTTAAATTTCGACGAATCAGGCTGCAAATTGCGGGAATTAATCGGGAAATGGAATATTTAATGATAAACAATGTTTAATTATACATTTTTCAATTGCTTATTGATTTATGAAAACTTTAAATTAGGCTGCAAATTGTCAGAATTAATCGGAAAAGGGATTATTTAAGGATATCCAACATTTAGTTAAACATTTTTCAATTGGTTTTTGATTTATGAACATTTTTTGAATACCAACTGCGGTGAAAAAAAAAAACCGATTTCTATACAATTTCTATACAAATCATGAACAAAATTTGTGTATACTTTCTGCTGTGAAAAACAAAACCGATTTTTGCCAAAATCTTTAAATTTCCACGAATCAGGCTGCAAATTGCGGGAATCAATCGGGAAATGGAATATTTAAGGATAAACAATGTTTAATTATACATTTTTCAATTGCTTATTGATTTATGAAAAATTTAAATTAGGCCGCAAATTGTCAGAATTAATCGGAAAAGGGATTATTTAAGGATATCCAACGTTTAATTAAACATTTTTCAATTGGTTTTTGATTTATGAACATTTTTTGAATACCAACTCCGGTGAAAAAAAAAACCGATTTCTATACAATTTCTATACAAATCATGAACAAAATTATTGAATACTTTCTGCTGTGAAAAAAAACCGATTTTTGCCAAAATCTTTAAATTTCCACGAATCAGACTGCAAATTGCGGGAATCAATCGGGAAATGGAATATTTATGGATAAACAATGTTTAATTATACATTTTTCAATTGCTTATTGATTTAAGAATACTTTAAATTAGGCCGCAAACTGTCAGAATTAATCGGAAAAGGGATTATTTAAGGATATCCAACGTTTAATTAAACATTTTTCAATAGGCTTTTGATTTATGAACATTTTTTGAATACCAACTGCGGTGAAAAAAAAACCGATTTCTATACAATTTCTATACAAATCATGAACAAAATTATTGTATACTTTCTGCTGTGAAAAAAAAAACCGATTTTTGCCAAAATCTTTAAATTTCCACGAATCAGACTGCAAATTGCGGGAATCAATCGGGAAATGGAATATTTAAGGATAAACAATGTTTAATTATACATTTTTCAATTGCTTATTGATTTAAGAAAACTTTAAATTAGGCCGCAAATTGTCAGAATTAATCGGAAAAGGGATTATTTAAGGATATCCAACGTTTAATTAAACATTTTTCAATTGGTTTTTGATTTATGAACATTTTTTGAATACCAACTGCGGTGAAAAAAAAAACCGATTTCTATACAATTTCTATACAAATCATGAACAAAATTTTTGTATACTTTCTGCTGTGAAAAAAAAAACCGATTTTTGCCAAAATCTTTAAATTTCCACGAATCAGGCTGCAAATTGCGGGAATCAATCGGGAAATGGAATATTTAAGGATAAACAATGTTTAATTATACATTTTTCAATTGCTTATTGATTTATGAAAACTTTAAATTAGGCTGCAAATTGTCAGAATTAATCGGAAAAGGGATTATTTAAGGATACCCAACGTTTAATTAAACATTTTTCAATTGGTTTTTGATTTATGAACATTTTTTGAATACCAACTGCGGTGAAAAAAAAAACCGATTTCTATACAATTTCTATACAAATCATGAACAAAATTTTCGTATACTTTCAGCTGTGAAAAAAAAAACCGAATTTTGTCAACAACCAAAAAAATGTATGAAAAATTTATTTAAAATTTTTGTATACTAGCTGCGGTGATATTAAAAACAGATGCTTCTTGTAGTTTTTTTTTTCTATTTTTTTTTCAAACCACATCACAAAACTTTTCCTATATGAAATAGAAACTCACACACGAGGACCAACAAATCGAATCCACTGTTACTTTTTACCGCGATATCATAAAAGATACAATCACAATATAACGGTATGAACATTAATAGATAAAAGAAATTTTTTATGCTATTTTTATGGTGATAATAATGTTAAAGATCGTCCGTCCGTACCGCATTTTATCAACATTGAAACCGAATTTAATAAAAAATCGAAATCACATAAATATCAAACAAACACATCACAGAATCAAACAAAATTATTATCATGTCAATTTCTATAGATTATATAAAAACTATACCAGTTTAAAATAAAAAAAAATACCGCACAGCACAAAACAAGAAAACGCGTGTGTTTTTAATTCTCTTTATATATATATAGATAGTTTGTGTGTGTGATTTCAAGTTAATTTTTTTATTCAATAAATTAATTTATAAAATAATTATTATTTATATTATGAATTATTGTCATCATCATCATCATTCGTTTTATGCTGAATCCGTATAAATTGGTTTCAAAACGATTTAGATATTGGTTTTTGAGTTATAGCCCGGCAAAGGTTTCCCAAAATTTTGCTATTCTAACCCCTTATGAAAAAATGGATTTTTCACCGAATCAAAAAAAACGATTTTTGCTAAAATCTTTAAATTTGCACGAATCAGGCTGCAAATTGTGGGAATTAATCGGAAAAGGGATTATTTAAGGATATCCAACGTTTAATAAAACATTTTTCAATTGCTTATTGATTTACAATTTACAATTTCTATACAAATCATGAACAAAATCATTGTATACTTTCTGCTGTGAAAAAAAAAACCGATTTTTGCCAAAATCTTTAAATTTCCACGAATCAGGCTGCAAATTGCGGGAATCAATCGGGAAATGGAATATTTAAGGATAAACAATGTTTAATTATACATTTTTCAATTGCTTATTGATTTATGAAAACTTTAAATTAGGCTGCAAATTGTCAGAATTAATCGGAAAAGGGATTATTTAAGGATACCCAACGTTTAATTAAACATTTTTCAATTGGTTTTTGATTTATGAACATTTTTTGAATACCAACTGCGGTGAAAAAAAAAACCGATTTCTATACAATTTCTATACAAATCATGAACAAAATGTTTGTATACTTTCTGCTGTGAAAAAAAAAACGATTTTTGCCAAAATCTTTAAATTTCCACGAATCAGGCTGCAAATTGCGGGAATCAATCGGGAAATGGAATATTTAAGGATAAGCAATGTTTAATTATACATTTTTCAATTGCTTATTGATTTATGAAAACTTTAAATTAGGCTGCAAATTGTCAGAATTAATCGGAAAAGGGATTATTTAAGGATATCCAACGTTTAATTAAACATTTTTCAATTGTTTATTGATTTACAATTTACAATTTCTATACAAATCATGAACAAAATCATTGTATACTTTCTGCTGTGAAAAAAAAAACCGATTTTTACCAAAATCTTTAAATTTCGACGAATCCGGCTGCAAATTGCGGGAATTAATCGGGAAATGGAATATTTAAGGATAAACAATGTTTAATTATACATTTTTCAATTGCTTATTGATTTATGAAAACTTTAAATTAGGCTGTAAATTGTCAGAATTAATCGGAAAAGGGATTATTTAAGGATATCCAACATTTAATTAAACATTTTTCAATTGGTTTTTGATTTATGAACATTTTTTGAATACCAACTGCGGTGAAAAAAAAAACCGATTTCTATACAATTTCTATACAAATCATGAACAAAATTTGTGTATACTTTCTGCTGTGAAAAAAAAAACCGATTTTTGCCAAAATCTTTAAATTTCCACGAATCAGGCTGCAAATTGCGGGAATCAATCGGGAAATGGAATATTTAAGTATAAGCAATGTTTAATTATACATTTTTCAATTGCTTATTGATTTATGAAAAATTTAAATTAGGCCGCAAGTTGTCAGAATTAATCGGAAAAGGGATTATTTAAGGATATCCAACGTTTAATTAAACATTTTTCAATTGGTTTTTGATTTATGAACATTTTTTGAATACCAACTGCGGTGAAAAAAAAAACCGATTTCTATACAATTTCTATACAAATCATGAACAAAATTTTTGTATACTTTCTGCTGTGAAAAAAAAAACCGATTTTTGCCAAAATCTTTAAATTTCCACGAATCAGGCTGCAAATTGCGGGAATCAATCGGGAAATGGAATATTTAAGGATAAGTAATGTTTAATTATACATTTTTCAATTGCTTATTGATTTATGAAAACTTTAAATTAGGCTGCAAATTGTCAGAATTAATCGGAAAAGGGATTATTTAAGGATATCCAACATTTAATTAAACATTTTTCAATTGGTTTTTGATTTATGAACATTTTTTGAATACCAACTGCTGTGAAAAAAAAAAACTGATTTCTATACAATTTCTATACAAATCATGAACAAAATTTTTGTATACTTTCTGCTGTGAAAAAAAAAACCGATTTTTGCCAAAATCTTTAAATTTCCACGAATCAGGCTGCAAATTGCGGGAATCAATCGGGAAATGGAATATTTAAGGATAAACAATGTTTAATTATACATTTTTCAATTGCTTATTGATTTATGAAAAATTTAAATTAGGCCGCAAATTGTCAGAATTAATCGGAAAAGGGATTATTTAAGGATATCCAACGTTTAATTAAACATTTTTCAATTGGTTTTTGATTTATGAACATTTTTTGAATACCAACTGCGGTGAAAAAAAAAACCGATTTCTATACAATTTCTATACAAATCATGAACAAAATTTTTGTATACTTTCTGCTGTGAAAAAAAAAACCGATTTTTGCCAAAATCTTTAAATTTCCACGAATCAGGCTGCAAATTGCGGGAATCAATCGGGAAATGGAATATTTAAGGATAAACAATGTTTAATTATACATTTTTCAATTGCTTATTGATTTATGAAAAATTTAAATTAGGCCGCAAATTGTCAGAATTAATCGGAAAAGGGATTATTTAAGGATATCCAACGTTTAATTAAACATTTTTCAATTGGTTTTTGATTTATGAACATTTTTTGAATACCAACTGCGGTGAAAAAAAAAACCGATTTCTATACAATTTCTATACAAATCATGAACAAAATTTGTGTATACTTTCTGCTGTGAAAAAAAAACCGATTTTTGCCAAAATCTTTAAATTTCCACGAATCAGGCTGCAAATTGCGGGAATCAATCGGGAAATGGAATATTTAAGGATAAGCAATGTTTAATTATACATTTTTCAATTGCTTATTGATTTATGAAAAGTTTAAATTAGGCTGCAAATTGTCAGAATTAATCGGAAAAGGGATGATTTAAGGATATCCAACGTTTAATTAAACATTTTTCAATTGTTTATTGATTTACAATTTACAATTTCTATACAAATCATGAACAAAATCATTGTATACTTTCTGCTGTGAAAAAAAAAAACCGATTTTTACCAAAATCTTTAAATTTCGACGAATCCGGCTGCAAATTGCGGGAATTAATCGGGAAATGGAATATTTAAGGATAAACAATGTTTAATTATACATTTTTCAATTGCTTATTGATTTATGAAAACTTTAAATTAGGCTGTAAATTGTCAGAATTAATCGGAAAAGGGATTATTTAAGGATACCCAACGTTTAATTAAACATTTTTCAATTGGTTTTTGATTTATGAACATTTTTTGAATACCAACTGCGGTGAAAAAAAAAACCGATTTCTATACAATTTCTATACAAATCATGAACAAAATTTTTGTATACTTTCTGCTGTGAAAAAAAAACGATTTTTGCCAAAATCTTTAAATTTCCACGAATCAGGCTGCAAATTGCGGGAATCAATCGGGAAATGGAATATTTAAGGATAAGAAATGTTTAATTATACATTTTTCAATTGCTTATTGATTTAAGAAAACTTTAAATTAGGCCGCAAATTGTCAGAATTAATCGGAAAAGGGATTATTTAAGGATATCCAACGTTTAATTAAACATTTTTCAATTGGTTTTTGATTTATGAACATTTTTTGAATACCAACTGCGGTGAAAAAAAAAACCGATTTCTATACAATTTCTATACAAATCATGAACAAAATTTTTGTATACTTTCTGCTGTGAAAAAAAAAACGATTTTTGCCAAAATCTTTAAATTTCCACGAATCAGGCTGCAAATTGCGGGAATCAATCGGGAAATGGAATATTTAAGGATTAGCAATGTTTAATTATACATTTTTCAATTGCTTATTGATTTAAGAAAACTTTAAATTAGGCCGCAAATTGTCAGAATTAATCGGAAAAGGGATTATTTAAGGATATCCAACGTTTAATTAAACATTTTTCAATTGGTTTTTGATTTATGAACATTTTTTGAATACCAACTGCGGTGAAAAAAAAAACCGATTTCTATACAATTTCTATACAAATCATGAACAAAATTTTTGTATACTTTCTGCTGTGAAAAAAAAAACCGATTTTTGCCAAAATCTTTAAATTTCCACGAATCAGGCTGCAAATTGCGGGAATCAATCGGGAAATGGAATATTTAAGGATAAACAATGTTTAATTATACATTTTTCAATTGCTTATTGATTTAAGAAAACTTTAAATTAGGCCGCAAATAGTCAGAATTAATCGGAAAAGGGATTATTTAAGGATATCCAACGTTTAATTAAACATTTTTCAATTGGTTTTTTATTATGAAAATTTTTTGAATACCAACTGCGGTGAAAAAAAAAACCGATTTCTATACAATTTCTATACAAATCATGAACAAAATTTTTGTATACTTTCTGCTGTGAAAAAAAAAACCGATTTTTGCAAAAATCTTTAAATTTCCACGAATCAGGCTGCAAATTGCGGGAATCAATCGGGAAATGGAATATTTAAGGATAAACAATGTTTAATTATACATTTTTCAATTGCTTATTGATTTATGAAAACTTTAAATTAGGCTGCAAATTGTCAGAATTAATCGGAAAAGGGATTATTTAAGGATACCCAACGTTTAATTAAACATTTTTCAATTGGTTTTTGATTTATGAACATTTTTTGAATACCAACTGCGGTGAAAAAAAAAACCGATTTCTATACAATTTCTATACAAATCATGAACAAAATTTTTGTATACTTTCTGCTGTGAAAAAAAAAAACGACTTTTACCAAAATCTTTAAATTTCGACGAATCCGGCTGCAAATTGCGGATATTAATCGGGAAATGGAATATTTAAGGATAAACAATGTTTAATTATACATTTTTCAATTGCTTATTGATTTATGAAAACTTTAAATTAGGCTGAAAATTGTCAGAATTAATCGGAAAAGGGATTATTTAAGGATATCCAACATTTAATTAAACATTTTTCAATTGGTTTTTGATTTATGAACATTTTTGAATACCAACTGCGGTGAAAAAAAAACCGATTTCTATACAATTTCTATACAAATCATGAACAAAATTTGTATATACTTTCTGCTGTGAAAAAAAAAACCGATTTTTGCCAAAATCTTTAAATTTCCACGAATCAGGCTGCAAATTGCGGGAATTAATCGGAAAAGGGATTATTTAGGGATATCCAACGTTTAATTAAACATTTTTCAATTGTTTATTGATTTACAATTTACAATTTCTATGCAAATCATGAACAAAATTTTTGTATACTTTCTGCTGTGAAAAAAAAAACCGATTTTTGGCAAAATCTTTAAATTTCCACGAATCAGGCTGCAAATTGCGGGAATCAATCGGGAAATGGAATATTTAAGGATAAGCAATGTTTAATTATACATTTTTCAATTGCTTATTGATTTATGAAAACTTTAAATTAGGCTGCAAATTGTCAGAATTAATCGGAAAAGGGATTATTTAAGGATATCCAACATTTAATTAAACATTTTTCAATTGGTTTTTGATTTATGAACATTTTTTGAATACCAACTGCGGTGGAAAAAAAACCGATTTCTATACAATTTCTATACAAATCATGAACAAAATTTTTGTATACTTTCTGCTGTGAAAAAAAAAACCGATTTTTGCCAAAATCTTTAAATTTCCACGAATCAGGCTGCAAATTGCGGGAATCAATCGGGAAATGGAATATTTAAGGATAAACAATGTTTAATTATACATTTTTCAAATGCTTATTGATTTATGAAAAATTTAAATTAGGCCGCAAATTGTCAGAATTAATCCGAAAAGGGATTATTTAAGGATATCCAACGTTTAATTAAACATTTTTCAATTGGTTTTTGATTTATGAACATTTTTTGAATACCAACTGCGGTGAAAAAAAAAACCGATTTCTATACAATTTCTATACAAATCATGAACAAAATTTTTGTATACTTTCTGCTGTGAAAAAAAAAACCGATTTTTGCCAAAATCTTTAAATTTCCACGAATCAGGCTGCAAATTGCGGGAATCAATCGGGAAATGGAATATTTAAGGATAAGCAATGTTTAATTATACATTTTTCAATTGCTTATTGATTTATGAAAACTTTAAATTAGGCTGCAAATTGTCAGAATTAATCGGAAAAGGGATTATTTAAGGATATCCAACATTTAATTAAACATTTTTCAATTGGTTTTTGATTTATGAACATTTTTTGAATACCAACTGCGGTGAAAAAAAAAACCGATTTCCATACAATTTCTATACAAATCATGAACAAAATTTTTGTATACTTTCTGCTGTGAAAAAAAAAACCGATTTTTGCCAAAATCTTTAAATTTCCACGAATCAGGCTGCAAATTGCGGGAATCAATCAGGAAATGGAATATTTAAGTATAAACAATGTTTAATTATACATTTTTCAATTGCTTATTGATTTATGAAAAATTTAAATTAGGCCGCAAGTTGTCAGAATTAATCGGAAAAGGGATTATTTAAGGATATCCAACGTTTAATTAAACATTTTTCAATTGGTTTTTGATTTATGAACATTTTTTGAATACCAACTGCGGTGAAAAAAAAAACCGATTTCTATACAATTTCTATACAAATCATGAACAAAATTTTTGTATACTTTCTGCTGTGAAAAAAAAAACCGATTTTTGCCAAAATCTTTAAATTTCCACGAATCAGGCTGCAAATTGCGGGAATCAATCGGGAAATGGAATATTTAAGGATAAGCAATGTTTAATTATACATTTTTCAATTGCTTATTGATTTATGAAAACTTTAAATTAGGCTGCAAATTGTCAGAATTAATCGGAAAAGGGATTATTTAAGGATACCCAACGTTTAATTAAACATTTTTCAATTGGTTTTTGATTTATGAACATTTTTTGAATACCAACTGCGGTGAAAAAAAAAACCGATTTCTATACAATTTCTATACAAATCATGAACAAAATTTTTGTATACTTTCTGCTGTGAAAAAAAAAACCGAATTTTGTCAACAACCAAAAAAATGTATGAAAAATTTATTTAAAATTTTTGTATACTAGCTGCGGTGATATTAAAAACAGATGCTTCTTGTAGTTTTTTTTTTCTATTTTTTTTTCAAACCACATCACAAAACTTTTCCTATATGAAATAGAAACTCACACACGACGACCAACAAATCGAATCCACTGTTACTTTTTACCGCGATATCATAAAAGATACAATCACAATATAACGGTATGAACATTAATAGATAAAAGAAATTTTTTATGCTATTTTTATGGTGATAATAATGTTAAAGATCGTCCGTCCGTACCGCATTTTATCAACATTGAAACCGAATTTAATAAAAAATCGAAATCACATAAATATCAAACAAACACATCACAGAATCAAACAAAATTATTATCATGTCAATTTCTATAGATTATATAAAAACTATACCAGTTTAAAATAAAAAAAAATACCGCACAGCACAAAACAAGAAAACGCGTGTGTTTTTAATTTTCTTTATATATATATAGATAGTTTGTGTGTGTGATTTCAAGTTAATTTTTTTATTCAATAAATGAATTTATAAAATAATTATTATTTATATTATGAATTATTGTCATCATCATCATCATTCGTTTTATGCTGAATCCGTATAAATTGGTTTCAAAACGATTTAGATATTGGTTTTTGAGTTATAGCCCGGCAAAGGTTTCCCAAAATTTTGCTATTCTAACCCCTTATGAAAAAATGGATTTTTCACCGAATCAAAAAAACCGATTTTTGCTAAAATCTTTAAATTTACACGAATCAGGCTGCAAATTGTGGGAATTAATCGGAAAAGGAATTATTTAAGGATAACCAACGTTTAATTAAACATTTTTCAATTGGTTTTTGATTTACAATTTACAATTTCTATACAAATCATGAACAAAATCATTGTATACTTTCTGCTGTGAAAAAAAAAAACGATTTTTACCAAAATCTTTAAATTTCGACGAATCCGGCAGCAAATTGCGGATATTAATCGGGAAATAGAATATTTAAGGATAAACAATGTTTAATTATACATTTTTCAATTGCTTATTGATTTATGAAAACTTTAAATTAGGCTGCAAATTGTCAGAATTAATCGGAAAAGGGATTATTTAAGGATATCCAACATTTAATTAAACATTTTTCAATTGGTTTTTAATTTATGAACATTTTTGAATACCAACTGCGGTGAAAAAAAACAACCGATTTCTATACAATTTCTATACAAATCATGAACAAAATTTGTATATACTTTCTGCTGTGAAAAAAAAAACCGATTTTTGCCAAAATCTTTAAATTTCCACGAATCAGGCTGCAAATTGCGGGAATTAATCGGAAATGGGATTATTTAGGGATATCCAACGTTTAATTAAACATTTTTCAATTGTTTATTGATTTACAATTTACAATTTCTATACAAATCATGAACAAAATCATTGTATACTTTCTGCTGTGAAAAAAAAAACCGATTTTTACCAAAATCTTTAAATTTCGACGAATCCGGCTGCAAATTGCGGGAATTAATCGGGAAATGGAATATTTAAGGATAAACAATGTTTAATTATACATTTTTCAATTGCTTATTGATTTATGAAAACTTTAAATTAGGCTGTAAAGTGTCAGAATTAATCGGAAAAGGGATTATTTAAGGATATCCAACATTTAATTAAACATTTTTCAATTGGTTTTTGATTTATGAACATTTTTTGAATACCAACTGCGGTGAAAAAAAAAACCGATTTCTATACAATTTCTATACAAATCATGAACAAAATTTTTGTATACTTTCTGCTGTGAAAAAAAAAACCGATTTTTGCCAAAATCTTTAAATTTGCACGAATCAGGCTGCAAATTGCGGGAATCAATCGGGAAATGGAATATTTAAGTATAAAAAATGTTTAATTATACATTTTTCAATTGCTTATTGATTTAAGAAAACTTTAAATTAGGCCGCAAATTGTCAGAATTAATCGGAAAAGGGATTATTTAAGGATATCCAACATTTAATTAAACATTTTTCAATTGGTTTTTTATTATGAACATTTTTTGAATACCAACTGCGGTGAAAAAAAAACCGATTTCTATACAATTTCTATACAAATCATGAACAAAATTTTTGTATACTTTCTGCTGTGAAAAAAAAAACCGATTTTTGCCAAAATCTTTAAATTTCCACGAATCAGGCTGCAAATTGCGGGAATCAATCGGGAAATGGAATATTTAAGGATAAGCAATGTTTAATTATACATTTTTCAATTGCTTATTGATTTATGAAAACTTTAAATTAGGCTGCAAATTGTCAGAATTAATCGGAAAAGGGATTATTTAAGGATATCCAACATTTAATTAAACATTTTTCAATTGGTTTTTGATTTATGAACATTTTTTGAATACCAACTGCGGTGAAAAAAAAACTGATTTCTATACAATTTCTATACAAATCATGAACAAAATTTTTGTATACTTTCTGCTGTGAAAAAAAAAACCGATTTTTGCCAAAATCTTTAAATTTCCACGAATCAGGCTGCAAATTGCGGGAATCAATCGGGAAATGGAATATTTAAGGATAAACAATGTTTAATTATACATTTTTCAATTGCTTATTGATTTATGAAAAATTTAAATTAGGCCGCAAATTGTCAGAATTAATCGGAAAAGGGATTATTTAAGGATATCCAACGTTTAATTAAACATTTTTCAATTGGTTTTTGATTTATGAACATTTTTTGAATACCAACTGCGGTGAAAAAAAAAACCGATTTCTATACAATTTCTATACAAATCATGAACAAAATTTTTGTATACTTTCTGCTGTGAAAAAAAAAACCGATTTTTGCCAAAATCTTTAAATTTCCACGAATCAGGCTGCAAATTGCGGGAATCAATCGGGAAATGGAATATTTAAGAATAAGCAATGTTTAATTATACATTTTTCAATTGCTTATTGATTTATGAAAACTTTAAATTAGGCTGCAAATTGTCAGAATTAATCGGAAAAGGGATTATTTAAGGATATCCAACATTTAATTAAACATTTTTCAATTGGTTTTTGATTTATGAACATTTTTTGAATACCAACTGCGGTGAAAAAAAAAACCGATTTCTATACAATTTCTATACAAATCATGAACAAAATCATTGTATACTTTCTGCTGTGAAAAAAAAAAACCGATTTTTACCAAAATCTTTAAATTTCGACGAATCCGGCTGCAAATTGCGGGAATTAATCGGGAAATGGAATATTTAAGGATAAACAATGTTTAATTATACATTTTTCAATTGCTTATTGATTTATGAAAGCTTTAAATTAGGCTGTAAATTGTCAGACTTAATCGGAAAAAGGATTATTTAAGGATATCCAACATTTAATTAAACATTTTTCAATTGGTTTTTGATTTATGAACATTTTTTGAATACCAACTGCGGTGAAAAAAAAAACCGATTTCTATACAATTTCTATACAAATCATGAACAAAATTTGTGTATACTTTCTGCTGTGAAAAAAAAAACCGATTTTTGCCAAAATCTTTAAATTTCCACGAATCAGGCTGCAAATTGCGGGAATCAATCGGGAAATGGAATATTTAAGTATAAGCAATGTTTAATTATACATTTTTCAATTGCTTATTGATTTATGAAAAATTTAAATTAGGCCGCAAGTTGTCAGAATTATACGGAAAAGGGATTATTTAAGGATATCCAACGTTTAATTAAACATTTTTCAATTGGTTTTTGATTTATGAACATTTTTTGAATACCAACTGCGGTGAAAAAAAAAACCGATTTCTATACAATTTCTATACAAATCATGAACAAAATTTTTGTATACTTTCTGCTGTGAAAAAAAAAACCGATTTTTGCCAAAATCTTTAAATTTCCACGAATCAGGCTGCAAATTGCGGGAATCAATCGGGAAATGGAATATTTAAGGATAAGCAATGTTTAATTATACATTTTTCAATTGCTTATTGATTTATGAAAACTTTAAATTAGGCTGCAAATTGTCAGAATTAATCGGAAATGGGATTATTTAAGGATATCCAACGTTTAATTAAACATTTTTCAATTGGTTTTTGATTTATGAACATTTTTTGAATACCAACTGCGGTGAAAAAAAAAAACCGATTTCTATACAATTTCTATACAAATCATGAACAAAATTTTTGTATACTTTCTGCTGTGAAAAAAAAACCGATTTTTGCCAAAATCTTTAAATTTCCACGAATCAGGCTGCAAATTGCGGGAATCAATCGGGAAATGGAATATTTAAGGATAAAAAATGTTCAATTATACATTTTTCAATTGCTTATTGATTTAAGAAAACTTTAAATTAGGCCGCAAATTGTCAGAATTAATCGGAAAAGGGATTATTTAAGGATATCCAACGTTTAATTAAACATTTTTCAATTGGTTTTTTATTATGAACATTTTTTGAATACCAACTGCGGTGAAAAAAAAACCGATTTCTATACAATTTCTATACAAATCATGAACAAAATTTTTGTATACTTTCAGCTGTGAAAAAAAAAACCGATTTTTGCCAAAATCTTTAAATTTCCACGAATCAGGCTGCAAATTGCGGGAATCAATCGGGAAATGGAATATTTAAGGATAAACAATGTTTAATTATACATTTTTCAATTGCTTATTGATTTATGAAAACTTTAAATTAGGCTGCAAATTGTCAGAATTAATCGGAAAAGGGATTATTTAAGGATACCCAACGTTTAATTAAACATTTTTCAATTGGTTTTTGATTTATGAACATTTTTTGAATACCAACTGCGGTGAAAATAAAAACCGATTTCTATACAATTTCTATACAAATCATGAACAAAATTTGTATATACTTTCTGCTGTGAAAAAAAAAACCGATTTTTGACAAAATCTTTAAATTTCCACGAATCAGGCTGCAAATTGCGGGAATTAATCGGAAAAGGGATTATTTAGGGATATCCAACGTTTAATTAAACATTTTTCAATTGTTTATTGATTTACAATTTACAATTTCTATACAAATCATGAACAAAATCATTGTATACTTTCTGCTGTGAAAAAAAAAACCGATTTTTACCAAAATCTTTAAATTTCGACGAATCCGGCTGCAAATTGCGGGAATTAATCGGGAAATGGAATATTTAAGGATAAACAATGTTTAATTATACATTTTTCAATTGCTTATTGATTTATGAAAACTTTAAATTAGGCTGTAAAGTGTCAGAATTAATCGGAAAAGGGATTATTTAAGGATATCCAACATTTAATTAAACATTTTTCAATTGGTTTTTGATTTATGAACATTTTTTGAATACCAACTGCGGTGAAAAAAAAAACCGATTTCTATACAATTTCTATACAAATCATGAACAAAATTTTTGTATACTTTCTGCTGTGAAAAAAAAAACCGATTTTTGCCAAAATCTTTAAATTTGCACGAATCAGGCTGCAAATTGCGGGAATCAATCGGGAAATGGAATATTTAAGTATAAAAAATGTTTAATTATACATTTTTCAATTGCTTATTGATTTAAGAAAACTTTAAATTAGGCCGCAAATTGTCAGAATTAATCGGAAAAGGGATTATTTAAGGATATCCAACATTTAATTAAACATTTTTCAATTGGTTTTTTATTATGAACATTTTTTGAATACCAACTGCGGTGAAAAAAAAACCGATTTCTATACAATTTCTATACAAATCATGAACAAAATTTTTGTATACTTTCTGCTGTGAAAAAAAAAACCGATTTTTGCCAAAATCTTTAAATTTCCACGAATCAGGCTGCAAATTGCGGGAATCAATCGGGAAATGGAATATTTAAGGATAAGCAATGTTTAATTATACATTTTTCAATTGCTTATTGATTTATGAAAACTTTAAATTAGGCTGCAAATTGTCAGAATTAATCGGAAAAGGGATTATTTAAGGATATCCAACATTTAATTAAACATTTTTCAATTGGTTTTTGATTTATGAACATTTTTTGAATACCAACTGCGGTGAAAAAAAAAACTGATTTCTATACAATTTCTATACAAATCATGAACAAAATTTTTGTATACTTTCTGCTGTGAAAAAAAAAACCGATTTTTGCCAAAATCTTTAAATTTCCACGAATCAGGCTGCAAATTGCGGGAATCAATCGGGAAATGGAATATTTAAGGATAAACAATGTTTAATTATACATTTTTCAATTGCTTATTGATTTATGAAAAATTTAAATTAGGCCGCAAATTGTCAGAATTAATCGGAAAAGGGATTATTTAAGGATATCCAACGTTTAATTAAACATTTTTCAATTGGTTTTTGATTTATGAACATTTTTTGAATACCAACTGCGGTGAAAAAAAAAACCGATTTCTATACAATTTCTATACAAATCATGAACAAAATTTTTGTATACTTTCTGCTGTGAAAAAAAAACCGATTTTTGTAAAAAAATCTTTAAATTTCCACGAATCAGGCTGCAAATTGCGGGAATCAATCGGGAAATGGAATATTTAAGGATAAGCAATGTTTAATTATACATTTTTCAATTGCTTATTGATTTATGAAAACTTTAAATTAGGCTGCAAATTGTCAGAATTAATCGGAAAAGGGATTATTTAAGGATATCCAACATTTAATTAAACATTTTTCAATTGGTTTTTGATTTATGAACATTTTTTGAATACCAACGGCGGTGAAAAAAAAACCCGATTTCCATACAATTTCTATACAAATCATGAACAAAATTTTTGTATACTTCCTGCTGTGAAAAAAAAACCGATTTTTGCCAAAATCTTTAAATTTCCACGAATCAGGCTACAAATTGCGGGAATCAATCGGGAAATGGAATATTTAAGGATAAACAATGTTTAATTATACATTTTTCAATTGCTTATTGATTTATGAAAACTTTAAATTAGGCTGCAAATTGTCAGAATTAATCGGAAAAGGGATTATTTAAGGATACCCAACGTTTAATTAAACATTTTTCAATTGGTTTTTGATTTATGAACATTTTTTGAATACCAACTGCGGTGAAAAAAAAAACCGATTTCTATACAATTTCTATACAAATCATGAACAAAATTTTTGTATACTTTCTGCTGTGAAAAAAAAAAACCGAATTTTGTCAACAACCAAAAAAATGTATGAAAAATTTATTTAAAATTTGTGTATACTAGCTGCGGTGATATTAAAAACAGATGCTTCTTGTAGTTTTTTTTTTCTATTTTTTTTTCAAACCACATCACAAAACTTTTCCTATATGAAATAGAAACTCACACACGAGGACCAACAAATCGAATCCACTGTTACTTTTTACCGCGATATCATAAAAGATACAATCACAATATAACGGTATGAACATTAATAGATAAAAGAAATTTTTTATGCTATTTTTATGGTGATAATAATGTTAAAGATCGTCCGTCCGTACCGCATTTTATCAACATTGAAACCGAATTTAATAAAAAATCGAAATCACATAAATATCAAACAAACACATCACAGAATCAAACAAAATTATTATCATGTCAATTTCTATAGATTATATAAAAACTATACCAGTTTAAAATAAAAAAAAATACCGCACAGCACAAAACAAGAAAACGCGTGTGTTTTTAATTCTCTTTATATATATATAGATAGTTTGTGTGTGTGATTTCAAGTTAATTTTTTTATTCAATAAATGAATTTATAAAATAATTATTATTTATATTATGAATTATTGTCATCATCATCATCATTCGTTTTATGCTGAATCCGTATAAATTGGTTTCAAAACGATTTAGATATTGGTTTTTGAGTTATAGCCCGGCAAAGGTTTCCCAAAATTTTGCTATTCTAACCCCTTATGAAAAAATGGATTTTTCACCGAATCAAAAAAAACGATTTTTGCTAAAATCTTTAAATTTGCACGAATCAGGCTGCAAATTGTGGGAATTAATCGGAAAAGGGATTATTTAAGGATATCCAACGTTTAATTAAACATTTTTCAATTGCTTATTGATTTACAATTTACAATTTCTATACAAATCATGAACAAAATCATTGTATACTTTCTGCTGTGAAAAAAAAAACCGATTTTTTCAAAAATCTTTAAATTTCGACGAATCCGGCTGCAAATTGCGGGAATCAATCGGGAAATGGAATATTTAAGGATAAACAATGTTTAATTATACATTTTTCAATTGCTTATTGATTTAAGAAAACTTTAAATTAGGCTGCAAATTGTCAGAATTAATCGGAAAAGGGATTATTTAATGATATCCAACATTTAATTAAACATTTTTCAATTGGTTTTTGATTTATGAACATTTTTTGAATACCAACTGCGGTGAAAAAAAAAACCGATTTCTATACAATTTCTATACAAATCATGAACAAAATTTGTATATACTTTCTGCTGTGAAAAAAAAAACCGATTTTTGACAAAATCTTTAAATTTCCACGAATCAGGCTGCAAATTGCGGGAATTAATCGGAAAAGGGATTATTTAGGGATATCCAACGTTTAATTAAACATTTTTCAATTGTTTATTGATTTACAATTTACAATTTCTATACAAATCATGAACAAAATTTTTGTATACTTTCTGCTGTGAAAAAAAAAACCGATTTTTACCAAAATCTTTAAATTTCGACGAATCCGGCTGCAAATTGCGGGAATTAATCGGGAAATGGAATATTTAAGGATAAACAATGTTTAATTATACATTTTTCAATTGCTTATTGATTTATGAAAACTTTAAATTAGGCTGTAAATTGTCAGAATTAATCGGAAAAGGGATTATTTAAGGATATCCAACATTTAATTAAACATTTTTCAATTGGTTTTTGATTTATGAACATTTTTTGAATACCAACTGCGGTGAAAAAAAAAACCGATTTCTATACAATTTCTATACAAATCATGAACAAAATTTTTGTATACTTTCTGCTGTGAAAAAAAAAACCGATTTTTGCCAAAATCTTTAAATTTGCACGAATCAGGCTGCAAATTGCGGGAATCAATCGGGAAATGGAATATTTAAGTATAAACAATGTTTAATTATACATTTTTCAATTGCTTATTGATTTAAGAAAACTTTAAATTAGGCCGCAAATTGTCAGAATTAATCGGAAAAGGGATTATTTAAGGATATCCAACGTTTAATTAACATTTTTCAATTGGTTTTTTATTATGAACATTTTTTGAATACCAACTGCGGTGAAAAAAAAACCGATTTCTATACAATTTCTATACAAATCATGAACAAAATTTTTGTATACTTTCTGCTGTGAAAAAAAAAACCGATTTTTGCCAAAATCTTTAAATTTCCACGAATCAGGCTGCAAATTGCGGGAATCAATCGGGAAATGGAATATTTAAGTATAAACAATGTTTAATTATACATTTTTCAATTGCTTATTGATTTAAGAAAACTTTAAATTAGGCCGCAAATTGTCAGAATTAATCGGAAAAGGGATTATTTAAGGATATCCAACGTTTAATTAACATTTTTCAATTGGTTTTTTATTATGAACATTTTTTGAATACCAACTGCGGTGAAAAAAAAAACCGATTTCTATACAATTTCTATACAAATCATGAACAAAATTTTTGTATACTTTCTGCTGTGAAAAAAAAAACCGATTTTTGCCAAAATCTTTAAATTTCCACGAATCAGGCTGCAAATTGCGGGAATCAATCGGGAAATGGAATATTTAAGGATAAACAATGTTTAATTATACATTTTTCAATTGCTTATTGATTTATGAAAAATTTAAATTAGGCCGCAAATTGTCAGAATTAATCGGAAAAGGGATTATTTAAGGATATCCAACGTTTAATTAAACATTTTTCAATTGGTTTTTGATTTATGAACATTTTTTGAATACCAACTGCGGTGAAAAAAAAAACCGATTTCTATACAATTTCTATACAAATCATGAACAAAATTTTTGTATACTTTCTGCTGTGAAAAAAAAAAACCGATTTTTGCCAAAATCTTTAAATTTCCA
This sequence comes from Dilophus febrilis, assembly GCA_958336335.1. Lineage (NCBI taxonomy): Eukaryota > Metazoa > Arthropoda > Insecta > Diptera > Bibionidae > Dilophus > Dilophus febrilis. The sequence continues at coordinate 136,525 of OY284469.1, forward strand.
CGAATCAGGCTGCAAATTGCGGGAATCAATCGGGAAATGGAATATTTAAGGATAAACAATGTTTAATTATAAATTTTTCAATTGCTTATTGATTTATGAAAAATTTAAATTAGGCCGCAAATTGTCAGAATTAATCGGAAAAGGGATTATTTAAGGATATCCAACGTTTAATTAAACATTTTTCAATTGGTTTTTTATTATGAACATTTTTTGAATACCAACTGCGGTGAAAAAAAAAACCGATTTCTATACAATTTCTATACAAATCATGAACAAAATTTTTGTATACTTTCTGCTGTGAAAAAAAAAACCGATTTTTGCCAAAATCTTTAAATTTCCACGAATCAGGCTGCAAATTGCGGGAATCAATCGGGAAATGGAATATTTAAGGATAAACAATGTTTAATTATACATTTTTCAATTGCTTATTGATTTATGAAAAATTTAAATTAGGCCGCAAATTGTCAGAATTAATCGGAAAAGGGATTATTTAAGGATATCCAACGTTTAATTAAACATTTTTCAATTGGTTTTTTATTATGAACATTTTTTGAATACCAACTGCGGTGAAAAAAAAAAACCGATTTCTATACAATTTCTATACAAATCATGAACAAAATTTTTGTATACTTTCTGCTGTGAAAAAAAAAACCGATTTTTGCCAAAATCTTTAAATTTCCACGAATCAGGCTGCAAATTGCGGGAATCAATCGGGAAATGGAATATTTAAGGATAAACAATGTTTAATTATACATTTTTCAATTGCTTATTGATTTATGAAAAATTTAAATTAGGCCGCAAATTGTCAGAATTAATCGGAAAAGGGATTATTTAAGGATATCCAACGTTTAATTAAACATTTTTCAATTGGTTTTTGATTTATGAACATTTTTTGAATACCAACTGCGGTGAAAAAAAAAACCGATTTCTATACAATTTCTATACAAATCATGAACAAAATTTTTGTATACTTTCTGCTGTGAAAAAAAAACCGATTTTTGCCAAAATCTTTAAATTTCCACGAATCAGGCTGCAAATTGCGGGAATCAATCGGGAAATGGAATATTTAAGGATAAACAATGTTTAATTATACATTTTTCAATTGCTTATTGATTTAAGAAAACTTTAAATTAGGCCGCAAATTGTCAGAATTAATCGGAAAAGGGATTATTTAAGGATATCCAACGTTTAATTAAACATTTTTCAATTGGTTTTTTATTATGAACATTTTTTGAATACCAACTGCGGTGAAAAAAAAAACCGATTTCTATACAATTTCTATACAAATCATGAACAAAATTTTTGTATACTTTCTGCTGTGAAAAGGGATTATTTAAGGATATCCAACGTTTAATTAAACATTTTTCAATTGGTTTTTGATTTATGAACATTTTTTGAATACCAACTGCGGTGAAAAAAAAAACCGATTTCTATACAATTTCTATACAAATCATGAACAAAATTTTTGTATACTTTCTGCTGTGAAAAAAAAAACCGATTTTTGCCAAAATCTTTAAATTTCCACGAATCAGGCTGCAAATTGCGGGAATCAATCGGGAAATGGAATATTTAAGGATAAACAATGTTTAATTATACATTTTTCAATTGCTTATTGATTTATGAAAAATTTAAATTAGGCCGCAAATTGTCAGAATTAATCGGAAAAGGGATTATTTAAGGATATCCAACGTTTAATTAAACATTTTTCAATTGGTTTTTTATTATGAACATTTTTTGAATACCAACTGCGGTGAAAAAAAAAACCGATTTCTATACAATTTCTATACAAATCATGAACAAAATTTTTGTATACTTTCTGCTGTGAAAAAAAAAACCGATTTTTGCCAAAATCTTTAAATTTCCACGAATCAGGCTGCAAATTGCGGGAATCAATCGGGAAATGGAATATTTAAGGATAAACAATGTTTAATTATACATTTTTCAATTGCTTATTGATTTAAGAAAACTTTAAATTAGGCCGCAAATTGTCAGAATTAATCGGAAAAGGGATTATTTAAGGATATCCAACGTTTAATTAAACATTTTTCAATTGGTTTTTGATTTATGAACATTTTTTGAATACCAACTGCGGTGAAAAAAAAAACCGATTTCTATACAATTTCTATACAAATCATGAACAAAATTTTTGTATACTTTCTGCTGTGAAAAAAAAAACCGATTTTTGCCAAAATCTTTAAATTTCCACGAATCAGGCTGCAAATTGCGGGAATCAATCGGGAAATGGAATATTTAAGGATAAACAATGTTTAATTATACATTTTTCAATTGCTTATTGATTTATGAAAACTTTAAATTAGGCTGCAAATTGTCAGAATTAATCGGAAAAGGGATTATTTAAGGATACCCAACGTTTAATTAAACATTTTTCAATTGGTTTTTGATTTATGAACATTTTTTGAATACCAACTGCGGTGAAAAAAAAAAACCGATTTCTATACAATTTCTATACAAATCATGAACAAAATTTTTGTATACTTTCAGCTGTGAAAAAAAAAACCGAATTTTGTCAACAACCAAAAAAATGTATGAAAAATTTATTTAAAATTTGTGTATACTAGCTGCGGTGATATTAAAAACAGATGCTTCTTGTAGTTTTTTTTTTCTATTTTTTTTTCAAACCACATCACAAAACTTTTCCTATATGAAATAGAAACTCACACACGAGGACCAACAAATCGAATCCACTGTTACTTTTTACCGCGATATCATAAAAGATACAATCACAATATAACGGTATGAACATTAATAGATAAAAGAAATTTTTTATGCTATTTTTATGGTGATAATAATGTTAAAGATCGTCCGTCCGTACCGCATTTTATCAACATTGAAACCGAATTTAATAAAAAATCGAAATCACATAAATATCAAACAAACACATCACAGAATCAAACAAAATTATTATCATGTCAATTTCTATAGATTATATAAAAACTATACCAGTTTAAAATAAAAAAAAATACCGCACAGCACAAAACAAGAAAACGCGTGTGTTTTTAATTCTCTTTATATATATATAGATAGTTTGTGTGTGTGATTTCAAGTTAATTTTTTTATTCAATAAATTAATTTATAAAATAATTATTATTTATATTATGAATTATTGTCATCATCATCATCATTCGTTTTATGCTGAATCCGTATAAATTGGTTTCAAAACGATTTAGATATTGGTTTTTGAGTTATAGCCCGGCAAAGGTTTCCCAAAATTTTGCTATTCTAACCCCTTATGAAAAAATGGATTTTTCACCGAATCAAAAAAACCGATTTTTGCTAAAATCTTTAAATTTGCACGAATCAGGCTGTAAATTGTGGGAATTAATCGGAAAAGGGATTATTTAAGGATATCCAACGTTTAATTAAACATTTTTCAATTGCTTATTGATTTACAATTTACAATTTCTATACAAATCATGAACAAAATCATTGTATACTTTCTGCTGTGAAAAAAAAAACCGATTTTTGCCAAAATCTTTAAATTTCCACGAATCAGACTGCAAATTGCGGGAATCAATCGGGAAATGGAATATTTAAGGATAAACAATGTTTAATTATACATTTTTCAATTGCTTATTGATTTAAGAAAACTTTAAATTAGGCCGCAAATTGTCAGAATTAATCGGAAAAGGGATTATTTAAGGATATCCAACGTTTAATTAAACATTTTTCAATTGGTTTTTGATTTATGAACATTTTTTGAATACCAACTGCGGTGAAAAAAAAAACCGATTTCTATACAATTTCTATACAAATCATGAACAAAATTTTTGTATACTTTCTGCTGTGAAAAAAAAAACCGATTTTTGCCAAAATCTTTAAATTTCCACGAATCAGGCTGCAAATTGCGGGAATCAATCGGGAAATGGAATATTTAAGGATAAACAATGTTTAATTATACATTTTTCAATTGCTTATTGATTTATGAAAACTTTAAATTAGGCTGCAAATTGTCAGAATTAATCGGAAAAGGGATTATTTAAGGATACCCAACGTTTAATTAAACATTTTTCAATTGGTTTTTGATTTATGAACATTTTTTGAATACCAACTGCGGTGAAAAAAAAAACCGATTTCTATACAATTTCTATACAAATCATGAACAAAATTTTCGTATACTTTCAGCTGTGAAAAAAAAAACCGAATTTTGTCAACAACCAAAAAAATGTATGAAAAATTTATTTAAAATTTTTGTATACTAGCTGCGGTGATATTAAAAACAGATGCTTCTTGTAGTTTTTTTTTTCTATTTTTTTTTCAAACCACATCACAAAACTTTTCCTATATGAAATAGAAACTCACACACGAGGACCAACAAATCGAATCCACTGTTACTTTTTACCGCGATATCATAAAAGATACAATCACAATATAACGGTATGAACATTAATAGATAAAAGAAATTTTTTATGCTATTTTTATGGTGATAATAATGTTAAAGATCGTCCGTCCGTACCGCATTTTATCAACATTGAAACCGAATTTAATAAAAAATCGAAATCACATAAATATCAAACAAACACATCACAGAATCAAACAAAATTATTATCATGTCAATTTCTATAGATTATATAAAAACTATACCAGTTTAAAATAAAAAAAAATACCGCACAGCACAAAACAAGAAAACGCGTGTGTTTTTAATTCTCTTTATATATATATAGATAGTTTGTGTGTGTGATTTCAAGTTAATTTTTTTATTCAATAAATTAATTTATAAAATAATTATTATTTATATTATGAATTATTGTCATCATCATCATCATTCGTTTTATGCTGAATCCGTATAAATTGGTTTCAAAACGATTTAGATATTGGTTTTTGAGTTATAGCCCGGCAAAGGTTTCCCAAAATTTTGCTATTCTAACCCCTTATGAAAAAATGGATTTTTCACCGAATCAAAAAAAACGATTTTTGCTAAAATCTTTAAATTTGCACGAATCAGGCTGCAAATTGTGGGAATTAATCGGAAAAGGGATTATTTAAGGATATCCAACGTTTAATAAAACATTTTTCAATTGCTTATTGATTTACAATTTACAATTTCTATACAAATCATGAACAAAATCATTGTATACTTTCTGCTGTGAAAAAAAAACCGATTTTTGCCAAAATCTTTAAATTTCCACGAATCAGGCTGCAAATTGCGGGAATCAATCGGGAAATGGAATATTTAAGGATAAACAATGTTTAATTATACATTTTTCAATTGCTTATTGATTTATGAAAACTTTAAATTAGGCTGCAAATTGTCAGAATTAATCGGAAAAGGGATTATTTAAGGATACCCAACGTTTAATTAAACATTTTTCAATTGGTTTTTGATTTATGAACATTTTTTGAATACCAACTGCGGTGAAAAAAAAAACCGATTTCTATACAATTTCTATACAAATCATGAACAAAATTTTTGTATACTTTCTGCTGTGAAAAAAAAAACGATTTTTGCCAAAATCTTTAAATTTCCACGAATCAGGCTGCAAATTGCGGGAATCAATCGGGAAATGGAATATTTAAGGATAAACAATGTTTAATTATACATTTTTCAATTGCTTATTGATTTATGAAAAATTTAAATTAGGCCGCAAATTGTCAGAATTAATCGGAAAAGGGATTATTTAAGGATATCCAACGTTTAATTAAACATTTTTCAATTGTTTATTGATTTACAATTTACAATTTCTATACAAATCATGAACAAAATCATTGTATACTTTCTGCTGTGAAAAAAAAACCCGATTTTTACCAAAATCTTTAAATTTCGACGAATCCGGCTGCAAATTGCGGGAATTAATCGGGAAATGGAATATTTAAGGATAAACAATGTTTAATAAAACATTTTTCAATTGCTTATTGATTTACAATTTACAATTTCTATACAAATCATGAACAAAATTTTTGTATACTTTCTGCTGTGAAAAAAAAACCGATTTTTGCCAAAATCTTTAAATTTCCACGAATCAGGCTGCAAATTGCGGGAATCAATCGGGAAATGGAATATTTAAGGATAAGCAATGTTTAATTATACATTTTTCAATTGCTTATTGATTTATGAAAACTTTAAATTAGGCTGCAAATTGTCAGAATTAATCGGAAAAGGGATTATTTAAGGATATCCAACATTTAATTAAACATTTTTCAATTGGTTTTTGATTTATGAACATTTTTTGAATACCAACTGCGGTGAAAAAAAAAACCGATTTCTATACAATTTCTATACAAATCATGAACAAAATTTGTGTATACTTTCTGCTGTGAAAAAAAAAACCGATTTTTGCCAAAATCTTTAAATTTCCACGAATCAGGCTGCAAATTGCGGGAATCAATCGGGAAATGGAATATTTAAGGATAAGCAATGTTTAATTATACATTTTTCAATTGCTTATTGATTTATGAAAACTTTAAATTAGGCTGCAAATTGTCAGAATTAATCGGAAAAGGGATTATTTAAGGATATCCAACGTTTAATTAAACATTTTTCAATTGTTTATTGATTTACAATTTACAATTTCTATACAAATCATGAACAAAATCATTGTATACTTTCTGCTGTGAAAAAAAAAAACCGATTTTTACCAAAATCTTTAAATTTCGACGAATCCGGCTGCAAATTGCGGGAATTAATCGGGAAATGGAATATTTAAGGATAAACAATGTTTAATTATACATTTTTCAATTGCTTATTGATTTATGAAAACTTTAAATTAGGCTGTAAATTGTCAGAATTAATCGGAAAAGGGATTATTTAAGGATACCCAACGTTTAATTAAACATTTTTCAATTGGTTTTTGATTTATGAACATTTTTTGAATACCAACTGCGGTGAAAAAAAAAACCGATTTCTATACAATTTCTATACAAATCATGAACAAAATTTTTGTATACTTTCTGCTGTGAAAAAAAAACGATTTTTGCCAAAATCTTTAAATTTCCACGAATCAGGCTGCAAATTGCGGGAATCAATCGGGAAATGGAATATTTAAGGATAAGCAATGTTTAATTATACATTTTTCAATTGCTTATTGATTTAAGAAAACTTTAAATTAGGCCGCAAATTGTCAGAATTAATCGGAAAAGGGATTATTTAAGGATATCCAACGTTTAATTAAACATTTTTCAATTGGTTTTTGATTTATGAACATTTTTTGAATACCAACTGCGGTGAAAAAAAAAACCGATTTCTATACAATTTCTATACAAATCATGAACAAAATTTTTGTATACTTTCTGCTGTGAAAAAAAAACGATTTTTACCAAAATCTTTAAATTTCCACGAATCAGGCTGCAAATTGCGGGAATCAATCGGGAAATGGAATATTTAAGGATTAGCAATGTTTAATTATACATTTTTCAATTGCTTATTGATTTAAGAAAACTTTAAATTGGGCCGCAAATTGTCAGAATTAATCGGAAAAGGGATTATTTAAGGATATCCAACGTTTAATTAAACATTTTTCAATTGGTTTTTGATTTATGAACATTTTTTGAATACCAACTGCGGTGAAAAAAAAAACCGATTTCTATACAATTTCTATACAAATCATGAACAAAATTTTTGTATACTTTCTGCTGTGAAAAAAAAAACCGATTTTTGCCAAAATCTTTAAATTTCCACGAATCAGGCTGCAAATTGCGGGAATCAATCGGGAAATGGAATATTTAAGGATAAACAATGTTTAATTATACATTTTTCAATTGCTTATTGATTTAAGAAAACTTTAAATTAGGCCGCAAATAGTCAGAATTAATCGGAAAAGGGATTATTTAAGGATATCCAACGTTTAATTAAACATTTTTCAATTGGTTTTTTATTATGAAAATTTTTTGAATACCAACTGCGGTGAAAAAAAAAACCGATTTCTATACAATTTCTATACAAATCATGAACAAAATTTTTGTATACTTTCTGCTGTGAAAAAAAAAACCGATTTTTGCAAAAATCTTTAAATTTCCACGAATCAGGCTGCAAATTGCGGGAATCAATCGGGAAATGGAATATTTAAGGATAAACAATGTTTAATTATACATTTTTCAATTGCTTATTGATTTATGAAAACTTTAAATTAGGCTGCAAATTGTCAGAATTAATCGGAAAAGGGATTATTTAAGGATACCCAACGTTTAATTAAACATTTTTCAATTGGTTTTTGATTTATGAACATTTTTTGAATACCAACTGCGGTGAAAAAAAAAACCGATTTCTATACAATTTCTATACAAATCATGAACAAAATTTTTGTATACTTTCTGCTGTGAAAAAAAAAACGATTTTTACCAAAATCTTTAAATTTCGACGAATCCGGCTGCAAATTGCGGATATTAATCGGGAAATGGAATATTTAAGGATAAACAATGTTTAATTATACATTTTTCAATTGCTTATTGATTTATGAAAACTTTAAATTAGGCTGAAAATTGTCAGAATTAATCGGAAAAGGGATTATTTAAGGATATCCAACATTTAATTAAACATTTTTCAATTGGTTTTTGATTTATGAACATTTTTGAATACCAACTGCGGTGAAAAAAAAACCGATTTCTATACAATTTCTATACAAATCATGAACAAAATTTGTATATACTTTCTGCTGTGAAAAAAAAAACCGATTTTTGCCAAAATCTTTAAATTTCCACGAATCAGGCTGCAAATTGCGGGAATTAATCGGAAAAGGGATTATTTAGGGATATCCAACGTTTAATTAAACATTTTTCAATTGTTTATTGATGTACAATTTACAATTTCTATGCAAATCATGAACAAAATTTTTGTATACTTTCTGCTGTGAAAAAAAAAACCGATTTTTGCCAAAATCTTTAAATTTCCACGAATCAGGCTGCAAATTGCGGGAATCAATCGGGAAATGGAATATTTAAGGATAAGCAATGTTTAATTATACATTTTTCAATTGCTTATTGATTTATGAAAACTTTAAATTAGGCTGCAAATTGTCAGAATTAATCGGAAAAGGGATTATTTAAGGATATCCAACATTTAATTAAACATTTTTCAATTGGTTTTTGATTTATGAACATTTTTTGAATACCAACTGCGGTGAAAAAAAAAACTGATTTCTATACAATTTCTATACAAATCATGAACAAAATTTTTGTATACTTTCTGCTGTGAAAAAAAAAACCGATTTTTGCCAAAATCTTTAAATTTCCACGAATCAGGCTGCAAATTGCGGGAATCAATCGGGAAATGGAATATTTAAGGATAAACAATGTTTAATTATACATTTTTCAATTGCTTATTGATTTATGAAAAATTTAAATTAGGCCGCAAATTGTCAGAATTAATCGGAAAAGGGATTATTTAAGGATATCCAACGTTTAATTAAACATTTTTCAATTGGTTTTTGATTTATGAACATTTTTTGAATACCAACTGCGGTGGAAAAAAAACCGATTTCTATACAATTTCTATACAAATCATGAACAAAATTTTTGTATACTTTCTGCTGTGAAAAAAAAAACCGATTTTTGCCAAAATCTTTAAATTTCCACGAATCAGGCTGCAAATTGCGGGAATCAATCGGGAAATGGAATATTTAAGGATAAACAATGTTTAATTATACATTTTTCAAATGCTTATTGATTTATGAAAAATTTAAATTAGGCCGCAAATTGTCAGAATTAATCCGAAAAGGGATTATTTAAGGATATCCAACGTTTAATTAAACATTTTTCAATTGGTTTTTGATTTATGAACATTTTTTGAATACCAACTGCGGTGAAAAAAAAAACCGATTTCTATACAATTTCTATACAAATCATGAACAAAATTTTTGTATACTTTCTGCTGTGAAAAAAAAAACCGATTTTTGCCAAAATCTTTAAATTTCCACGAATCAGGCTGCAAATTGCGGGAATCAATCGGGAAATGGAATATTTAAGGATAAGCAATGTTTAATTATACATTTTTCAATTGCTTATTGATTTATGAAAACTTTAAATTAGGCTGCAAATTGTCAGAATTAATCGGAAAAGGGATTATTTAAGGATATCCAACATTTAATTAAACATTTTTCAATTGGTTTTTGATTTATGAACATTTTTTGAATACCAACTGCGGTGAAAAAAAAAACCGATTTCCATACAATTTCTATACAAATCATGAACAAAATTTTTGTATACTTTCTGCTGTGAAAAAAAAAACCGATTTTTGCCAAAATCTTTAAATTTCCACGAATCAGGCTGCAAATTGCGGGAATCAATTAGGAAATGGAATATTTAAGTATAAACAATGTTTAATTATACATTTTTCAATTGCTTATTGATTTATGAAAAATTTAAATTAGGCCGCAAGTTGTCAGAATTAATCGGAAAAGGGATTATTTAAGGATATCCAACGTTTAATTAAACATTTTTCAATTGGTTTTTGATTTATGAACATTTTTTGAATACCAACTGCGGTGAAAAAAAAAACCGATTTCTATACAATTTCTATACAAATCATGAACAAAATTTTTGTATACTTTCTGCTGTGAAAAAAAAAACCGATTTTTGCCAAAATCTTTAAATTTCCACGAATCAGGCTGCAAATTGCGGGAATCAATCGGGAAATGGAATATTTAAGGATAAGCAATGTTTAATTATACATTTTTCAATTGCTTATTGATTTATGAAAACTTTAAATTAGGCTGCAAATTGTCAGAATTAATCGGAAAAGGGATTATTTAAGGATACCCAACGTTTAATTAAACATTTTTCAATTGGTTTTTGATTTATGAACATTTTTTGAATACCAACTGCGGTGAAAAAAAAAACCGATTTCTATACAATTTCTATACAAATCATGAACAAAATTTTTGTATACTTTCTGCTGTGAAAAAAAAAACCGAATTTTGTCAACAACCAAAAAAATGTATGAAAAATTTATTTAAAATTTTTGTATACTAGCTGCGGTGATATTAAAAACAGATGCTTCTTGTAGTTTTTTTTTTCTATTTTTTTTTCAAACCACATCACAAAACTTTTCCTATATGAAATAGAAACTCACACACGACGACCAACAAATCGAATCCACTGTTACTTTTTACCGCGATATCATAAAAGATACAATCACAATATAACGGTATGAACATTAATAGATAAAAGAAATTTTTTATGCTATTTTTATGGTGATAATAATGTTAAAGATCGTCCGTCCGTACCGCATTTTATCAACATTGAAACCGAATTTAATAAAAAATCGAAATCACATAAATATCAAACAAACACATCACAGAATCAAACAAAATTATTATCATGTCAATTTCTATAGATTATATAAAAACTATACCAGTTTAAAATAAAAAAAAATACCGCACAGCACAAAACAAGAAAACGCGTGTGTTTTTAATTCTCTTTATATATATATAGATAGTTTGTGTGTGTGATTTCAAGTTAATTTTTTTATTCAATAAATGAATTTATAAAATAATTATTATTTATATTATGAATTATTGTCATCATCATCATCATTCGTTTTATGCTGAATCCGTATAAATTGGTTTCAAAACGATTTAGATATTGGTTTTTGAGTTATAGCCCGGCAAAGGTTTCCCAAAATTTTGCTATTCTAACCCCTTATGAAAAAATGGATTTTTCACCGAATCAAAAAAACCGATTTTTGCTAAAATCTTTAAATTTGCACGAATCAGGCTGCAAATTGTGGGAATTAATCGGAAAAGGAATTATTTAAGGATAACCAACGTTTAATTAAACATTTTTCAATTGGTTTTTGATTTACAATTTACAATTTCTATACAAATCATGAACAAAATCATTGTATACTTTCTGCTGTGAAAAAAAAAAACGATTTTTACCAAAATCTTTAAATTTCGACGAATCCGGCAGCAAATTGCGGATATTAATCGGGAAATGGAATATTTAAGGATAAACAATGTTTAATTATACATTTTTCAATTGCTTATTGATTTATGAAAACTTTAAATTAGGCTGCAAATTGTCAGAATTAATCGGAAAAGGGATTATTTAAGGATATCCAACATTTAATTAAACATTTTTCAATTGGTTTTTAATTTATGAACATTTTTGAATACCAACTGCGGTGAAAAAAAACAACCGATTTCTATACAATTTCTATACAAATCATGAACAAAATTTGTATATACTTTCTGCTGTGAAAAAAAAAACCGATTTTTGCCAAAATCTTTAAATTTCCACGAATCAGGCTGCAAATTGCGGGAATTAATCGGAAATGGGATTATTTAGGGATATCCAACGTTTAATTAAACATTTTTCAATTGTTTATTGATTTACAATTTACAATTTCTATACAAATCATGAACAAAATCATTGTATACTTTCTGCTGTGAAAAAAAAAACCGATTTTTACCAAAATCTTTAAATTTCGACGAATCCGGCTGTAAATTGCGGGAATTAATCGGGAAATGGAATATTTAAGGATAAACAATGTTTAATTATACATTTTTCAATTGCTTATTGATTTATGAAAACTTTAAATTAGGCTGTAAAGTGTCAGAATTAATCGGAAAAGGGATTATTTAAGGATATCCAACATTTAATTAAACATTTTTCAATTGGTTTTTGATTTATGAACATTTTTTGAATACCAACTGCGGTGAAAAAAAAAACCGATTTCTATACAATTTCTATACAAATCATGAACAAAATTTTTGTATACTTTCTGCTGTGAAAAAAAAAACCGATTTTTGCCAAAATCTTTAAATTTGCACGAATCAGGCTGCAAATTGCGGGAATCAATCGGGAAATGGAATATTTAAGTATAAAAAATGTTTAATTATACATTTTTCAATTGCTTATTGATTTAAGAAAACTTTAAATTAGGCCGCAAATTGTCAGAATTAATCGGAAAAGGGATTATTTAAGGATATCCAACATTTAATTAAACATTTTTCAATTGGTTTTTTATTATGAACATTTTTTGAATACCAACTGCGGTGAAAAAAAAACCGATTTCTATACAATTTCTATACAAATCATGAACAAAATTTTTGTATACTTTCTGCTGTGAAAAAAAAAACCGATTTTTGCCAAAATCTTTAAATTTCCACGAATCAGGCTGCAAATTGCGGGAATCAATCGGGAAATGGAATATTTAAGGATAAGCAATGTTTAATTATACATTTTTCAATTGCTTATTGATTTATGAAAACTTTAAATTAGGCTGCAAATTGTCAGAATTAATCGGAAAAGGGATTATTTAAGGATATCCAACATTTAATTAAACATTTTTCAATTGGTTTTTGATTTATGAACATTTTTTGAATACCAACTGCGGTGAAAAAAAAACTGATTTCTATACAATTTCTATACAAATCATGAACAAAATTTTTGTATACTTTCTGCTGTGAAAAAAAAAACCGATTTTTGCCAAAATCTTTAAATTTCCACGAATCAGGCTGCAAATTGCGGGAATCAATCGGGAAATGGAATATTTAAGGATAAACAATGTTCAATTGCTTATTGATTTATGAAAAATTTAAATTAGGCCGCAAATTGTCAGAATTAATCGGAAAAGGGATTATTTAAGGATATCCAACGTTTAATTAAACATTTTTCAATTGGTTTTTGATTTATGAACATTTTTTGAATACCAACTGCGGTGAAAAAAAAAACCGATTTCTATACAATTTCTATACAAATCATGAACAAAATTTTTGTATACTTTCTGCTGTGAAAAAAAAAACCGATTTTTGCCAAAATCTTTAAATTTCCACGAATCAGGCTGCAAATTGCGGGAATCAATCGGGAAATGGAATATTTAAGAATAAGCAATGTTTAATTATACATTTTTCAATTGCTTATTGATTTATGAAAACTTTAAATTAGGCTGCAAATTGTCAGAATTAATCGGAAAAGGGATTATTTAAGGATATCCAACATTTAATTAAACATTTTTCAATTGGTTTTTGATTTATGAACATTTTTTGAATACCAACTGCGGTGAAAAAAAAAACCGATTTCTATACAATTTCTATACAAATCATGAACAAAATCATTGTATACTTTCTGCTGTGAAAAAAAAAAACCGATTTTTACCAAAATCTTTAAATTTCGACGAATCCGGCTGCAAATTGCGGGAATTAATCGGGAAATGGAATATTTAAGGATAAACAATGTTTAATTATACATTTTTCAATTGCTTATTGATTTATGAAAGCTTTAAATTAGGCTGTAAATTGTCAGACTTAATCGGAAAAAGGATTATTTAAGGATATCCAACATTTAATTAAACATTTTTCAATTGGTTTTTGATTTATGAACATTTTTTGAATACCAACTGCGGTGAAAAAAAAAACCGATTTCTATACAATTTCTATACCAATCATGAACAAAATTTGTGTATACTTTCTGCTGTGAAAAAAAAAACCGATTTTTGCCAAAATCTTTAAATTTCCACGAATCAGGCTGCAAATTGCGGGAATCAATCGGGAAATGGAATATTTAAGTATAAGCAATGTTTAATTATACATTTTTCAATTGCTTATTGATTTATGAAAAATTTAAATTAGGCCGCAAGTTGTCAGAATTATACGGAAAAGGGATTATTTAAGGATATCCAACGTTTAATTAAACATTTTTCAATTGGTTTTTGATTTATGAACATTTTTTGAATACCAACTGCGGTGAAAAAAAAAACCGATTTCTATACAATTTCTATACAAATCATGAACAAAATTTTTGTATACTTTCTGCTGTGAAAAAAAAAACCGATTTTTGCCAAAATCTTTAAATTTCCACGAATCAGGCTGCAAATTGCGGGAATCAATCGGGAAATGGAATATTTAAGGATAAGCAATGTTTAATTATACATTTTTCAATTGCTTATTGATTTATGAAAACTTTAAATTAGGCTGCAAATTGTCAGAATTAATCGGAAAAGGGATTATTTAAGGATATCCAACATTTAATTAAACATTTTTCAATTGGTTTTTGATTTATGAACATTTTTTGAATACCAACTGCGGTGAAAAAAAAAACTGATTTCTATACAATTTCTATACAAATCATGAACAAAATTTTTGTATACTTTCTGCTGTGAAAAAAAAACGATTTTTGCCAAAATCTTTAAATTTCCACGAATCAGGCTGCAAATTGCGGGAATCAATCGGGAAATGGAATATTTAAGGATAAGCAATGTTTAATTATACATTTTTCAATTGCTTATTGATTTATGAAAAATTTAAATTAGGCCGCAAATTGTCAGAATTAATTGGAAAAGGGATTATTTAAGGATATCCAACGTTTAATTAAACATTTTTCAATTGGTTTTTGATTTATGAACTTTTTTTGAATACCAACTGCGGTGAAAAAAAAAACCGATTTCTATACAATTTCTATACAAATCATGAACAAAATTTTTGTATACTTTCTGCTGTGAAAAAAAAAACCGATTTTTGCCAAAATCTTTAAATTTCCACGAATCAGGCTGCAAATTGCGGGAATCAATCGGGAAATGGAATATTTAAGGATAAACAATGTTTAATTATACATTTTTCAATTGCTTATTGATTTATGAAAAATTTAAATTAGGCCGCAAATTGTCAGAATTAATCGGAAATGGGATTATTTAAGGATATCCAACGTTTAATTAAACATTTTTCAATTGGTTTTTGATTTATGAACATTTTTTGAATACCAACTGCGGTGAAAAAAAAAACCGATTTCTATACAATTTCTATACAAATCATGAACAAAATTTTTGTATACTTTCTGCTGTGAAAAAAAAAACCGATTTTTGCCAAAATCTTTAAATTTCCACGAATCAGGCTGCAAATTGCGGGAATCAATCGGGAAATGGAATATTTAAGGATAAAAAATGTTTAATTATACATTTTTCAATTGCTTATTGATTTAAGAAAACTTTAAATTAGGCCGCAAATTGTCAGAATTAATCGGAAAAGGGATTATTTAAGGATATCCAACGTTTAATTAAACATTTTTCAATTGGTTTTTTATTATGAACATTTTTTGAATACCAACTGCGGTGAAAAAAAAACCGATTTCTATACAATTTCTATACAAATCATGAACAAAATTTTTGTATACTTTCTGCTGTGAAAAAAAAAACCGATTTTTGCCAAAATCTTTAAATTTCCACGAATCAGGCTGCAAATTGCGGGAATCAATCGGGAAATGGAATATTTAAGGATAAAAAATGTTCAATTATACATTTTTCAATTGCTTATTGATTTAAGAAAACTTTAAATTAGGCCGCAAATTGTCAGAATTAATCGGAAAAGGGATTATTTAAGGATATCCAACGTTTAATTAAACATTTTTCAATTGGTTTTTTATTATGAACATTTTTTGAATACCAACTGCGGTGAAAAAAAAACCGATTTCTATACAATTTCTATACAAATCATGAACAAAATTTTTGTATACTTTCAGCTGTGAAAAAAAAAACCGATTTTTGCCAAAATCTTTAAATTTCCACGAATCAGGCTGCAAATTGCGGGAATCAATCGGGAAATGGAATATTTAAGGATAAACAATGTTTAATTATACATTTTTCAATTGCTTATTGATTTATGAAAACTTTAAATTAGGCTGCAAATTGTCAGAATTAATCGGAAAAGGGATTATTTAAGGATACCCAACGTTTAATTAAACATTTTTCAATTGGTTTTTGATTTATGAACATTTTTTGAATACCAACTGCGGTGAAAATAAAAACCGATTTCTATACAATTTCTATACAAATCATGAACAAAATTTGTATATACTTTCTGCTGTGAAAAAAAAAACCGATTTTTGACAAAATCTTTAAATTTCCACGAATCAGGCTGCAAATTGCGGGAATTAATCGGAAAAGGGATTATTTAGGGATATCCAACGTTTAATTAAACATTTTTCAATTGTTTATTGATTTACAATTTACAATTTCTATACAAATCATGAACAAAATCATTGTATACTTTCTGCTGTGAAAAAAAAAACCGATTTTTACCAAAATCTTTAAATTTCGACGAATCCGGCTGCAAATTGCGGGAATTAATCGGGAAATGGAATATTTAAGGATAAACAATGTTTAATTATACATTTTTCAATTGCTTATTGATTTATGAAAACTTTAAATTAGGCTGTAAAGTGTCAGAATTAATCGGAAAAGGGATTATTTAAGGATATCCAACATTTAATTAAACATTTTTCAATTGGTTTTTGATTTATGAACATTTTTTGAATACCAACTGCGGTGAAAAAAAAAACCGATTTCTATACAATTTCTATACAAATCATGAACAAAATTTTTGTATACTTTCTGCTGTGAAAAAAAAAACCGATTTTTGCCAAAATCTTTAAATTTGCACGAATCAGGCTGCAAATTGCGGGAATCAATCGGGAAATGGAATATTTAAGTATAAAAAATGTTTAATTATACATTTTTCAATTGCTTATTGATTTAAGAAAACTTTAAATTAGGCCGCAAATTGTCAGAATTAATCGGAAAAGGGATTATTTAAGGATATCCAACATTTAATTAAACATTTTTCAATTGGTTTTTTATTATGAACATTTTTTGAATACCAACTGCGGTGAAAAAAAAACCGATTTCTATACAATTTCTATACAAATCATGAACAAAATTTTTGTATACTTTCTGCTGTGAAAAAAAAAACCGATTTTTGCCAAAATCTTTAAATTTCCACGAATCAGGCTGCAAATTGCGGGAATCAATCGGGAAATGGAATATTTAAGGATAAGCAATGTTTAATTATACATTTTTCAATTGCTTATTGATTTATGAAAACTTTAAATTAGGCTGCAAATTGTCAGAATTAATCGGAAAAGGGATTATTTAAGGATATCCAACATTTAATTAAACATTTTTCAATTGGTTTTTGATTTATGAACATTTTTTGAATACCAACTGCGGTGAAAAAAAAAACTGATTTCTATACAATTTCTATACAAATCATGAACAAAATTTTTGTATACTTTCTGCTGTGAAAAAAAAAACCGATTTTTGCCAAAATCTTTAAATTTCCACGAATCAGGCTGCAAATTGCGGGAATCAATCGGGAAATGGAATATTTAAGGATAAACAATGTTTAATTATACATTTTTCAATTGCTTATTGATTTATGAAAAATTTAAATTAGGCCGCAAATTGTCAGAATTAATCGGAAAAGGGATTATTTAAGGATATCCAACGTTTAATTAAACATTTTTCAATTGGTTTTTGATTTATGAACATTTTTTGAATACCAACTGCGGTGAAAAAAAAAAACCGATTTCTATACAATTTCTATACAAATCATGAACAAAATTTTTGTATACTTTCTGCTGTGAAAAAAAAAACCGATTTTGTAAAAAAATCTTTAAATTTCCACGAATCAGGCTGCAAATTGCGGGAATCAATCGGGAAATGGAATATTTAAGGATAAACAATGTTTAATTATACATTTTTCAATTGCTTATTGATTTATGAAAACTTTAAATTAGGCTGCAAATTGTCAGAATTAATCGGAAAAGGGATTATTTAAGGATATCCAACATTTAATTAAACATTTTTCAATTGGTTTTTGATTTATGAACATTTTTTGAATACCAACGGCGGTGAAAAAAAAACCCGATTTCCATACAATTTCTATACAAATCATGAACAAAATTTTTGTATACTTCCTGCTGTGAATAAAAAACCGATTTTTGCCAAAATCTTTAAATTTCCACGAATCAGGCTGCAAATTGCGGGAATCAATCGGGAAATGGAATATTTAAGGATAAACAATGTTTAATTATACATTTTTCAATTGCTTATTGATTTATGAAAACTTTAAATTAGGCTGCAAATTGTCAGAATTAATCGGAAAAGGGATTATTTAAGGATACCCAACGTTTAATTAAACATTTTTCAATTGGTTTTTGATTTATGAACATTTTTTGAATACCAACTGCGGTGAAAAAAAAACCGATTTCTATACAATTTCTATACAAATCATGAACAAAATTATTGTATACTTTCTGCTGTGAAAAAAAAAACCGATTTTTGCCAAAATCTTTAAATTTCCACGAATCAGACTGCAAATTGCGGGAATCAATCGGGAAATGGAATATTTAAGGATAAACAATGTTTAATTATACATTTTTCAATTGCTTATTGATTTAAGAAAACTTTAAATTAGGCCGCAAATTGTCAGAATTAATCGGAAAAGGGATTATTTAAGGATATCCAACGTTTAATTAAACATTTTTCAATTGGTTTTTGATTTATGAACATTTTTTGAATACCAACTGCGGTGAAAAAAAAAACCGATTTCTATACAATTTCTATACAAATCATGAACAAAATTTTTGTATACTTTCTGCTGTGAAAAAAAAAACCGATTTTTGCCAAAATCTTTAAATTTCCACGAATCAGGCTGCAAATTGCGGGAATCAATCGGGAAATGGAATATTTAAGGATAAACAATGTTTAATTATACATTTTTCAATTGCTTATTGATTTATGAAAACTTTAAATTAGGCTGCAAATTGTCAGAATTAATCGGAAAAGGGATTATTTAAGGATACCCAACGTTTAATTAAACATTTTTCAATTGGTTTTTGATTTATGAACATTTTTTGAATACCAACTGCGGTGAAAAAAAAAACCGATTTCTATACAATTTCTATACAAATCATGAACAAAATTTTCGTATACTTTCAGCTGTGAAAAAAAAAACCGAATTTTGTCAACAACCAAAAAAATGTATGAAAAATTTATTTAAAATTTTTGTATACTAGCTGCGGTGATATTAAAAACAGATGCTTCTTGTAGTTTTTTTTTTCTATTTTTTTTTCAAACCACATCACAAAACTTTTCCTATATGAAATAGAAACTCACACACGAGGACCAACAAATCGAATCCACTGTTACTTTTTACCGCGATATCATAAAAGATACAATCACAATATAACGGTATGAACATTAATAGATAAAAGAAATTTTTTATGCTATTTTTATGGTGATAATAATGTTAAAGATCGTCCGTCCGTACCGCATTTTATCAACATTGAAACCGAATTTAATAAAAAATCGAAATCACATAAATATCAAACAAACACATCACAGAATCAAACAAAATTATTATCATGTCAATTTCTATAGATTATATAAAAACTATACCAGTTTAAAATAAAAAAAAATACCGCACAGCACAAAACAAGAAAACGCGTGTGTTTTTAATTCTCTTTATATATATATAGATAGTTTGTGTGTGTGATTTCAAGTTAATTTTTTTATTCAATAAATTAATTTATAAAATAATTATTATTTATATTATGAATTATTGTCATCATCATCATCATTCGTTTTATGCTGAATCCGTATAAATTGGTTTCAAAACGATTTAGATATTGGTTTTTGAGTTATAGCCCGGCAAAGGTTTCCCAAAATTTTGCTATTCTAACCCCTTATGAAAAAATGGATTTTTCACCGAATCAAAAAAAACGATTTTTGCTAAAATCTTTAAATTTGCACGAATCAGGCTGCAAATTGTGGGAATTAATCGGAAAAGGGATTATTTAAGGATATCCAACGTTTAATAAAACATTTTTCAATTGCTTATTGATTTACAATTTACAATTTCTATACAAATCATGAACAAAATCATTGTATACTTTCTGCTGTGAAAAAAAAACCGATTTTTGCCAAAATCTTTAAATTTCCACGAATCAGGCTGCAAATTGCGGGAATCAATCGGGAAATGGAATATTTAAGGATAAACAATGTTTAATTATACATTTTTCAATTGCTTATTGATTTATGAAAACTTTAAATTAGGCTGCAAATTGTCAGAATTAATCGGAAAAGGGATTATTTAAGGATATCCAACATTTAATTAAACATTTTTCAATTGGTTTTTGATTTATGAACATTTTTTGAATACCAACTGCTGTGAAAAAAAAAACTGATTTCTATACAATTTCTATACAAATCATGAACAAAATTTTTGTATACTTTCTGCTGTGAAAAAAAAAACCGATTTTTGCCAAAATCTTTAAATTTCCACAAATCAGGCTGCAAATTGCGGGAATCAATCGGGAAATGGAATATTTAAGGATAAACAATGTTTAATTATACATTTTTCAATTGCTTATTGATTTATGAAAAATTTAAATTAGGCCGCAAATTGTCAGAATTAATCGGAAAAGGGATTATTTAAGGATATCCAACGTTTAATTAAACATTTTTCAATTGGTTTTTGATTTATGAACATTTTTTGAATACCAACTGCGGTGAAAAAAAAAACTGATTTCTATACAATTTCTATACAAATCATGAACAAAATTTGTGTATACTTTCTGCTGTGAAAAAAAAAACCGATTTTTGCCAAAATCTTTAAATTTCCACGAATCAGGCTGCAAATTGCGGGAATCAATCGGGAAATGGAATATTTAAGGATAAGCAATGTTTAATTATACATTTTTCAATTGCTTATTGATTTATGAAAACTTTAAATTAGGCTGCAAATTGTCAGAATTAATCGGAAAAGGGATTATTTAAGGATATCCAACGTTTAATTAAACATTTTTCAATTGTTTATTGATTTACAATTTACAATTTCTATACAAATCATGAACAAAATCATTGTATACTTTCTGCTGTGAAAAAAAAAAACCGATTTTTACCAAAATCTTTAAATTTCGACGAATCCGGCTGCAAATTGCGGGAATTAATCGGGAAATGGAATATTTAAGGATAAACAATGTTTAATTATACATTTTTCAATTGCTTATTGATTTATGAAAACTTTAAATTAGGCTGTAAATTGTCAGAATTAATCGGAAAAGGGATTATTTAAGGATACCCAACGTTTAATTAAACATTTTTCAATTGGTTTTTGATTTATGAACATTTTTTGAATACCAACTGCGGTGAAAAAAAAAACCGATTTCTATACAATTTCTATACAAATCATGAACAAAATTTTTGTATACTTTCTGCTGTGAAAAAAAAACGATTTTTGCCAAAATCTTTAAATTTCCACGAATCAGGCTGCAAATTGCGGGAATCAATCGGGAAATGGAATATTTAAGGATAAGCAATGTTTAATTATACATTTTTCAATTGCTTATTGATTTAAGAAAACTTTAAATTAGGCCGCAAATTGTCAGAATTAATCGGAAAAGGGATTATTTAAGGATATCCAACGTTTAATTAAACATTTTTCAATTGGTTTTTGATTTATGAACATTTTTTGAATACCAACTGCGGTGAAAAAAAAAACCGATTTCTATACAATTTCTATACAAATCATGAACAAAATTTTTGTATACTTTCTGCTGTGAAAAAAAAACGATTTTTGCCAAAATCTTTAAATTTCCACGAATCAGGCTGCAAATTGCGGGAATCAATCGGGAAATGGAATATTTAAGGATTAGCAATGTTTAATTATACATTTTTCAATTGCTTATTGATTTAAGAAAACTTTAAATTGGGCCGCAAATTGTCAGAATTAATCGGAAAAGGGATTATTTAAGGATATCCAACGTTTAATTAAACATTTTTCAATTGGTTTTTGATTTATGAACATTTTTTGAATACCAACTGCGGTGAAAAAAAAAACCGATTTCTATACAATTTCTATACAAATCATGAACAAAATTTTTGTATACTTTCTGCTGTGAAAAAAAAAACCGATTTTTGCCAAAATCTTTAAATTTCCACGAATCAGGCTGCAAATTGCGGGAATCAATCGGGAAATGGAATATTTAAGGATAAACAATGTTTAATTATACATTTTTCAATTGCTTATTGATTTAAGAAAACTTTAAATTAGGCCGCAAATAGTCAGAATTAATCGGAAAAGGGATTATTTAAGGATATCCAACGTTTAATTAAACATTTTTCAATTGGTTTTTGATTTATGAACATTTTTTGAATACCAACTGCGGTGAAAAAAAAAACCGATTTCTATACAATTTCTATACAAATCATGAACAAAATTTTTGTATACTTTCTGCTGTGAAAAAAAAAACGATTTTTACCAAAATCTTTAAATTTCGACGAATCCGGCTGCAAATTGCGGATATTAATCGGGAAATGGAATATTTAAGGATAAACAATGTTTAATTATACATTTTTCAATTGCTTATTGATTTATGAAAACTTTAAATTAGGCTGAAAATTGTCAGAATCAATCGGAAAAGGGATTATTTAAGGATATCCAACATTTAATTAAACATTTTTCAATTGGTTTTTGATTTATGAACATTTTTGAATACCAACTGCGGTGAAAAAAAAACCGATTTCTATACAATTTCTATACAAATCATGAACAAAATTTGTATATACTTTCTGCTGTGAAAAAAAAAACCGATTTTTGCCAAAATCTTTAAATTTCCACGAATCAGGCTGCAAATTGCGGGAATTAATCGGAAAAGGGATTATTTAGGGATATCCAACGTTTAATTAAACATTTTTCAATTGTTTATTGATGTACAATTTACAATTTCTATGCAAATCATGAACAAAATTTTTGTATACTTTCTGCTGTGAAAAAAAAAACCGATTTTTGGCAAAATCTTTAAATTTCCACGAATCAGGCTGCAAATTGCGGGAATCAATCGGGAAATGGAATATTTAAGGATAAGCAATGTTTAATTATACATTTTTCAATTGCTTATTGATTTATGAAAACTTTAAATTAGGCTGCAAATTGTCAGAATTAATCGGAAAAGGGATTATTTAAGGATATCCAACATTTAATTAAACATTTTTCAATTGGTTTTTGATTTATGAACATTTTTTGAATACCAACTGCGGTGAAAAAAAAAACTGATTTCTATACAATTTCTATACAAATCATGAACAAAATTTTTGTATACTTTCTGCTGTGAAAAAAAAAACCGATTTTTGCCAAAATCTTTAAATTTCCACGAATCAGGCTGCAAATTGCGGGAATCAATCGGGAAATGGAATATTTAAGGATAAACAATGTTTAATTATACATTTTTCAATTGCTTATTGATTTATGAAAAATTTAAATTAGGCCGCAAATTGTCAGAATTAATCGGAAAAGGGATTATTTAAGGATATCCAACGTTTAATTAAACATTTTTCAATTGGTTTTTGATTTATGAACATTTTTTGAATACCAACTGCGGTGGAAAAAAAACCGATTTCTATACAATTTCTATACAAATCATGAACAAAATTTTTGTATACTTTCTGCTGTGAAAAAAAAAACCGATTTTTGCCAAAATCTTTAAATTTCCACGAATCAGGCTGCAAATTGCGGGAATCAATCGGGAAATGGAATATTTAAGGATAAACAATGTTTAATTATACATTTTTCAAATGCTTATTGATTTATGAAAAATTTAAATTAGGCCGCAAATTGTCAGAATTAATCCGAAAAGGGATTATTTAAGGATATCCAACGTTTAATTAAACAGTTTTCAATTGGTTTTTGATTTATGAACATTTTTTGAATACCAACTGCGGTGAAAAAAAAAACCGATTTCTATACAATTTCTATACAAATCATGAACAAAATTTTTGTATACTTTCTGCTGTGAAAAAAAAAACCGATTTTTGCCAAAATCTTTAAATTTCCACGAATCAGGCTGCAAATTGCGGGAATCAATCGGGAAATGGAATATTTAAGGATAAGCAATGTTTAATTATACATTTTTCAATTGCTTATTGATTTATGAAAACTTTAAATTAGGCTGCAAATTGTCAGAATTAATCGGAAAAGGGATTATTTAAGGATATCCAACATTTAATTAAACATTTTTCAATTGGTTTTTGATTTATGAACATTTTTTGAATACCAACTGCGGTGAAAAAAAAAACCGATTTCCATACAATTTCTATACAAATCATGAACAAAATTTTTGTATACTTTCTGCTGTGAAAAAAAAAACCGATTTTTGCCAAAATCTTTAAATTTCCACGAATCAGGCTGCAAATTGCGGGAATCAATCAGGAAATGGAATATTTAAGTATAAACAATGTTTAATTATACATTTTTCAATTGCTTATTGATTTATGAAAAATTTAAATTAGGCCGCAAGTTGTCAGAATTAATCGGAAAAGGGATTATTTAAGGATATCCAACGTTTAATTAAACATTTTTCAATTGGTTTTTGATTTATGAACATTTTTTGAATACCAACTGCGGTGAAAAAAAAAACCGATTTCTATACAATTTCTATACAAATCATGAACAAAATTTTTGTATACTTTCTGCTGTGAAAAAAAAAACCGATTTTTGCCAAAATCTTTAAATTTCCACGAATCAGGCTGCAAATTGCGGGAATCAATCGGGAAATGGAATATTTAAGGATAAGCAATGTTTAATTATACATTTTTCAATTGCTTATTGATTTATGAAAACTTTAAATTAGGCTGCAAATTGTCAGAATTAATCGGAAAAGGGATTATTTAAGGATACCCAACGTTTAATTAAACATTTTTCAATTGGTTTTTGATTTATGAACATTTTTTGAATACCAACTGCGGTGAAAAAAAAAACCGATTTCTATACAATTTCTATACAAATCATGAACAAAATTTTTGTATACTTTCTGCTGTGAAAAAAAAAACCGAATTTTGTCAACAACCAAAAAAATGTATGAAAAATTTATTTAAAATTTTTGTATACTAGCTGCGGTGATATTAAAAACAGATGCTTCTTGTAGTTTTTTTTTTCTATTTTTTTTCAAACCACATCACAAAACTTTTCCTATATGAAATAGAAACTCACACACGACGACCAACAAATCGAATCCACTGTTACTTTTTACCGCGATATCATAAAAGATACAATCACAATATAACGGTATGAACATTAATAGATAAAAGAAATTTTTTATGCTATTTTTATGGTGATAATAATGTTAAAGATCGTCCGTCCGTACCGCATTTTATCAACATTGAAACCGAATTTAATAAAAAATCGAAATCACATAAATATCAAACAAACACATCACAGAATCAAACAAAATTATTATCATGTCAATTTCTATAGATTATATAAAAACTATACCAGTTTAAAATAAAAAAAAATACCGCACAGCACAAAACAAGAAAACGCGTGTGTTTTTAATTCTCTTTATATATATATAGATAGTTTGTGTGTGTGATTTCAAGTTAATTTTTTTATTCAATAAATGAATTTATAAAATAATTATTATTTATATTATGAATTATTGTCATCATCATCATCATTCGTTTTATGCTGAATCCGTATAAATTGGTTTCAAAACGATTTAGATATTGGTTTTTGAGTTATAGCCCGGCAAAGGTTTCCCAAAATTTTGCTATTCTAACCCCTTATGAAAAAATGGATTTTTCACCGAATCAAAAAAACCGATTTTTGCTAAAATCTTTAAATTTGCACGAATCAGGCTGCAAATTGTGGGAATTAATCGGAAAAGGAATTATTTAAGGATAACCAACGTTTAATTAAACATTTTTCAATTGGTTTTTGATTTACAATTTACAATTTCTATACAAATCATGAACAAAATCATTGTATACTTTCTGCTGTGAAAAAAAAAAACGATTTTTACCAAAATCTTTAAATTTCGACGAATCCGGCAGCAAATTGCGGATATTAATCGGGAAATGGAATATTTAAGGATAAACAATGTTTAATTATACATTTTTCAATTGCTTATTGATTTATGAAAACTTTAAATTAGGCTGCAAATTGTCAGAATTAATCGGAAAAGGGATTATTTAAGGATATCCAACATTTAATTAAACATTTTTCAATTGGTTTTTAATTTATGAACATTTTTGAATACCAACTGCGGTGAAAAAAAACAACCGATTTCTATACAATTTCTATACAAATCATGAACAAAATTTGTATATACTTTCTGCTGTGAAAAAAAAAACCGATTTTTGCCAAAATCTTTAAATTTCCACGAATCAGGCTGCAAATTGCGGGAATTAATCGGAAATGGGATTATTTAGGGATATCCAACGTTTAATTAAACATTTTTCAATTGTTTATTGATTTACAATTTACAATTTCTATACAAATCATGAACAAAATCATTGTATACTTTCTGCTGTGAAAAAAAAAACCGATTTTTACCAAAATCTTTAAATTTCGACGAATCCGGCTGTAAATTGCGGGAATTAATCGGGAAATGGAATATTTAAGGATAAACAATGTTTAATTATACATTTTTCAATTGCTTATTGATTTATGAAAACTTTAAATTAGGCTGTAAAGTGTCAGAATTAATCGGAAAAGGGATTATTTAAGGATATCCAACATTTAATTAAACATTTTTCAATTGGTTTTTGATTTATGAACATTTTTTGAATACCAACTGCGGTGAAAAAAAAAACCGATTTCTATACAATTTCTATACAAATCATGAACAAAATTTTTGTATACTTTCTGCTGTGAAAAAAAAAACCGATTTTTGCCAAAATCTTTAAATTTGCACGAATCAGGCTGCAAATTGCGGGAATCAATCGGGAAATGGAATATTTAAGTATAAAAAATGTTTAATTATACATTTTTCAATTGCTTATTGATTTAAGAAAACTTTAAATTAGGCCGCAAATTGTCAGAATTAATCGGAAAAGGGATTATTTAAGGATATCCAACATTTAATTAAACATTTTTCAATTGGTTTTTTATTATGAACATTTTTTGAATACCAACTGCGGTGAAAAAAAAACCGATTTCTATACAATTTCTATACAAATCATGAACAAAATTTTTGTATACTTTCTGCTGTGAAAAAAAAAACCGATTTTTGCCAAAATCTTTAAATTTCCACGAATCAGGCTGCAAATTGCGGGAATCAATCGGGAAATGGAATATTTAAGGATAAGCAATGTTTAATTATACATTTTTCAATTGCTTATTGATTTATGAAAACTTTAAATTAGGCTGCAAATTGTCAGAATTAATCGGAAAAGGGATTATTTAAGGATATCCAACATTTAATTAAACATTTTTCAATTGGTTTTTGATTTATGAACATTTTTTGAATACCAACTGCGGTGAAAAAAAAACTGATTTCTATACAATTTCTATACAAATCATGAACAAAATTTTTGTATACTTTCTGCTGTGAAAAAAAAAACCGATTTTTGCCAAAATCTTTAAATTTCCACGAATCAGGCTGCAAATTGCGGGAATCAATCGGGAAATGGAATATTTAAGGATAAACAATGTTCAATTGCTTATTGATTTATGAAAAATTTAAATTAGGCCGCAAATTGTCAGAATTAATCGGAAAAGGGATTATTTAAGGATATCCAACGTTTAATTAAACATTTTTCAATTGGTTTTTGATTTATGAACATTTTTTGAATACCAACTGCGGTGAAAAAAAAAACCGATTTCTATACAATTTCTATACAAATCATGAACAAAATTTTTGTATACTTTCTGCTGTGAAAAAAAAAACCGATTTTTGCCAAAATCTTTAAATTTCCACGAATCAGGCTGCAAATTGCGGGAATCAATCGGGAAATGGAATATTTAAGAATAAGCAATGTTTAATTATACATTTTTCAATTGCTTATTGATTTATGAAAACTTTAAATTAGGCTGCAAATTGTCAGAATTAATCGGAAAAGGGATTATTTAAGGATATCCAACATTTAATTAAACATTTTTCAATTGGTTTTTGATTTATGAACATTTTTTGAATACCAACTGCGGTGAAAAAAAAAACCGATTTCTATACAATTTCTATACAAATCATGAACAAAATCATTGTATACTTTCTGCTGTGAAAAAAAAAAACCGATTTTTACCAAAATCTTTAAATTTCGACGAATCCGGCTGCAAATTGCGGGAATTAATCGGGAAATGGAATATTTAAGGATAAACAATGTTTAATTATACATTTTTCAATTGCTTATTGATTTATGAAAGCTTTAAATTAGGCTGTAAATTGTCAGACTTAATCGGAAAAAGGATTATTTAAGGATATCCAACATTTAATTAAACATTTTTCAATTGGTTTTTGATTTATGAACATTTTTTGAATACCAACTGCGGTGAAAAAAAAAACCGATTTCTATACAATTTCTATACCAATCATGAACAAAATTTGTGTATACTTTCTGCTGTGAAAAAAAAAACCGATTTTTGCCAAAATCTTTAAATTTCCACGAATCAGGCTGCAAATTGCGGGAATCAATCGGGAAATGGAATATTTAAGTATAAGCAATGTTTAATTATACATTTTTCAATTGCTTATTGATTTATGAAAAATTTAAATTAGGCCGCAAGTTGTCAGAATTATACGGAAAAGGGATTATTTAAGGATATCCAACGTTTAATTAAACATTTTTCAATTGGTTTTTGATTTATGAACATTTTTTGAATACCAACTGCGGTGAAAAAAAAAACCGATTTCTATACAATTTCTATACAAATCATGAACAAAATTTTTGTATACTTTCTGCTGTGAAAAAAAAAACCGATTTTTGCCAAAATCTTTAAATTTCCACGAATCAGGCTGCAAATTGCGGGAATCAATCGGGAAATGGAATATTTAAGGATAAGCAATGTTTAATTATACATTTTTCAATTGCTTATTGATTTATGAAAACTTTAAATTAGGCTGCAAATTGTCAGAATTAATCGGAAAAGGGATTATTTAAGGATATCCAACATTTAATTAAACATTTTTCAATTGGTTTTTGATTTATGAACATTTTTTGAATACCAACTGCGGTGAAAAAAAAAACTGATTTCTATACAATTTCTATACAAATCATGAACAAAATTTTTGTATACTTTCTGCTGTGAAAAAAAAACGATTTTTGCCAAAATCTTTAAATTTCCACGAATCAGGCTGCAAATTGCGGGAATCAATCGGGAAATGGAATATTTAAGGATAAGCAATGTTTAATTATACATTTTTCAATTGCTTATTGATTTATGAAAAATTTAAATTAGGCCGCAAATTGTCAGAATTAATTGGAAAAGGGATTATTTAAGGATATCCAACGTTTAATTAAACATTTTTCAATTGGTTTTTGATTTATGAACTTTTTTTGAATACCAACTGCGGTGAAAAAAAAAACCGATTTCTATACAATTTCTATACAAATCATGAACAAAATTTTTGTATACTTTCTGCTGTGAAAAAAAAAACCGATTTTTGCCAAAATCTTTAAATTTCCACGAATCAGGCTGCAAATTGCGGGAATCAATCGGGAAATGGAATATTTAAGGATAAACAATGTTTAATTATACATTTTTCAATTGCTTATTGATTTATGAAAAATTTAAATTAGGCCGCAAATTGTCAGAATTAATCGGAAATGGGATTATTTAAGGATATCCAACGTTTAATTAAACATTTTTCAATTGGTTTTTGATTTATGAACATTTTTTGAATACCAACTGCGGTGAAAAAAAAAACCGATTTCTATACAATTTCTATACAAATCATGAACAAAATTTTTGTATACTTTCTGCTGTGAAAAAAAAAACCGATTTTTGCCAAAATCTTTAAATTTCCACGAATCAGGCTGCAAATTGCGGGAATCAATCGGGAAATGGAATATTTAAGGATAAAAAATGTTTAATTATACATTTTTCAATTGCTTATTGATTTAAGAAAACTTTAAATTAGGCCGCAAATTGTCAGAATTAATCGGAAAAGGGATTATTTAAGGATATCCAACGTTTAATTAAACATTTTTCAATTGGTTTTTTATTATGAACATTTTTTGAATACCAACTGCGGTGAAAAAAAAACCGATTTCTATACAATTTCTATACAAATCATGAACAAAATTTTTGTATACTTTCTGCTGTGAAAAAAAAAACCGATTTTTGCCAAAATCTTTAAATTTCCACGAATCAGGCTGCAAATTGCGGGAATCAATCGGGAAATGGAATATTTAAGGATAAAAAATGTTCAATTATACATTTTTCAATTGCTTATTGATTTAAGAAAACTTTAAATTAGGCCGCAAATTGTCAGAATTAATCGGAAAAGGGATTATTTAAGGATATCCAACGTTTAATTAAACATTTTTCAATTGGTTTTTTATTATGAACATTTTTTGAATACCAACTGCGGTGAAAAAAAAACCGATTTCTATACAATTTCTATACAAATCATGAACAAAATTTTTGTATACTTTCTGCTGTGAAAAAAAAAACCGATTTTTGCCAAAATCTTTAAATTTCCACGAATCAGGCTGCAAATTGCGGGAATCAATCGGGAAATGGAATATTTAAGGATAAACAATGTTTAATTATACATTTTTCAATTGCTTATTGATTTATGAAAACTTTAAATTAGGCTGCAAATTGTCAGAATTAATCGGAAAAGGGATTATTTAAGGATACCCAACGTTTAATTAAACATTTTTCAATTGGTTTTTGATTTATGAACATTTTTTGAATACCAACTGCGGTGAAAATAAAAACCGATTTCTATACAATTTCTATACAAATCATGAACAAAATTTGTATATACTTTCTGCTGTGAAAAAAAAAAACCGATTTTTGACAAAATCTTTAAATTTCCACGAATCAGGCTGCAAATTGCGGGAATTAATCGGAAAAGGGATTATTTAGGGATATCCAACGTTTAATTAAACATTTTTCAATTGTTTATTGATTTACAATTTACAATTTCTATACAAATCATGAACAAAATCATTGTATACTTTCTGCTGTGAAAAAAAAAACCGATTTTTACCAAAATCTTTAAATTTCGACGAATCCGGCTGCAAATTGCGGGAATTAATCGGGAAATGGAATATTTAAGGATAAACAATGTTTAATTATACATTTTTCAATTGCTTATTGATTTATGAAAACTTTAAATTAGGCTGTAAAGTGTCAGAATTAATCGGAAAAGGGATTATTTAAGGATATCCAACATTTAATTAAACATTTTTCAATTGGTTTTTGATTTATGAACATTTTTTGAATACCAACTGCGGTGAAAAAAAAAACTGATTTCTATACAATTTCTATACAAATCATGAACAAAATTTTTGTATACTTTCTGCTGTGAAAAAAAAAACCGATTTTTGCCAAAATCTTTAAATTTGCACGAATCAGGCTGCAAATTGCGGGAATCAATCGGGAAATGGAATATTTAAGTATAAAAAATGTTTAATTATACATTTTTCAATTGCTTATTGATTTAAGAAAACTTTAAATTAGGCCGCAAATTGTCAGAATTAATCGGAAAAGGGATTATTTAAGGATATCCAACATTTAATTAAACATTTTTCAATTGGTTTTTTATTATGAACATTTTTTGAATACCAACTGCGGTGAAAAAAAAACCGATTTCTATACAATTTCTATACAAATCATGAACAAAATTTTTGTATACTTTCTGCTGTGAAAAAAAAAACCGATTTTTGCCAAAATCTTTAAATTTCCACGAATCAGGCTGCAAATTGCGGGAATCAATCGGGAAATGGAATATTTAAGGATAAGCAATGTTTAATTATACATTTTTCAATTGCTTATTGATTTATGAAAACTTTAAATTAGGCTGCAAATTGTCAGAATTAATCGGAAAAGGGATTATTTAAGGATATCCAACATTTAATTAAACATTTTTCAATTGGTTTTTGATTTATGAACATTTTTTGAATACCAACTGCGGTGAAAAAAAAAACTGATTTCTATACAATTTCTATACAAATCATGAACAAAATTTTTGTATACTTTCTGCTGTGAAAAAAAAAACCGATTTTTGCCAAAATCTTTAAATTTCCACGAATCAGGCTGCAAATTGCGGGAATCAATCGGGAAATGGAATATTTAAGGATAAACAATGTTTAATTATACATTTTTCAATTGCTTATTGATTTATGAAAAATTTAAATTAGGCCGCAAATTGTCAGAATTAATCGGAAAAGGGATTATTTAAGGATATCCAACGTTTAATTAAACATTTTTCAATTGGTTTTTGATTTATGAACATTTTTTGAATACCAACTGCGGTGAAAAAAAAAACCGATTTCTATACAATTTCTATACAAATCATGAACAAAATTTTTGTATACTTTCTGCTGTGAAAAAAAAAACCGATTTTTGTAAAAAAATCTTTAAATTTCCACGAATCAGGCTGCAAATTGCGGGAATCAATCGGGAAATGGAATATTTAAGGATAAACAATGTTTAATTATACATTTTTCAATTGCTTATTGATTTATGAAAACTTTAAATTAGGCTGCAAATTGTCAGAATTAATCGGAAAAGGGATTATTTAAGGATATCCAACATTTAATTAAACATTTTTCAATTGGTTTTTGATTTATGAACATTTTTTGAATACCAACGGCGGTGAAAAAAAAACCCGATTTCCATACAATTTCTATACAAATCATGAACAAAATTTTTGTATACTTCCTGCTGTGAAAAAAAAACCGATTTTTGCCAAAATCTTTAAATTTCCACGAATCAGGCTGCAAATTGCGGGAATCAATCGGGAAATGGAATATTTAAGGATAAACAATGTTTAATTATACATTTTTCAATTGCTTATTGATTTATGAAAACTTTAAATTAGGCTGCAAATTGTCAGAATTAATCGGAAAAGGGATTATTTAAGGATACCCAACGTTTAATTAAACATTTTTCAATTGGTTTTTGATTTATGAACATTTTTTGAATACCAACTGCGGTGAAAAAAAAAACCGATTTCTATACAATTTCTATACAAATCATGAACAAAATTTTTGTATACTTTCTGCTGTGAAAAAAAAAACCGAATTTTGTCAACAACCAAAAAAATGTATGAAAAATTTATTTAAAATTTGTGTATACTAGCTGCGGTGATATTAAAAACAGATGCTTCTTGTAGTTTTTTTTTTCTATTTTTTTTTCAAACCACATCACAAAACTTTTCCTATATGAAATAGAAACTCACACACGAGGACCAACAAATCGAATCCACTGTTACTTTTTACCGCGATATCATAAAAGATACAATCACAATATAACGGTATGAACATTAATAGATAAAAGAAATTTTTTATGCTATTTTTATGGTGATAATAATGTTAAAGATCGTCCGTCCGTACCGCATTTTATCAACATTGAAACCGAATTTAATAAAAAATCGAAATCACATAAATATCAAACAAACACATCACAGAATCAAACAAAATTATTATCATGTCAATTTCTATAGATTATATAAAAACTATACCAGTTTAAAATAAAAAAAAATACCGCACAGCACAAAACAAGAAAACGCGTGTGTTTTTAATTCTCTTTATATATATATAGATAGTTTGTGTGTGTGATTTCAAGTTAATTTTTTTATTCAATAAATGAATTTATAAAATAATTATTATTTATATTATGAATTATTGTCATCATCATCATCATTCGTTTTATGCTGAATCCGTATAAATTGGTTTCAAAACGATTTAGATAGTGGTTTTTGAGTTATAGCCCGGCAAAGGTTTCCCAAAATTTTGCTATTCTAACCCCTTATGAAAAAATGGATTTTTCACCGAATCAAAAAAAACGATTTTTGCTAAAATCTTTAAATTTGCACGAATCAGGCTGCAAATTGTGGGAATTAATCGGAAAAGGGATTATTTAAGGATATCCAACGTTTAATTAAACATTTTTCAATTGCTTATTGATTTACAATTTACAATTTCTATACAAATCATGAACAAAATCATTGTATACTTTCTGCTGTGAAAAAAAAAACCGATTTTTTCAAAAATCTTTAAATTTCGACGAATCCGGCTGCAAATTGCGGGAATCAATCGGGAAATGGAATATTTAAGGATAAACAATGTTTAATTATACATTTTTCAATTGCTTATTGATTTATGAAAACTTTAAATTAGGCTGCAAATTGTCAGAATTAATCGGAAAAGGGATTATTTAAGGATATCCAACATTTAATTAAACATTTTTCAATTGGTTTTTGATTTATGAACATTTTTTGAATACCAACTGCGGTGAAAAAAAAAACCGATTTCTATACAATTTCTATACAAATCATGAACAAAATTTGTATATACTTTCTGCTGTGAAAAAAAAAACCGATTTTTGACAAAATCTTTAAATTTCCACGAATCAGGCTGCAAATTGCGGGAATTAATCGGAAAAGGGATTATTTAGGGATATCCAACGTTTAATTAAACATTTTTCAATTGTTTATTGATTTACAATTTACAATTTCTATACAAATCATGAACAAAATTTTTGTATACTTTCTGCTGTGAAAAAAAAAACCGATTTTTACCAAAATCTTTAAATTTCGACGAATCCGGCTGCAAATTGCGGGAATTAATCGGGAAATGGAATATTTAAGGATAAACAATGTTTAATTATACATTTTTCAATTGCTTATTGATTTATGAAAACTTTAAATTAGGCTGTAAATTGTCAGAATTAATCGGAAAAGGGATTATTTAAGGATATCCAACATTTAATTAAACATTTTTCAATTGGTTTTTGATTTATGAACATTTTTTGAATACCAACTGCGGTGAAAAAAAAAACCGATTTCTATACAATTTCTATACAAATCATGAACAAAATTTGTGTATACTTTCTGCTGTGAAAAAAAAAACCGATTTTTGCCAAAATCTTTAAATTTGCACGAATCAGGCTGCAAATTGCGGGAATCAATCGGGAAATGGAATATTTAAGTATAAACAATGTTTAATTATACATTTTTCAATTGCTTATTGATTTAAGAAAACTTTAAATTAGGCCGCAAATTGTCAGAATTAATCGGAAAAGGGATTATTTAAGGATATCCAACGTTTAATTAACATTTTTCAATTGGTTTTTTATTATGAACATTTTTTGAATACCAACTGCGGTGAAAAAAAAAACCGATTTCTATACAATTTCTATACAAATCATGAACAAAATTTTTGTATACTTTCTGCTGTGAAAAAAAAAACCGATTTTTGCCAAAATCTTTAAATTTCCACGAATCAGGCTGCAAATTGCGGGAATCAATCGGGAAATGGAATATTTAAGGATAAGCAATGTTTAATTATACATTTTTCAATTGCTTATTGATTTATGAAAACTTTAAATTAGGCTGCAAATTGTCAGAATTAATCGGAAAAGGGATTATTTAAGGATATCCAACATTTAATTAAACATTTTTCAATTGGTTTTTGATTTATGAACATTTTTTGAATACCAACTGCGGTGAAAAAAAAAACTGATTTCTATACAATTTCTATACAAATCATGAACAAAATTTTTGTATACTTTCTGCTGTGAAAAAAAAAACCGATTTTTGCCAAAATCTTTAAATTTCCACGAATCAGGCTGCAAATTGCGGGAATCAATCGGGAAATGGAATATTTAAGGATAAACAATGTTTAATTATAAATTTTTCAATTGCTTATTGATTTATGAAAAATTTAAATTAGGCCGCAAATTGTCAGAATTAATCGGAAAAGGGATTATTTAAGGATATCCAACGTTTAATTAAACATTTTTCAATTGGTTTTTGATTTATGAACATTTTTTGAATACCAACTGCGGTGAAAAAAAAAACCGATTTCTATACAATTTCTATACAAATCATGAACAAAATTTTTGTATACTTTCTGCTGTGAAAAAAAAACCGATTTTTGTAAAAAAATCTTTAAATTTCCACGAATCAGGCTGCAAATTGCGGGAATCAATCGGGAAATGGAATATTTAAGGATAAACAATGTTTAATTATACATTTTTCAAATGCTTATTGATTTATGAAAAATTTAAATTAGGCCGCAAATTGTCAGAATTAATCGGAAAAGGGATTATTTAAGGATATCCAACGTTTAATTAAACATTTTTCAATTGGTTTTTGATTTATGAACATTTTTTGAATACCAACTGCGGTGAAAAAAAAAACCGATTTCTATACAATTTCTATACAAATCATGAACAAAATTTTTGTATACTTTCTGCTGTGAAAAAAAAAACCGATTTTTGCCAAAATCTTTAAATTTCCACGAATCAGGCTGCAAATTGCGGGAATCAATCGGGAAATGGAATATTTAAGGATAAGCAATGTTTAATTATACATTTTTCAATTGCTTATTGATTTATGAAAACTTTAAATTAGGCTGCAAATTGTCAGAATTAATCGGAAAAGGGATTATTTAAGGATATCCAACATTTAATTAAACATTTTTCAATTGGTTTTTGATTTATGAACATTTTTTGAATACCAACGGCGGTGAAAAAAAAAACCGATTTCCATACAATTTCTATACAAATCATGAACAAAATTTTTGTATACTTCCTGCTGTGAAAAAAAAAACCGATTTTTGCCAAAATCTTTAAATTTCCACGAATCAGGCTGCAAATTGCGGGAATCAATCGGGAAATGGAATATTTAAGGATAAACAATGTTTAATTATACATTTTTCAATTGCTTATTGATTTAAGAAAACTTTAAATTAGGCCGCAAATTGTCAGAATTAATCGGAAAAGGGATTATTTAAGGATATCCAACGTTTAATTAAACATTTTTCAATTGGTTTTTGATTTATGAACATTTTTTGAATACCAACTGATTTCTATACAATTTCTATACAAATCATGAACAAAATTCGTGTATACTTTCTGCTGTGAAAAAAAGAACCGATTTATGCTAAAATCTTTAAATTTCCACGAATCAGGTTGCAAATTGCGGGAATTAATCGGGAAATGGAATATTTAAGGATAAACAATGTTAAATTATACATTTTTCAATTGCATATTGATTTATGAAAACTTTAAATTAGGC
Organism: Dilophus febrilis; assembly: GCA_958336335.1. Lineage (NCBI taxonomy): Eukaryota > Metazoa > Arthropoda > Insecta > Diptera > Bibionidae > Dilophus > Dilophus febrilis. The sequence goes on from OY284469.1 coordinate 174,220, forward strand.
TGCAAAGTGTCAGAATTAATCGGAAAAGGGTTTATTTAAGGATATCCAACGTTTAATTAAACATTTTTCAATAGGTTTTTGATTTATGAACATTTTTTGAATACCAACTGCGGTGAAAAAAAAAACCGATTTCTATACAATTTCTATACAAATCATATACGACTTGGTGGTGCCGTTGATAAAGCATCCAACCCAATTGCGGGTGGTCACGAGTTCAAATCCTGGCCGGAAAATTTTTTCTGTGCTTTTTATGATTTGAATTCATGAACTAAGTCACCATTTATTCATTGGGATCAAATTAATGAATATCTTTGGTATATTGTGTCGGACGCAGCCAAAGATTTACAAAGTCTACTACACACACATATTCGCAATTATATATGAAAGTATATAACAAATACTCATCATCATTATTAAAATTACATTAATAATTATAATATTAATGATTTCTAATTCCGGTAAAAGCCAAAGGCCCTAGCAGCCATAGTGCTTATTAAAAACTAATGTTGGCATTTTACATACATCATTAGTTGTTAAATAATAATAATAATAATATACAAATCATGAACAAATTTATTGTAAACTTTCTGCTGTGAAAAAAAAAAACCGATTTTTGCCAAAATCTTTAAATTTCCACGAATCAGACTGCAAATTGCGGGAATCAATCGGGAAATGGAATATTTAAGGATAAACAATGTTTAATTATACATTTTTCAATTGCTTATTGATTTATGAAAACTTTAAATTAGGCCGCAAATTGTCAGAATTAATCGGAAAAGGGATTATTTAAGGATATCCAACGTTTAATTAAACATTTTTCAATAGGTTTTTGATTTATGAACATTTTTTGAATTCCAACTGCGGTGAAATAAAGAACCGATTTCTATACAATTTGTATACAAATCATGAACAAAATTTTTGTATACTTTCTGCTGTGAAAAAAAAAACCGAATTTTGCCAAAATCTTTAAATTTCCACCAATCAGGCTGCAAATTGCGGGAATCAATCGGGAAATGGAATATTTAAGGATAAACAATGTTTAATTATACATTTTTCAATTGCTTATTGATTTAAGAAAACTTTAAATTAGGCCGCAAATTGTCAGAATTAATCGGAAAAGGGATTATTTAAGGATATCCAACGTTTAATTAAACATTTTTCAATAGGATTTTGATTTATGAACATTTTTTGAATACCAACTGCGGTGAAAAAAAAAACCGATTTCTATACAATTTCTATACAAATCATGAACAAAATTTTTGTATACTTTCTGCTGTGAAAAAAAAAACCGATTTTTGCCAAAATCTTTAAATTTCCACGAATCAGGCTGCAAATTGCGGGAATCAATCGGGAAATGGAATATTTAAGGATAAACAATGTTTAATTATACATTTTTCAATTGCTTATTGATTTATAAAAAATTTAAATTAGGCCGCAAATTGTCAGAATTAATCGGAAAAGGGATTATTTAAGGATATCCAACGTTTAATTAAACATTTTTCAATTGGTTTTTGATTTATGAACATTTTTTGAATACCAACTGCGGTGAAAAAAAAACCGATTTCTATACAATTTCTATGCAAATCATGAACAAAATCATTGTATACTTTCTGCTGTGAAAAAAAAACCGATTTTTCCCAAAATCTTTAAATTTCGACGAATCCGGCTGCAAATTGCGGGAATTAATCGGGAAATGGAATATTTAAGGATAAACAATGTTTAATTATACATTTTTCAATTGCTTATTGATTTATGAAAACTTTAAATTGGGCTGCAAATTGTCAGAATTAATCGGAAAAGGGATTATTTAAGGATATCCAACATTTAATTAAACATTTTTCAATTGGTTTTTGATTTATGAACATTTTTTGAATACCAACTGCGGTGAAAAAAAAAACCGATTTCTATACAATTTCTATACAAATCATGAACAAAATTTGTATATACTTTCTGCTGTGAAAAAAAAAACCGATTTTTGCCAAAATCTTTAAATTTCCACGAATCAGGCTGCAAATTGCGGGAATCAATCGGGAAATGGAATATTTAAGGATAAACAATGTTTAATTATACATTTTTCAATTGCTTATTGATTTATGAAAAATTTAAATTAGGCCGCAAATTGTCAGAATTAATCGGAAAAGGGATTATTTAAGGATATCCAACGTTTAATTAAACATTTTTCAATTGGTTTTTGATTTATGAACATTTTTTAAATACCAACTGCGTTGAAAAAAAAACAACCGATTTCTATACAATTTCTATACAAATCATGAACAAAATTTGTGTATACTTTCTGCTGTGAAAAAAAAACCGATTTTTGCCAAAATCTTTAAATTTCCACGAATCAGGCTGCAAATTGCGGGAATCAATCGGGAAATGGAATATTTAAAGATAAACAATGTTTAATTATACATTTTTCAATTGCTTATTGATTTAAGAAAACTTTAAATTAGGCCGCAAATTGTCAGAATTAATCGGAAAATGGATTATTTAAGGATATCCAACGTTTAATTAAACATTTTTCAATTGTTTTTTGATTTATGAACATTTTTTGAATACCAACTGCGGTGAAAAAAAAAACCGATTTTTGCCAAAATCTTTAAATTTCGACGAATCCGGCTGCAAATTGCGGGAATCAATCGGGAAATGGAATATTTAAGGATAAACAATGTTTAATTATACATTTTTCAATTGCTTATTGATTTATGAAAAATTTAAATTAGGCTGCAAATTGTCAGAATTAATCGGAAAAGGGATTATTTAAGGATATCCAACATTTAATTAAACATTTTTCAATTGGTTTTTGATTTATGAACATTTTTTGATTACCAACTGCGGTGAATAAAAAACCGATTTCTATACAATTTCTATACAAATCATGAACAAAATTTTTGTATACTTTCTGCTGTGAAAAAAAACCGATTTTTGCCAAAATCTTTAAATTTCCACGAATCAGGCTGCAAATTGCGGGAATTAATCGGGAAATGGAATATTTAAGGATAAACAATGTTTAATTACACATTTTTCAATTGCTTATTGATTTATGAAAAATTTAAATTAGGCCGCAAATTGTCAGAATTAATCGGAAAAGGGATTATTTAAGGATATCCAACGTTTAATTAAACATTTTTCAATAGGTTTTTGATTTATGAACATTTTTTGAATACCAACTGCGGTAAAAAAAAAACCGATTTCTATACAATTTCTATACAAATCATGAACAAAATTATTGTATACTTTCTGCTGTGAAAAAAAAAACCGATTTTTGCCAAAATCTTTAAATTTCCATGAATCAGACTGCAAATTGCGGGAATCAATCGGGAAATGGAATATTTAAGGATAAACAATGTTTAATTATACATTTCTCAATTGCTTATTGATTTATGAAAACTTTAAATTAGGCCGCAAATTGTCAGAATTAATCGGAAAAGGGATTATTTAAGGATATCCAACGTTTAATTAAACATTTTTCAATTGGTTTTTGATTTATGAACATTTTTTGAATACCAACTGCGGTGAAAAAAAAACCGATTTCTATACAATTTCTATACAAATCATGCACAAAATTTGTGTATACTTTCTGCTGTGAAAAAAAAAACCGATTTTTCCCAAAATCTTTAAATTTTCACGAATCAGGCTGCAAATTGCGGGAATCAATCGGGAAATGGAATATTTAAGGATAAACAATGTTTAATTATACATTTTTCAATTGCCTATTGATTTAAGAAAACTTTAAATTAGGCCGCAAATTGTCAGAATTAATCGGAAAAGGGATTATTTAAGGATATCCAACATTTAATTAAACATTTTTCAATTGGTTTTTGATTTATGAACATTTTTTGAATACCAACTGCGGTGAAAAAAAAACCGATTTCTATACAATTTCTATACAAATCATGAACAAAATTTTTGTATACTTTCTGCTGTGAAAAAAAAAACCGATTTTTCCCAAAATCTTTAAATTTTCACGAATCAGGCTGCAAATTGCGGGAATCAATCGGGAAATGGAATATTTAAGGATAAACAATGTTTAATTATACATTTTTCAATTGCTTATTGATTTATGAAAAATTTAAATTAGGCTGCAAATTGTCAGAATTAATCGGAAAAGGGATTATTTAAGGATATCCAACATTTAATTAAACATTTTTCAATTGGTTTTTGATTTATGAACATTTTTTGAATACCAACTGCGGTGAAAAAAAAAACCGATTTCTATACAATTTCTATACAAATCATGAACAAAATTATTGAATACTTTCTGCTGTGAAAAAAAAAACCGATTTTTGCCAAAATCTTTAAATTTCCACGAATCAGACTGCAAATTGCGGGAATCAATCGGGAAATGGAATATTTAAGGATAAACAATGTTTAATTATACATTTTTCAATTGCTTATTGATTTAAGAAAACTTTAAATTAGGCCGCAAACTGTCAGAATTAATCGGAAAAGGGATTATTTAAGGATATCCAACGTTTAATTAAACATTTTTCAATAGGTTTTTGATTTATGAACATTTTTTGAATACCAACTGCGGTGAAAAAAAAACCGATTTCTATACAATTTCTATACAAATCATGAACAAAATTATTGTATACTTTCTGCTGTGAAAAAAAAAACCGATTTTTGCCAAAATCTTTAAATTTCCACGAATCAGGCTGCAAATTGCGGGAATCAATCGGGAAATGGAATATTTAAGGATAAACAATGTTTAATTATACATTTTTCAATTGCTTATTGATTTAAGAAAACTTTAAATTAGGCCGCAAATTGTCAGAATTAATCGGAAAAGGGATTATTTAAGGATATCCAACGATTAATTAAACATTTTTCAATTGGTTTTTGATTTATGAACATTTTTTGAATACCAACTGATTTCTATACAATTTCTATACAAATCATGAACAAAATTCGTGTATACTTTCTGCTGTGAAAAAAAGAACCGATTTATGCTAAAATCTTTAAATTTCCACGAATCAGGTTGCAAATTGCTGGAATTAATCGGGAAATGGAATATTTAAGGATAAACAATGTTAAATTATACATTTTTCAATTGCTTATTGATTTATTAAAATTTAAATTAGGCCGCAAATTGTCAGAATTAATCGGAAAAGGGATTATTTAAGGATATCCAACGTTTAATTAAACATTTTTCAATAGGTTTTTGATTTATGAACATTTTTTGAATACCAACTGCGGTGAAAAAAAAAACCGATTTCTATACAATTTCTATGCAAATCATGAACAAAATCATTGTATACTTTCTGCTGTGAAAAAAAAACCGATTTTTGCCAAAATCTTTAAATTTCGACGAATCCGGCTGCAAATTGCGGGAATTAATCGGGAAATGGAATATTTAAGGATAAACAATGTTTAATTATACATTTTTCAATTGCTTATTAATTTAAGAAAACTTTAAATTAGGCTGCAAATTGTCAGAATTAATCGGAAAAGGGATTATTTAAGGATATCCAACATTTAATTAAACATTTTTCAATTGGTTTTTGATTTATGAACATTTTTTGAATACCAACTGCGGTGAAAAAAAAAACCGATTTCTATACAATTTCTATACAAATCATGAACAAAATTTGTGTATACTTTCTGCTGTGAAAAAAATACCGATTTTTGCCAAAATCTTTAATTTTCCACGAATCAGGCTGCAAATTGCGGGAATCAATCGGGAAATGGAATATTTAAGGATAAACAATGTTTAATTATACATTTTTCAATTGCTTATTGATTTATGAAAAATTTAAATTAGGCTGCAAATTGTCAGAATTAATCGGAAAAGGGATTATTTAAGGATATCCAACATTTAATTAAACATTTTTCAATTGGTTTTTGATTTATGAACATTTTTTGAATACCAACTGTCGTGAAAAAAAAAACCGATTTCTATACAATTTCTATACAAATCATGAACAAAATTATTGTATACTTTCTGCTGTGAAAAAAAGAACCGATTTTTGCCAAAATCTTTAAATTTCCATGAATCCGGCTGCAAATTGCGGGAATTAATCGGGAAATGGAATATTAAACGATAAACAATGTTTAATTATACATTTTTCAATTGCTTATTGATTTATGAAAACTTTAAATTGGGCTGCAAATTGTCAGAATTAATCGGAAAAGGGATTATTTAAGGATATCCAACGTTTAATTAAACATTTTTCAATTGGTTTTTGATTTATGAACATTTTTTGAATACCAACTGCGGTGAAAAAAAAAACCGATTTCTATACAATTTCTATACAAATCATGAACAAAATTTTTGTATACTTTCTGCTGTGAAAAAAAAAACCGATTTTTGCCAAAATCTTTAAATTTCCACGAATCAGGCTGCAAATTGCGGGAATCAATCGGGAAATGGAATATTTAAGGATAAGCAATGTTTAATTATACGCTTTTCAATTGCTTATTGATTTATGAAAACTTTAAATTAGGCTGCAAATTGTCAGAATTAATCGGAAAAGGGATTATTTAAGGATATCCAACATTTAATTAAACATTTTTCAATTGGTTTTTGATTTATGAACATTTTTTGAATACCAACTGCGGTGAAAAAAAAACCGATTTCTATACAATTTCTATACAAATCATGAACAAAATTTGTGTATACTTTCTGCTGTGAAAAAAAAAACCGATTTTTCCCAAAATCTTTAAATTTTCACGAATCAGGCTGCAAATTGCGGGAATCAATCGGGAAATGGAATATTTAAGGATAAACAATGTTTAATTATACATTTTTCAATTGCCTATTGATTTAAGAAAACTTTAAATTAGGCCGCAAATTGTCAGAATTAATCGGAAAAGGGATTATTTAAGGATATCCAACGTTTAATTAAACATTTTTCAATTGGTTTTTGATTTATGAACATTTTTTGAATACCAACTGCGGTGAAAAAAAAACCGATTTCTATACAATTTCTATACAAATCATGAACAAAATTTGTGTATACTTTCTGCTGTGAAAAAAAAACCGATTTTTGCCAAAATCTTTAAATTTCCACGAATCAGGCTGCAAATTGCGGGAATCAATCGGGAAATGGAATATTTAAGGATAAACAATGTTTAATTATACATTTTTCAATTGCTTATTGATTTAAGAAAACTTTAAATTAGGCCGCAAACTGTCAGAATTAATCGGAAAAGGGATTATTTAAGGATATCCAACGTTTAATTAAACATTTTTCAATTGGTTTTTGATTTATGAACATTTTTTGAATACCAACTGCGGTGAAAAAAAAACCGATTTCTATACAATTTCTATACAAATCATGAACAAAATTTGTGTATACTTTCTGCTGTGAAAAAAAAAACCGATTTTTCCCAAAATCTTTAAATTTTCACGAATCAGGCTGCAAATTGCGGGAATCAATCGGGAAATGGAATATTTAAGGATAAACAATGTATAATTATACATTTTTCAATTGCCTATTGATTTATGAAAACTTTAAATTAGGCTGCAAATTGTCAGAATTAATCGGAAAAGGGATTATTTAAAGATACCCAACGTTTAATTAAACATTTTTTAGAATAGGTTTTTGATTTATGAACATTTTTTGAATACCAACTGATTTCTATACAATTTCTATACAAATCATGAACAAAATTCGTGTATACTTTCTGCTGTGAAAAAAAGAACCGATTTATGCTAAAATCTTTAAATTTCCACGAATCAGGTTGCAAATTGCGGGAATTAATCGGGAAATGGAATATTTAAGGATAAACAATGTTAAATTATACATTTTTCAATTGCTTATTGATTTATGAAAACTTTAAATTAGGCCGCAAATTGTCAGAATTAATCGGAAAAGGGATTATTTAAGGATATCCAACGTTTAATTAAACATTTTTCAATAGGTTTTTGATTTATGAACATTTTTTGAATACCAACTGCGGTGAAAAAAAAAACTGATTTCTATACAATTTCTATGCAAATCATGAACAAAATCATTGTATACTTTCTGCTGTGAAAAAAAAACCGATTTTTACCAAAATCCTTAAATTTCGACGAATCCGGCTGCAAATTGCGGGAATTAATCGGGAAATGGAATATTTAAGGATAAACAATGTTTAATTATACATTTTTCAATTGCTTATTGATTTATGAAAACTTTAAATTGGGCTGCAAATTGTCAGAATTAATCGGAAAAGGGATTATTTAAGGATATCCAACATTTAATTAAACATTTTTCAATTGGTTTTTGATTTATGAACATTTTTTGAATACCAACTGCGGTGAAAAAAAAAACCGATTTCTATACAATTTCTATACAAATCATGAACAAAATTTGTGTATACTTTCTGCTGTGAAAAAAAAAACCGATTTTTGCCAAAATCTTTAAATTTCCACGAATCAGGCTGCAAATTGCGGGAATCAATCGGGAAATGGAATATTTAAGGATAAACAATGTTTAATTATACATTTTTCAATTGCTTATTGATTTATGAAAAATTTAAATTAGGCCGCAAATTGTCAGAATTAATCGGAAAAGGGATTATTTAAGGATATCCAACGTTTAATTAAACATTTTTCAATTGGTTTTTGATTTATGAACATTTTTTAAATACCAACTGCGGTGAAAAAAAAAACCGATTTCTATACAATTTCTATACAAATCATGAACAAAATTTGTGTATACTTTCTGCTGTGAAAAAAAAAACCGATTTTTGCCAAAATCTTTAAATTTCCACGAATCAGGCTGCAAATTGCGGGAATCAATCGGGAAATGGAATATTTAAAGATAAACAATGTTTAATTATACATTTTTCAATTGCTTATTGATTTATCAAAACTTTAAATTGGGCTGCAAATTGTCAGAATTAATCGGAAAAGGGATTATTTAAGGATATCCAACGTTTAAATAAACATTTTTCAATTGGTTTTTGATTTATGAACATTTTTTGAATACCAACTGCGGTGAAAAAAAAACGATTTCTATACAATTTCTATACAAATCATGAACAAAATCATTGTATACTTTCTGCTGTGAAACAAAAACCGATTTTTGCCAAAATCTTTAAATTTCGACGAATCCGGCTGCAAATTGCGGGAATTAATCGGGAAATGGAATATTTAAGGATAAACAATGTTTAATTATACATTTTTCAATTGCTTATTGATTTATCAAAACTTTAAATTGGGCTGCAAATTGTCAGAATTAATCGGAAAAGGGATTATTTAAGGATATCCAACATTTAATTAAACATTTTTCAATTGGTTTTTGATTTATGAACATTTTTTGAATACCAACTGCGGTGAAAAAAAAAACCAATTTCTATACAATTTCTATACAAATCATGAACAAAATTTGTGTATACTTTCTGCTGTGAAAAAAAAAACCGATTTTTGCCAAAATCTTTAAATTTCCACGAATCAGGCTGCAAATTGCGGGAATCAATCGGGAAATGGAATATTTAAAGATAAACAATGTTTAATTATACATTTTTCAATTGCTTATTGATTTATCAAAACTTTAAATTGGGCTGCAAATTGTCAGAATTAATCGGAAAAGGGATTATTTAAGGATATCCAACGTTTAAATAAACATTTTTCAATTGGTTTTTGATTTATGAACATTTTTTGAATACCAACTGCGGTGAAAAAAAAACGATTTCTATACAATTTCTATACAAATCATGAACAAAATCATTGTATACTTTCTGCTGTGAAACAAAAACCGATTTTTACCAAAATCTTTAAATTTCGACGAATCCGGCTGCAAATTGCGGGAATTAATCGGGAAATGGAATATTTAAGGATAAACAATGTTTAATTATACATTTTTCAATTGCTTATTGATTTATCAAAACTTTAAATTGGGCTGCAAATTGTCAGAATTAATCGGAAAAGGGATTATTTAAGGATATCCAACATTTAATTAAACATTTTTCAATTGGTTTTTGATTTATGAACATTTTTTGAATACCAACTGCGGTGAAAAAAAAAACCAATTTCTATACAATTTCTATACAAATCATGAACAAAATTTGTGTATACTTTCTGCTGTGAAAAAAAAAACCGATTTTTGCCAAAATCTTTAAATTTCCACGAATCAGGCTGCAAATTGCGGGAATCAATCGGGAAATGGAATATTTAAGGATAAACAATGTTTAATTATACATTTTTCAATTGCTTATTGATTTATGAAAAATTTAAATTAGGCCGCAAATTGTCAGAATTAATCGGAAAAGGGATTATTTAAGGATATCCAACGTTTAAATAAACATTTTTCAATTGGTTTTTGATTTATGAACATTTTTTGAATACCAACTGCGGTGAAAAAAAAAACCGATTTCTATACAATTTCTATACAAATCATGAACAAAATTTGTGTATACTTTCTGCTGTGAAAAAAAACCGATTTTTGCCAAAATCTTTAAATTTCCACGAATCAGGCTGCAAATTGCGGGAATCAATCGGGAAATGGAATATTTAAGGATAAACAATGTTTAATTACACATTTTTCAATTGCTTATTGATTTATGAAAAATTTAAATTAGGCTGCAAATTGTCAGAATTAATCGGAAAAGGGATTATTTAAGGATATCCAACGTTTAATTAAACATTTTTCAATTGGTTTTTGATTTATGAACATTTTTTGAATACCAACTGCGGTGAAAAAAAAAACCGATTTCTATACAATTTCTATACAAATCATGAACAAAATTTTTGTATACTTTCTGCTGTGAAAAAAAAACCGATTTTTGCCAAAATCTTTAAATTTCCACGAATCAGGCTGCAAATTGCGGGAATCAATCGGGAAATGGAATATTTAAGGATAAACAATGTTTAATTATACATTTTTCAATTGCTTATTGATTTAAGAAAACTTTAAATTAGGCCGCAAATTGTCAGAATTAATCGGAAAAGGGATTATTTAAGGATATCCAACGTTTAATTAAACATTTTTCAATTGGTTTTTATTTATGAACATTTTTTGAATACCAACTGCGGTGAAAAAAAAAACCGATTTCTATACAATTTCTATACAAATCATGAACAAAATTATTGTATACTTTCTGCTGTTAAAAAAAAAACCGATTTTTGCCAAAATCTTTAAATTTCCACGAATCAGGCTGCAAATTGCGGGAATCAATCGGGAAATGGAATATTTAAGGATAAACAATGTTTAATTATACATTTTTCAATTGCTTATTGATTTAAGAAAACTTTAAATTAGGCCGCAAATTGTTAGAATTAATCGGAAAAGGGATTATTTAAGGATATCTAACGTTTAATTAAACATTTTTCAATTGGTTTTTGATTTATGAACATTTTTTGAATTCCAACTGCGGTGAAAAAAAGAACCGATTTCTATACAATTTGTATACAAATCATGAACAAAATTTTTGTATACTTTCTGCTGTGAAAAAAAAACCGATTTTTGCCAAAATCTTTAAATTTCCACGAATCAGACTGCAAATTGCGGGAATCAATCGGGAAATGGAATATTTATGGATAAACAATGTTTAATTCTACATTTTTCAATTGCTTATTGATTTATGAAAACTTTAAATTAGGCTGCAAATTGTCAGAATTAATCGGAAAAGGGATTATTTAAGGATACCCAACGTTTAATTAAACATTTTTCAATTGGTTTTTGATTTATGAACATTTTTTGAATACCAACTGCTGTGAAAAAAAAAAACCGATTTTTGCCAAAATCTTTAAATTTCCACGAATCAGGCTGCAAATTGCGGGAATCAATCGGAAAAGGGATTATTTAAGGATATCCAACATTTAATTAAACATTTTTCAATTGGTTTTTGATTTATGAACATTTTTTGAATACCAACTGCGGTGAAAAAAAAAACCGATTTCTATACAATTTCTATACAAATCATGAACAAAATTTTTGTATACTTTCTGCTGTGAAAAAAAAACCGAATTTTGTCAACAACCAAAAAAATGTATGAAAAATTTATTTAAAATTTTTGTATACTAGCTGCGGTGATATTAAAAACAGATGCTTCTTGTAGTTTTTGGTTAATTGTTTTGCGGTGATTTCTTGATGTTCTGGATACAATTGAATAAATTAACAACAACACAATAATCAAAACAAACCAAAATCATAATCACTCATAACTTTTTCATAAGCACAACAACACAAAAACATTAAACACTTTTTTTTTTCATTCTTATATTTCATTATACATTTATTTTTCTTTTGATTCATTTAGAATCAATTTCTTTTTCTATTTTTTTTTCAAACCACATCACAAAACTTTTCCTATATGAAATAGAAACTCACACACGACGACCAACAAATCGAATCCACGGTTACTTTTTACCGCGATATCATAAAAGATACAATCACAATATAACGGTATGAACATTAATAGATAAAAGAAATTTTTTATGCTATTTTTATGATGATAATAATGTTAAAGGTCGTCCGTCCATACCGCATTTTATCAACATTGAAACCGAATTTAATAAAAAATCGAAATCACATAAATATCAAACAAACAGAATCAAACAAAATTATTATCATGTCAATTTCTATAGATTATATAAAAACTATACCAGTTTAAAATAAAAAAAATACCGCACAGCACAAAACAAGAAAACGCGTGTGTTTTTAATTCTCTTTATATATATATATAGATAGTTTGTGTGTGTGATTTCAAGTTAATTTTTTTATTCAATAAATGAATTTATAAAATAATTATTATTTATATTATGAATTATTGTCATCATCATCATCATTCGTTTTATGCTGAATCCGTATAAATTGGTTTCAAAACGATTTAGATATTGAATAAATGAATTTATAAAATAATTATTATTTATATTATGAATTATTGTCATCATCATCATCATTCGTTTTATGCTGAATCCGTATAAATTGGTTTCAAAACGATTTAGATATTGGTTTTTGAGTTATAGCCCGGCAAAGGTTTCCCAAAATTTTGCTATTCTAACCCCTTATGAAAAAATGGGTTTTTCACCGAATCAAAAAAACCGATTTTTGCTAAAATCTTTAAATTTGCACGAATCAGGCTGCAAATTGTGGGAATTAATCGGAAAAGGGATTATTTAAGGATATCCAACGTTTAATTAAACATTTTTCAATTGCTTATTGATTTACTTACAATTTACAATTTCTATACAAATCATGAACAAAATCATTGTATACTTTCTGCTGTGAAAAAAAAAACCGATTTTTGCCAAAATCTTTAAATTTCGACGAATCCGGCTGCAAATTGCGGGAATTAATCGGGAAATGGAATATTTAATGATAAACAATGTTTAATTATACATTTTTCAATTGCTTATTGATTTATGAAAACTTTAAATTAGGCTGCAAATTGTCAGAATTAATCGGAAAAGGGATTATTTAAGGATATCCAACATTTAGTTAAACATTTTTCAATTGGTTTTTGATTTATGAACATTTTTTGAATACCAACTGCGGTGAAAAAAAAAACCGATTTCTATACAATTTCTATACAAATCATGAACAAAATTTGTGTATACTTTCTGCTGTGAAAAACAAAACCGATTTTTGCCAAAATCTTTAAATTTCCACGAATCAGGCTGCAAATTGCGGGAATCAATCGGGAAATGGAATATTTAAGGATAAACAATGTTTAATTATACATTTTTCAATTGCTTATTGATTTATGAAAAATTTAAATTAGGCCGCAAATTGTCAGAATTAATCGGAAAAGGGATTATTTAAGGATATCCAACGTTTAATTAAACATTTTTCAATTGGTTTTTGATTTATGAACATTTTTTGAATACCAACTGCGGTGAAAAAAAAAACCGATTTCTATACAATTTCTATACAAATCATGAACAAAATTTTTGTATACTTTCTGCTGTGAAAAAAAAAACCGATTTTTACCAAAATCTTTAAATTTCGACGAATCCGGCTGCAAATTGCGGGAATCAATCGGGAAATGGAATATTTAAGGATAAACAATGTTTAATTATACATTTTTCAATTGCTTATTGATTTATGAAAAATTTAAATTAGGCCGCAAATTGTCAGAATTAATCGGAAAAGGGATTATTTAAGGATATCCAACATTTAATTAAACATTTTTCAATTGGTTTTTGATTTATGAACATTTTTTGAATACCAACTGCGGTGAAAAAAAAAACCGATTTCTATACAATTTCTATACAAATCATGAACAAAATTTTTGTATACTTTCTGCTGTGAAAAAAAAACCGATTTTTGCCAAAATCTTTAAATTTCCACGAATCAGGCTGCAAATTGCGGGAATCAATCGGGAAATGGAATATTTAAGGATAAACAATGTTTAATTATACATTTTTCAATTGCTTATTGATTTAAGAAAACTTTAAATTAGGCCGCAAATTGTCAGAATTAATCGGAAAAGGGATTATTTAAGGATACCCAACGTTTAATTAAACATTTTTCAATTGGTTTTTGATTTATGAACATTTTTTGAATACCAACTGCGGTGAAAAAAAAAACCGATTTCTATACAATTTCTATACAAATCATGAACAAAATTATTGTATATTTTCTGCTGTGAAAAAAAAAACCGATTTTTGCCAAAATCTTTAAATTTCCACGAATCAGGCTGCAAATTGCGGGAATCAATCGGGAAATGGAATATTTAAGGATAAGCAATGTTTAATTATACATTTTTCAATTGCTTATTGATTTATGAAAACTTTAAATTAGGCTGCAAATTGTCAGAATTAATCGGAAAAGGGATTATTTAAGGATACCCAACGTTTAAATAAACATTTTTCAATTGGTTTTTGATTTATGAACATTTTTTGAATACCAACTGCGGTGAAAAAAAAAACCGATTTCTATACAATTTCTATACAAATCATGAACAAAATTATTGTATACTTTCTGCTGTGAAAAAAAAAACCGATTTTTGCCAAAATCTTTAAATTTCCACGAATCAGGCTGCAAATTGCGGGAATCAATCGGGAAATGAAATATTTAAGGATAAACAATGTTTAATTATACATTTTTCAATTGCTTATTGATTTAAGAAAACTTTAAATTAGGCCGCAAATTGTCAGAATTAATCGGAAAAGGGATTATTTAAGGATATCTAACATTTAATTAAACATTTTTCAATAGGTTTTTGATTTATGAACATTTTTTGAATTCCAACTGCGGTGAAAAAAAGAACCGATTTCTATACAATTTGTATACAAATCATGAACAAAATTTTTGTATACTTTCTGCTGTGAAACAAAAACCGATTTTTGCTAAAATCTTTAAATTTCCACGAATCAGGTTGCAAATTGCGAGAATTAATCGGGAAATGGAATATTTAAGGATAAACGTTTGACCTATTGCTGCCAGCCAGTTAGAGAGATTCAACCTTTTAAAACATTATCCAAAGAGCTGGCCGCAAAATTCTTACAATGGTTTTGTGACTTTTCAATCCAATACCACTTTGAGAGTGACAATTTTGAACAAAGGAACCCTTGGGGGCCCAGCAACGTGTAACGTAAACGTTTGGACAGCTTCTGGCGGATGGTTCTTAAGATACAGCCTAAAAATTGTTAATTGTAATTTATATAAGTAACATCATTTTATTATATGGTATGTTATGTTATGGTTTATATGTATATATATTATGTTAAATATTTTATTGGTAATTATGTTGTTATATATGATTTGTATTTTTAGTTGTAATTAAATATTCAAAGTGTTAATACATTAATAATTAAATATTATTAATAAGTATAAAACAAATAACCTGTTAATTATTTCAAAAAAATAAAGTTAAAAAACAATAAAAAAAAAATAAAACCTTATCTTATACAGCAAGTCATATTTTCTATTATAATACGAAAAGCACCTAAATTGTATACTTGTGGTTAAAAAAAATGAATAAAAACATATTGTTTCCCATTTCCAATAACACAAAACGTGAAAATTAATTTGTAAATAATTAATAACATTTTAGTAGAGATTCAGAATGAATAGCGTTTGGACGACTCGCAAATAATCAATCACAATTGGTTGATTTGCTATTTTTACGTGTTTAAATTGAAATATAAATAATTTTTTTTTTAAATAATTGTCTTAACAGACAATTGAATAAGTTTTTTTTATGTAATGTGTAAAGATTAATTGTTATATATTAAACTATAAATTAAAGTTTAATTAAGGAGTGAACACTTTGAAAAATTGCGAATGTAGACGCGTGCATTGCTATTATGTATTATTAAATTGAATAAAAAAAAAATTCACGCTAATACCCAATTGTGGATTACGCGTATTTAGAAAACACTTATAAAAATTTTGTACAGAAATTGCTCCAAAAATATTTTAAGATTTAATAATCTGAGGTCGTATTCCAAACGAAATTTTAGGATGCTCAAGCATTTAGCATTAGCATTATAAGCGTAGAATATTTTCATTTAGCAACTAAACCGTAGCAACTACATTAGCAACTATCGAAATTTTCGTTTGGAAAACGGCCTGAAACTTGTATTAAAAACCTTTCAACTTACACCTATATTATAGAGGGTAATTCTACAGCGACTCACTCACTAAAAATCGATCATAGTTATGAGTTTATGACTTTCGTCTTAACTATGAATATTGAGAGAACTTTGGTATTTACACGGCAGTCATATTTCGGCTGTTCACGTGCAGGCGTAGTATAGTGAAGTGAAATATGAACTACGTTCATATATCAGTGTTCACGTGGTACCGTAGTATTGTAATTCATAACCTCTAATTTTGTATTTATTTTTGGCGGTAAATTTTTGGCAGTAAATAGTTATTTAATTATTTTTGTAATATTTGTTGATTATTTTTATAAATCTTTAATAATAATACAAGCTTGTGAATTAGCTCTTATATTGTATATTCCAAGGTGTTATTCAGAATATGGTTAATTTGTGATATTTATGAACACGCAACATATATATTTGTAATCGATTAGATTATATATAAAACATATTAAATTTATTTAAAAAAAATACAAAATTAACATTGTGTAAATACCATACAATTATAATTGATCAAATTCATATTAATAACATAATGTAATAACCAAGTAAAATTTTGGTGTTGTTGATAATAAGTTATGACCATTTTTTCATTAAATTACCCAACTAACTCATATACATAACATATAGATTAACAAAAATATTTATATTACTATAAATTAATATCGTCATGATAATTTTTTTAAAGGTTTTGCAAAAAAAAAATATTAATTTTTTTTAAGTTTGCTAAAAATGCAACTGAAAATAGTAAAATCTCAGTCAAGTTGAGATTTGAGCAATTCTATTAATCCAATTATTTACCAACGGAAATATTTTATAATTTGTCTTTATAATCTTTTAAACATTGATACAAATGGAAGGAAACAAATTTACAATAAAGCATATATGCATTCAGCGCAGCATTCCGAATTTCCGAATTCTGTACATGCGTAATTGAGCCATGTAAAAACACATACAAAAAAAATTAGGGATTACAATGTGGGGCTCTGTGCCGAAATTTCATATCATGTTATAGGAATTTCAATTAATTAATTTACGAAATATATTGTTCCTGTAACGCAATAAACATTTTCAGATCAAATATTCCACACCAATTGAAAAATTGTTTTATTTAGTTTGTAAGATGTTAGATTTCGTTTACGAATAATGTTTTTCATCGCCGATTAAACCAATAATTTAGTAAAAATATCCACATTTCCATATCTTTCCAAATTAATTTCATAATTTCATTTCAAAGTATAATGCTATATTTAATGCACCCACCGGGGTTAAAACACATAAACGTCATAATTTTATTAAATTTAAAATTGTATTATATTATAAATTAAATTGTTTATTTTTTAACTATCTTTTGAATGATTACAAAATGACAGAAAATATAACAAAAGCAATATAAATACGTAAAGAATTGTGATAATGTTTTGGTGTTTTTTTTATAATTATTTACAATGATTAATGGTGTGTATTTTATGATTACGATAATGATATCGCGATGATAAATGTTCATAAAACAAATTGTTTTTACATGTTTTTTTAATAATTTCATATCTATCTATATTATTGATTGTTGATAAAATTAGTATATTAAGAGAAAGAGGAAATTTAACTTAAGATTCATTTAATTATTTTAGTTATTAAATTTTGTTTCTTTTTTCATATTTCAATTTTTTTTAGATTTTATTTTATAATAATTGTAGAAAAATTTTATAATAAATATAAAATATTAATTTTATAATTTTCATCTATTTGAAAAATTATTAACGATAGTGAAATGGTTTTTAAATAGAAAGCATTGTAACAAAACAATATATAAATAAATATAATTAAATTATGGATCATGTAATTCGACGTCAATCTGAACAAATTAATAGTGATTATGATGATGGAACTAATGCTGATGAAACATGTGATTATAAAAAATGGGAATGGGGTTATTTAAGGGTGAGTAAACAATTAGATTAATCTTAAATTACCTGCGATAATAGACTGAATGATTATACACGGTTGGTCCCAGAACCCGACCACAATACTCCGGTTTTAAGTTCTATGGGTCATTCTTAAGAAAACATTCTCAAAAATTAACCTAACCAGTTATGGCGATAAGTGCTCCAGAGTCCCGAAATACATGATAATCTAAAAATCGGGTTTTTTCGTATAACTCCGTAATGAAGCCAAATCGACAAAAATTTTTGCGAATGTTTTCGACTCCAAATGACCCATAGAACCTAAAACCAGAAATTTAATAGGTCTTTAACGGAATGGAAATAAATCATGGGTTTTTACTGAAAAAGGTGGAATGACACAGATATCTTAAACAGGAGTCTAATTCGGTCTATTTTCGGCGCTTTTGATAGTCTCAGTCGGTCTCAAATCCCTCTTTGATACCGTATCAAACCATTTTAGATTACATGATAATATACGGTATCATCATCACATCATCATCAATCACATTTAATTACATATTTGGTCTCTACATACATAATTAAATGTTTATATACCATGTCCAAATTATTAAAATTACTTTTTATTTTCTTTTACTTAACTTATAACTATAACTTAACTTATAAAAATATAAATATTAATTGCACATATTAAAGATATAATACATATATTATATCATTAATGATTAAATGATTAATTAATGATGGTATTTGTCTAATCTTTTTTGTTATAAATGTACGTATGGTGAGGATCCCAAACGTACTTGGTTCGATTCCACCTAGGAACCATCAAATTCTTTCTTGTTCAATTATAATTCCAAATAATCCCCATTAAAACTAAAAACCATGACAATCACTCACTTAATTAATAAGATGTGGAGTTAAATTAACTTTGAATCTATGCAATATGCTAGCTAAATAATGTTACACTCATATATATATATATACAGGGTGTCCCAGTACAGGGTGCCAACCCGAAACAGGCAGGTTCTGCACCTCATTTCCAATCAAAAAATGTATGGCGACCCCATGTCTATCTCTCTTGGTTTTCGAGCTAGCCCGAAAAAACGATTTCGTTGAAGTTCAAGGTAGTACGTAGATGTTATTTACCATATCTCAGCAACCACTTATCGGAATCCAATAATTATAACCTTGTTGGAAAGGTATTTTAACTATCTTTAACTCTTTCGAATAACACAAACATCGGCGACAACCCGTTTTCATGCTATAGCTGGTCAAACACAAGAAATTTCAACTGCCTCAAATATTTTTGTTATTTTGCAAGCCGAGAACTATAGAATTTTTATGTTTATCAACTGTCGGTTTTTAGAAAAACTTCTTGGATGTTTTAGCTTTAATTTGATGTACAAACTTTTAAAATATGTCAACTCGTCTTAGAGATATGACGAAAATAATATTGAAATATGACGAAAATAATGCAAATTTTTCAAAAATTTAAAACACATTTATTACATTGCAAAGTTCAATGTTCTGTTGTTATCGCGTTATCTAGGTAACATAAGTTCAAGGGATTGCAATTAATTCAATGGTTACTTAGAAATAAAAACAGTTAAATCTATTACCCTCATAAATTCATTCAATTCTTTTGTTTTTTATGCTACATCTCTTCGGCATTTGTAGGTTACATTGTTTTACGTTTAATATTCATTAGAAAATTAAGTTTGTTTTATAAAGAATAATTTGGAAGTTTGAAACGGTAAAAAACAGTAAAAAATAAATTTCAAAAGAAGCCATCCAAATTGGTGTAAGTAAAAACTATGCTTGGCGTGCAATGAAGGCTGCTGGTTTACATCCTTATCATTTGCAAAAAATTCAAGCACTTAAAGAAATAAACTACGTCCCCCGAATAACTTTTTGTGATTGGGTGATTCGTTGTTATGAACAAGATCCCAGGATATTAAATCAAATTTTATATACGGATGAAGCAATGTTCACACGTGAAGGGATATTTAATACTAAAAATAATCATCATTGGTTAAAGGAAAACCGGCATTCAGTTCGGCAGCACGCATTTCAGGAACGAATAGCAGTCAATGTGTGGGCAGGAAAGATTGGAAATCAATTAATTGGTTCATAGTTTCTATTTGGGTGACTGGATTCAGATTCATATTTAGTTTTTTTGGGAAATGGGTTATTCGATTTACTCGATGATGTTAATTTAACTGATTTGCGATTCATTCATTTTCAACATGACGGTGCACCCCCACATTTTGCACGAAGTGTAAGAGAACACTTAAATGACACATTCGGTCAAAGATGGATTGGAAGAAATGGCCCCATTAAATGGCCACCACGGTCGCCAGACCTCACACCATTAGATTTTTATCTATGGGGGGTTTATAAAGACATGGTTTATAAAACACCAGTTCATACCAGGGAAGATTTAATGAATGGCATTAATAATGCGTTTAAAGTTTTAAAAAATAATCCGAATCAAATTCGATCGGCTACTAGGGCAGTATTAAAACGGTGTCGAATATGTCGATCACATAATGGACACCATTTTGAGCAATTTTTGTAATAAAGATTTAAATTTAATTTAATAAATATGTTTTAAATTTTTGAAAAATTTGCATTATTTTCGTCATATTTCAGTATTATTTTCGTTATATCTCTAGAACGCGTTTACATATTTTAAAAGTTTGTACATCAAATTAAAGCTAAAACATCCAAGAAGTTTTTCTAAAAACCGACAGTTGATAAACATAAAAGTTCTATAGTTCTCGGCTTGCAAAATAACAAAAATATTTGAGGCCGTTGAAATTTCTTGTGTTTGACCAGCTATAGCATGAAAACGGGTTGTCGCCGATGTTTGTGTTATTCGAAACAGTTATAGATAGTTAAAATACCTTTCCAACAAGGTTATAATTATTGGATTCCGATAAGTGGTTGCTGAGATATGTTAAATAACATCCACGTACTACCCTGAACTTCAACGAAATCGTTTTTTCGGGATAGCTCGAAAACCAAGGGAGATAGACATGGGGTCGCCATACAATGTTTGATTGGAAATGAGGTGTAGAACCTGCCTGTTTCGGGTTGGCACCCTGTACTGGGACACCCTGTATATATAGTACATCATATTAAGAGTTGATTGCAAAACTATTAAAGATAAAAAATTACCGCATATCCGATATCAGTTAAAAGAAAGTTAGATAAACATTAATATTAAGTTATTAATCCAATATCTTCCAAATTCTCATCTGTGTCATCGACATCAGAAATAATAATGGACATATCATCCGTGTTATCGGTATCGCAATATAAGTTATTTTGAACAGGTTTTAATTTTATGTAACCTTTTTTTTTTATAAAAAATAAAAAGTAAACTTCCTTCTCTTTCTTTCAGGCCTCTTTCATCATCTCATTCTTTCAGGCCATTCGGATTTTCAGTACCTTTCGATTAAACACTGCCGTCTCAATTAAGTTTTTTTCTATTCGGGTGTTGACATGTTTCCTAAAGATAAAGTTGATAAAAAAACAGATGTTTCAATAAGAAGTTTGACCTGAATTTAAAAAAATGTAGACATTTTACTTATGTTTAGTCATAAATATTGAAATAAGGAAATTTTGTTTAGTGTAATAATAAATAAGTAAACGTAATAAAAAATATATAAAATAAAATTGCGTCTTTGAAGTAACATAATTAATAAAAAAAACTATAAGACTCATAATTGGTGTCATTTTATTCATATTTTAAATTTTATTAAATGAATGTTATTTGAACGCAAATTGTCATGTAATTTTTAGTTGATGTAAATGTTCAACATTATGACGTCTGAAAGCTTAACATGAAATAATAACTTAACATTACTGTAATTAATTTATGAACGCGCGACTGTTCGTACGGATTCCTGAACAAATAAAGGTACCTCTTTACCATTTGCCTTGGTTTTTAAGTCCGGGGCAGTGATACATTTTTTGACACTTCAACATCAGATAATCCAGATAATTCTAATCGCTAGTTGAATTGAAATTTGTTCACTTGACATTTTAACATCAGTATATCTGAACATAAATATCACGTCATAATTTAACATCACTGTGAAAATTAGCGTTTATGAACGACAAATGTAAAATAAACTTTACCTAACTTATTTTTGAATTTAAATACAATTTTAAACAAAAACAAATGTGAAAAAATTGTATCGGCTATAGAAGCGCACAAAAAAAATTACTTGACAAATGTGAAAAAATTGTATCGGCTATAGAAGCGCACAAAAAAAATTACTCACTGGAATTATTATTAGGTATTAATAATTCTTATATTACTTTTTTTTATTATTCTTTGGCATTTTATTTTCAGAAAGAATGTAAAAATTTTAATATAGAACCGTTTTATGACACGTACGTTCAGCGATTACAAAAAAGTTATTTATCAATATTTTTGGGTATGCATACAATCATTGGAATTATACATGCCGTTGTGGTCGTCGCAACCCAATCCGTAAATATTTGTTATATATTTAAAAAATTTAAACTCAATTTATTTAACAATTAAAAATATAATATACAGGGTATCCCATATCCCGACCACAATATGCCAGTGGTAGGTTCTGTGGTTAAATTGGAGTCGAAAACATTTCAAAAATGATTCGGCTTCGTTACGCAGTTAAACGAAAAAAACCGATTTTTTTAGATTTATATTTTTTTTACATTCTAGGCCACTTATCACCAAAATTGGTTATTGAAAGATCAGATACGGCGTGTGTCATGTGTGTAAAAACCATAAAAATATAAAAACAAATATTAAAAACGATTTTAAAAATTTCATACATTTTTATACTTCATACATTTTTATACATTTTCATACATTTTTATACTTTTTATCCGTTCATCATGGCGAAATATATGGCAAACGGAGCTAACTAATGCAGTAAGTTCTAAGCATGTTGGATGGAAAGTTTTACAGGGTTTCTTTTCGCAATATGATACCTCAAACTTTAGAGAACAAAATTTAAGATGTGTAGTCTACACACGTTTCTTTAAATATCTTAAGAACAGTTTGTCTGATCACTTTAAATTTAATTTAAAGGTAATTTTTAATTCTAATGGTAATAGCGTATCTGTCTGATCTTTCTATTACAAAAACCAGTGGTCCAGAATTTAAAAAAACACGAAGATCTAAAAAAATCGGGTTTTCGTTTTACTCCGTAACGAAGACGAATCGGCAAAAATGTTTGGGAATATTTTCGACTCTAAAGGGGCCACAGAACCACGAAACCGGCGTAGTATGTTCGGGATATGAGATACACTGTATATAAATTATTAAATAATTTATTATTTTAATTTTATTTATATTGTATATATATAATATAGGAAAATTCTTCAATAACACCTGAAATTTATTGTTATATATTTAGTATGTTAATTGCATGGTTATGTTTAATGTTTGTATTTAATGAACGACTAATGCAAAAATATACTTATTTACCTTATATGTTAACATTAATTGCTGTATTAGGAATAGTATTGGCTGGTAAGTAAAATCATTTAAAGACGACCAAATGATCAATATATAATTATTGTATTTTTGATCATCAAGTGTTTTGCCTTTCTATCCCACCACACTACTTCACCCATATTTTTGATTCAATTTTGGAATTGAATGTTTTCGTGTAAAAGCACACTAAAATTATGTAAAAAATTGAAAAAAATTGAATGTAAAAATGTAAAAGTTAAAGGAATCTTTGTAAGCAATACAAAAACTGCCTCGTCTAAAAGAGCACTAACGAACAACTTTATAAAGTTGAGTTTGAAGTTGAAGGTCGTGGTCTGTTTCTCGCATCAAATAAAATTATTGTATACGTATATATTAAATGAATAATAAATAGTAACATTGATTTTTTTTCTATAATAGTAACATTAATTTTTTTATGTTTACCGATATTAATAACAACGAAAATAATTTAAAAAAAATCACTTTTCCAACAGAATACAAGTGACTTATTTGAATGACCTCGCAATAATTATGAATCTTTCGAAATCACTTTTCAACAAAATCGCGGGTCTGACATCACCGATTCCACCCTTTCAAATACAAATGCAAGAGATTTGAAATTTTGAACCTGGAGCTTTGCTAAACAATGAATGTTTTGTATTCAGACCTTAGTGTTTTCACCCATTCCCATTCGCATCTTAGGAAGCTTACGGCCTTATAGGAAGTGTGGCATTTAATATCCAAATATTATTAGTAGTTGATTGGTAATATATTTAAACCTCTTTTACTCCCTCCCCATATGTATGTTCTTTTTGCTCTAGAAACATTTTAAAAACATTATTTAAAAAACCATTAATTATTGAAAATTAATTCTAATAATTATTATTAATATATATTAATGTTTTATAGATATAATTGTACCTTTATATCATGCAACATTAAGTGAAAAACGAACGTATTTACGACCGGCTTATACAAGTTATATTTTATTTGCAATATATATACTTTTACCTATATCTGAAAATACTCATTGTATAATCTTGGGATCGGCCACAACTGTTTGCTACTTACTGGAATTCATTTTTGTCACCTATAAACTATACGATGATAAATATATTAAGGTATTAATTTTATTGTTCTATATAAACATTTTACATTTTATTAATGAATTTCTAATAATGAGCTTTTAAGTGGATTTTGACCCTGATTTAAAAACTTTAAAACAGGATCATTATTTTGAATGTGAATTTTAAATGAAAAATATTACCAAATGTTATTCGCCGTAAAATTCAGAATATATTGTAATTTTTGTTTCATAGCAATCGATTTTAAAAGTTCTTAAAACAATGTATTAATAATTGATATATCTTTAATAAGATTTATTTGTTGTTGTTGGGTGTTAAGGCAATATGCCCAGTCAGCCTAGAATGCCTTCTAAAGGCCTTCTGCATGCCTACTAATAAGGTGAAAAGACCTTACTGACAGGCCTGCAGAAGGTCTTCAGAAGTGCTTATTTATGCATGGCTGTGTCTGCTTTCAGAAGGTATCTTCGTTATGCATTCAGAAGGTCTTCTTTAGCATTCCTTCAGTAGGTCTGCTTTAGCATGCATTCTGAAGGTCTTCTTTATAATGTATTCAAAAGCAGGTTTCGTATTTATTATCCATTATATACAAATACATCGTTCATAATCGGTAATTTGTACCAACAAAACGAAAATATTAAAATGGTAAGTTTTTTCATAGATGTTCTACAACGGTGTGCTGAAGTCCCATACAATTTGTTATTGCTACAATATTATTACAATAACATATTGTTACTTAAATACTTACATAATATAAATCGAAGGATCATAATATAATAACCGAAGGATAATTTGGAAACAAAAACAATATGCGAATGCCAAACGACGGGCAAAATACCACGCATTTAGGGGTTTTTTTGTAAACAAAAGAAGATAAATAAATTGATACCACCATACAAATTCAGAAAAATAGATACAGATAGTAACCATAATAGGTTAACAGGCACTATATTTAAAAAAAAATCAAAAATATTAATGAAATTTAAAATATGTGTTAGTAGTATGTACTTCTGTGATAGAAATAGGTATTGTGATTTATTGATTTAATATATCCAAATGTTGTTATATTGAAGAAAATTCAAATCAAATTTACAGCCAAAGTTGGGTTTTAATCAAAAAATGTGCGGATACTAAATGGTCTTATTTTTTGGTGTAGAATAAGAATCCATACCGATAAATAGGGGTTTCATTTAAAAAAAGTGTATTTTGCGCAATATCTCGAGCGCCGTTATGTTTCAAGGGCAATCAAGGAAATAAATAAAAATTTGACTAAAGACTAATTAGACTAACCCTGAATAGAACATACGTTCAAACTTGTACAATAGATTATTTATTTAAATTGAAGTTAAATTTTTGTGTAAACATTTATATCAATAACCTTGATGAAGTTTAAAAATAAAACGAAACTTTGTCATTAATAAAATAGAAAATATGTTCATTTATTTATTGAAAATCATAAGTACTACTACAACAAATAAATCTTAATTAATTATTAAGCTATATGGACGTTCATTTATTAACATTTAATATCATTAATTTAATAAATAAATTTTATTCCATACATTTTTGTTTTTTTTCTTATTCTTTCTATTAATAGACAGTTACCGAATTTATATTCTTATTTTTTGTAAATTTTTTCGGTTTCTATTTTCGATTAATGAATGAGGTAGCGATTCGACGTGCATTCTTGGATCGTCGTGGATATGTAATTGGTAACTTACTGTTAAAACACGCACGTGATCAAGAGGTAGGTATACACAATAAAGATCTTATACTTATCATATCGTATCGTATCATAACTTATTTTCGACCATTATATATACGTATAATAATAATCGCAATGATTATATGCATTAAATATCATATATATTTATAGAAAAATCTATTATTAAGTATTTTACCAAGGCACACAGCAGGTGCACTTGAAAATGCAATACAATCAATGATTGATAAAATACGGAATGAGAAGCAACAAACAAAATTACAACAATTAAATCCAAAGAAGTAATTATATTTCTAATACATAATTTTTTTAAATAGTTAATTAAAATCTTTTTTTAAAAGCCGTTTTAATTTTATAAATTTGTTATAAAATATTTATATTTGGATTTTTTCAGTTTGGAATTGACTGTTCCAACGAAAAAGTGGCGTAGTCAAGCTATTAAGTACATATATACATATATATATAAAGTAAACGTTTAATTTTATAGATATTTATCGGTTTAATATTGTTTAGTAAATTATATGTTGAACATCATACGGGTGTTACTGTGCTGTATGCTGATGTTGTTAATTATACATATATGACAACTCAATTACCTGTCAAGCAATTAGTTGAAACATTGCATGAATTATTTGTGAAATTCGACCAAGCTTCAGAGGTAAATTTCTGTTATATACTTTTATCCAGAATAATTTGAACATTTTTATTGTTCTATATATTCACAGGAATTCAATGTATTACGTATCAAATTTTTAGGTGATTGTTATTATTGTGTTTCGGGTGTTCCTGAACGTAATCCATTTCATGCGAAAAGTTGTGTTGATTTAGGTTTACAAATGATACGTGCCATTCGAGAGGTACGAGAAAAACGTAATAATTTAAATATTGACATGAGGATTGGAATACATTCGGGTAGTATTATTTCGGGTGTTATTGGGGCATGTAAATGGCAATATGATATATGGTCAAAAGATGCCAGTATAGCTAATCGTTTGGAATCAACTGGTGTTCCAGGGTAATTTATTATTATAATTATTTTTTAATTTACATATGTAGAGAGACATATTTAAATTTTCAAGATAACTATTATTATTTGTTTTTGTGAATCATAAAGAAAAGTTCATGTTACAAAACAAACATTGGATTTGCTGAATAACGAATATAAATATGAAATTGGTACGGATAAAGCTAAAAATGATTCCTTGTTACAAACAAATCATATTCAAACATATTTAATATCACAAAATCTTACAGAAAGTTCCTGTGGAGTAAGAATAATACTTTTAATTTAAAAAAAAAATTATAATCTCAATGATAAATTTCTTTCATCGATGTTCTACAACGGTGTGCTCAAGTCCCATACTGTTTGTTATTGTAAGCCCTCTTGCACAATGAAAACTTTTCTAAAAAACTTTTAAAAAAAAAAAGTTAAAAGCATAGAAATCAATGCAACCTTGCACAACGAAAAACTTTTCATTTTTTTTTTCAAAAAAGTTAACTAACTTTTAACTTTTGAGTAAAATTATTTTTATGAAGTTGGTTGCGAAGGAAATATTTACTTGTTGTTGTTGTTTTTTTTTTGTTGAATAGATTATTGAAGTTAGTTGCTGAATACATCGAAATACAAAACATTTATGTTCATTGTGCAAGGTATAAAAATGATAAATCAAAAGTTTTTTAGAAAAGTTTTCATTGTGTATGCGGGGTAACAATTACAAATTGTTACAGTAACAATAACAAATTGTGTGGGAGTTCACCACACCGTTTTAGAACATCTATGAAAAAAAGTCACCATAAGTGTATTTTAATTTTTGGTTATAGTTTTATACATCAGATGATAATGTTTTAAATAACAGTAACCGGCGTATTTCTTCAGGTGTAACAAGAAAATTAATTGCAAATCGAATAAGTGTAAATACATATTACCAATATACTATATATACCCATAACAAACTATTGAAAAAAATGGTAGATCAGTCCAATGGTATCGCATTCAGCGCGAGTATTTTAGCGAGCAGTCGTTATCTCTCTTGCTTCTATCATCGTAATATGTTGCAAGTTGTCGATATTGTAACAGACCTTGTCGATATTGTAACAGAGCAAGACAAAAATTTATAGATTGTTGTTGTTTATGTGCAAATTTTTTTACAATAAATGAAATATTCTAGATCTAGAGATATGAGTTGATTTCGGATTGAACCTAATTTACCTTTCAAATAAAAAAAACCATTTATATCCAGATCAATGAACGGTAAAATAATTATGACAAATGCTAAAGATTTTCAGATCTCATACTCATAGCACCACCGGTCGAAAATTTGAAATTGAATTGATATCACCCTTTTTGACCGACCGAGCATGAAAAAGCTCGTAAAATTTGATCTGAAATACAAATAATACGACAAACGACTGAAAAATACCGAAATAGATGTATTTATATCCTCACCTCGATGTCGATTGGATCAATTGAGGCCGTTTTATAGTCACATTTTTATATGCCACAATAGTAGACAATAGTTAATATAACAATGTGACGGGTATATAAAGCAGTGTATGTTAATCAGAAAACGTTTTTAAGTTCATAAATAGCAAGCAAGGGAAAGTGAATTGAAAAATTAAAATGGAATTTGCAAAGTTTTTGATCCGATCTAAAAAAAATTATAGCATGATTTTTCGGGTTGTTCTGTTACAAAATGTCATATAAATGAGTTTTTACATCCACTTTCTGTACAGAAAATATGAATATAGTACAAATTCATTTTCAGTACATATATTTTCCATTTCATTCAAAAAAACAATTTCTTCTATTACGAATTTTTTTTTCGTTCGTGATTAACCTCACATATTTGCATAACCATATAAAAAAACAAGCAATAAATGAACCGGAAAGACAATCCATATGTGAACACGAAAAGGAAAAAATGCAGTGGATATTATTCTGATTTTTCGTTCGTATCTATATGTGACAAGGCCCTTACTATTACTGCTATTACTATTCACACTTATGAATCGGCCATTAATGTGAACTCGATTTTTATTTCAGAAAACTAAAGTACAAGACCCAAGTATAAGACGTAATTTTATGCAAAATTCAATGGAACAATATATGCACATAATTAAGGAAACAGATATGGAAATGTCTAGGGAATTAGATCAAATGCCAATTGGAAAATTTCGGTCAGTTTACTGATTAAGATATTAAAAAAGTGGTTTCTAACTAAATGCCTTTAATTATCTAGTTTTAATCGTATATTTCGAAGTCGTCTAATAGATGACAGTCAGGAACGGCAAAGTTTTAATTCTGCTGTATCAACATTTTTACTGCGTTTCAAGAATAAGCGATGGGAATTCTCATTTATGAAAGAACCAGATCTAATGTTAAAATATAGTACATTTCTAGGTTTAATAGTATTTTTAGGTATATTTTTAATACAAATTATAGATGGACCGTAAGTATACAATTAATTTTTAAATATATTATCACTTTTGATTAATTAATCTCCATGTAAATGGGTATTTAATTTTTTCTATTTTATAAAGAACCGGCTTAACCTATTGGATATTGAATGGATTAACGGCAATTGTATTAACATCATTTATACCTATAACATGGTTTAAAAAATTATGGATATTATTTATACCGGTGAATGAAGATAATTATGAAATTGTAACACCACCAAATAATAAATTTTTAAAACTTTTATATAATAAATCACGTAATATTATGAGAAGTGCAACATCACGTACTATTATTTATTTATTTACAATGGTATTAATTACTGGTTGTTCTTTAATACATTTGGTAAGAATAAGATTATTTATGTACTTCGTTGAATTTTGCAAAATTCTATCGCTAAAAATTGAAAACAAAACGCTGCTAAGACAACACCATTACATAAGACCAAGAGGGTTGAAGGGGATGAATTTACCAGATAATAATTTATCATGAATGAGCTCATCATATAATTTTACTATAATAAATGATGTACAACATTAATACATATAAAAAACTTATGTTAACAATTTCAACGAATTTTGAACTTTGTTCCAGAGAGACGAAGCCTTTGTAAGTGATTTCTGTTCTATGTGTGGGCCTTGTACTGGCAGCGTTTTTAGATTTTGTCTTCATAAATAAAATCAAATAAATATTAAATAAATGTTCTAACAAAAAAATTATTGTAAACTGCTTTCAACGACACAGGTTGAATGTCCCATTTATGATGACTATACATTTATGGATATATTCATTTCGGTTCGACAATATAAAAACTGTTTTAATCCATGGGTAAGTGTTATATGGCTCTACATAAATAAAGATATATAAGAAATATATTCAATTACTTAAAACGTGTTTATTGATTTTGTAAAACAATATATAGGCAATTACCCAAAGTTTATTATTAACAATTTGTTTGAATTTTCTTTTTGTAAGAATTAATTTTATTTTGAAATTGATTATTGGATGTGTTATCATTACCTTATATAGTTGGATAATATTTGGAAATTTTGCATATCAATATGAGGTAATTATAAGTACTTTATTGCTATATTGAGTATGTGATTATAACACATTTTTCAATAAAATTCATTTATTTAACTATTAATATTAAATTGAATTTCTTTTCACTTTACAGGGTGCCCCAAATCCCGACCGGTTTTAGGTTCTGTGCCTCATTTAAAGTCGGAAATATTCTCAAAAATGTTGGTCGATTCGGCTTTGTGGTCGGACTGCATTAAACGAGAAGACCCGATTTTTCTAGATTTTCATACTCGAGATTTCTGAACCATTTGTTTTCTCCATAACTGGTTATTGTAATTGAAAGATCAGATACACTATTAGCATTAGCATTGTCTAGATACAAACCGTTGTCTAGATATTCAAAGAAACGTTCTGTAGAATGCTTATCTTATTTTTGGTTCTCTAAAGATTGAGGAATAATATCTTGCAGTTTTTAAGCGGGTTGACGGAAAGTTTTCCAGGGTGTCTTTTCGAGATATTATTTCTCAATCTTTAGAGAACCAAAAATAAGATATGTATTCTACATGACGTCTCTTTGAATATCTAGACAATGGATTGTCTGAACGGCATCATTTTAAATTTAATTTATAGGTAATTTAATGCTAATGCTAATAGTGTATCTGATCTTTAAATTACAATAACGTGTCATGGAGATAAGTGGTCCAGAATGGGAAAATGTAAAAAATCTGTATTTTCGTTTAATTCCGAAACGCAGCCGAACCGACAAAATTTTTTGACAACGTTTTCGACTCCAAGTGAGCCATAGAATCTGAAACCGATTTATTTTGGTCGGGTTTTGGGGCACCCTCTATAAATAAATTTGATACACAGGAAAGTTCATCGATTAATCCGGAAATGGATCCGAAAATGGCCCATATATTAACAATTTTATTTACATTAATAATATTTCATTTAATTGATCGTCAAACGGAATACATTGCTAGAGTTGATTATAAGTGAGATTAATAATATTTTATTTTTGTAATGCATATACCACTTGAGTCATTTAACGTGGGATAACTCGACAGCGGGATAACTCGATAACGAAGATTTTAAGAAAAATTATTGAAACAAAATTTGTTCAGTAGTTATGAGAGGTGACATATGATGGTTGTGTGTATTAACCTTTAGTAAAGGTCATATTTATAGATATGACTTAAAATATACTTTTTTTTAAATGGAACTTCCTATTTATTTGTACGGATTCTTATTCTACATGAAAGAATAAGACCATTTTGCATCCGACCGTTTTTTGATGGAAGACAAACTTTGGCACCAAATTCCATTTCCGGTTTCTACAAATGTTATATGTTAAAATGAATAAATTATTAGTATATATTACACCAATCCATTTAAAATAAAATATTTAGCCAATAAGTGCTATCGTTAGTTCAAAAAAAAATATTTGTGCTGGTTTATGTTTCGTTCTGATGAAACAGAATATATCAACAGATCGTGTAAGTGGAGTGGATTTTCCGAATTATGCAGGTGGCACTATAAATATAGTGCCGACGCATAATATGGGAGCAAATATAAAAATCTGCTGGGAAATTCACATTTACGTTAACCATCATAATTTAATTGAACTTTATTATGATTTCGTTTAATTATTTTAATGGAGTCTGGTCAGGACCCTGGAGGTGTAATATACGTCTGAACTACAAATAGATCTTGGTTGAAAAGCAAAAATATTTCTACATTTTATATCGCTAGAACAGTGCTCAACCTCAATGTGCAAAACTAAGCGAAGCGCGACATATTTGTATATTTCACTTGAGGTTTTTGTAACTATATCCCGATAAATATCAAAAAACGAAATGCACACATCGCGGTACAAATATTGTCATTAAAATGTTTGTAATCTTATTAATTATTATACAAATGTGATATATAAATATGTTAATATTGTGTAAATGAAGTGAGGTTTCTGGATTATGCAGGTGTCAATAAAAGTAGTAATATAATTAGGATCAATCTATACTATACTTATACTATACTCATACTGTGAAACTTACACTAACGTTAACAATCTTAGTGGAGTTTAGTTTAATATAATTGAACTACATTATTTGTATATAGTAATGTTTTTTACCGAAATAGTTGGAAACAACAGTTACAGAAAAAGCACGAAGAGACTGAATATACTAAGGATACAATTAAAGTATTAATTCATAATATATTACCGGTTCATGTGGGTGAGTTTTTGTCAAAAACACTTTATTTTAAAATTTACACCAAAAAAAAATGTTATATATATATTGTCTTATGTCTTATAAAAAAAACAGCCGAAATTTATCTGAGTCGTAAAATGAAAGATGAATTATATTATGAAGAGTATGAAAATGTTTCAATTATGTTTGCAACAATAATAAATTATGACGTACAACAAAATGATTTGCCAGTGGATACAGAAAAAAATATTTTAAGTATATTAAATCGTATAATATGTGATTTTGATGAACAATTGCTACAGCAAACGGGTTCATTAAAAATTGAAAAAATCAAAGTAGCGGGTTGGACGTATATACTGGCATGTGGTTTAGATCCTGGCCGTAGTAGTTCATCGGCATCGCTAAAGACCTTTAGCGGGTGCATCATGGATGCACAACGTGAATCATTTGTTGAAAATGGACGCCGTAATACTAAACCAAGAACCAATAATAGCAGTAGATTAACATTAGAACATGAAAAATTATCGGATTTGCATACATTACCGAACGAACGGCAGGGGACCCAGCAACAACACAGAGAAAAACAGAAAAATGATAAGATAAAATCAACATCACGACAATCACAAAATGTTGTTTATGTTCTGACTGAATTTGCATTAAAAATCATACAAACATTAGATAGTTTTAATAAAGAAAATTTTAAATGCAATGGGCAGTTACGTATTGGTATTTCACATGGGAAAGTTATGGCTGGTGTTGTCGGTTCTAGTAAACCGTTGTATGATGTATGGGGAAATGCTGTTAATATGGCTTCCAGAATGGATTCAACGGGTGTGCCAGGAATGATACAAGTAAAAAAAAATTCTAAATTCTAAAATAATTAACTTCATTCTTCATTTGATAGTATTCGTTAAGTAAATATTCGTTGTTTTTTTATAATGAAATACGAGATAATATCGTCTAACTTCATTAGATATTTATTTTTTCTAAAGGATGAAAAACTAACTAATGCTGCAAGCTACATTAGTGACAAACTTTTATATATATCATCCCCAACAGGTTTTCATATAGAATGAATGCTACCCCAAAAATCTCTTAAAATATAAAATAATATAAATAAAAATAATTAGACACGATATCAGAAGATAAAATAAAAATAAACAATTTCAGGTAACTCAAGAAACGGCAGAGGTTTTACAATCATTCGGAATAAAATGTGATTATCGTGGACAAACATTTGTCAAAGGGCGTGGTAATATTCCAACATATTTTATCGACATAAATGAGGAATTACAATTTATTAAAGTAAAAAAAAATAAACCATTGAATGTCGAAGTCAATACGCCAAAATTACCAATAACGGATTCAATAAAAATTAATAATAATAATAATGAAATTTTAAGGTTCTCTACCGGTACCGATACAGTTAAACACTTTAATACTAAGTTTTAATTATCGGTATTTTTATTAAATTATAAATATAAATTTAAATTAAAAAGAACCTTTGTAGATTTTAACATTTTAATTTTAATACGATTTCTTCCCCTAAAGTAACCAAATGGAACAAAAATCAAATAAATAGCACTTGAACTTCCATTACATTAATCGTTTCTTCTTCAACTCATGTTATTTCGTTCCTACAAGTTACAATATTATTAATTTTGGTTAATATTTTAAAATAATGCAATACTACAATTTTATAATTTATTATTTTTTTGATAATCAAATGTTACTAATTATTAACATTAACAAAAATTATATAAAAAATAAGGTAATAGTAACAAAATAATTAAATTCAAATTGACCACGTGTTGTGATGGTTAAAACGTTTAACTTCAAAATTCTGACAAAGTGTTGATTCAAAGCCTACGGAATGACATGAAACATTTATTGTTTTTCTGTTAAAATCCGAA
This sequence comes from Dilophus febrilis, assembly GCA_958336335.1. Classification (NCBI taxonomy): domain Eukaryota; kingdom Metazoa; phylum Arthropoda; class Insecta; order Diptera; family Bibionidae; genus Dilophus; species Dilophus febrilis. The sequence goes on from OY284469.1 coordinate 209,512, forward strand.
CCGAATTTTTATATTTTCCCATGTGGTTAGCCGAACTTATAATTAAAGACACACATTTTATTTGTACTGTCCAACACATACAATGATACGAACAAATTAAATTGGTTTATTCAATATTAAAAAGCTCCCTTATATAATTAGTGTTAGAAACAGATGATGCAAATAACGAATTACGAAAACACACGTACAATTCCACTTATCGCATCCCATTCTAATATTTCTAATATGGTGTAGTGATTTTCGTTTTTTTTGTTCAGTGATATTTTTTTATGTGATATTGACAATTATAAAAACATTTAAATACTTTTTTACAATTATAACATTCAAATGATTTTTTATCGTTATAATCATCGGCGGTTATGGTGTTATGATCTGGATACTCATCAAAATGTTTAATTAATTCATAAAAATTATAATGTAGTTTCTGACATTCTTTGCATTTAAATGGTATTAAATTATAATACGATTTTCTTAAATGATTTAAATAGTTAGAATTCGAAGAGAACTGATTTTTACAAATAATACATTTATAATATCGTTTACTGGTTGATCGTACTTGTGATTTGTTTTTCTTTACATTTAATACTGTTTGCTTTTTTGCACACGATTTTGATATGTGAGATGATTTCTTTATTTTCGCTTGTGTTAATGTCGATTGTACCTCATCGGTTGATTTCAACAATTGTGGAAGGCTTTTGAATGCACTTTGTTTTTGTAATTTAACATTTGATAATGATCGAATTGGAGTGGATTTTGTAGACGGCAAATTTTTAGACGCTGATTTTTTTGAGGTTGCATGTGTTACAATGTGATGCACAATTTCATCAACTAATCTAAACCGTTTATTACACAACGGACATTTATATGGATTCACTTGATTGGCATGCGATTTAAAATGTATCTGTAATTCGTCGGAAGAAGAAAAGGACTCTCTACACATTTCACAATCATATGATTTTGCAAAACTATGATAACTTATTATATGTTCTTCAAATGAATAAAATATTTGTACACAACATATTGGGCAATACAAATGTTCTTCTTCTGCTTTTCGTTCTTCCTTAACCTCGTTATTATGACTAACATTTACAATCGACGACCGAAGATCAGATCTAATTGATAGGGTAGATATGGTTTCAAGATCATCGGTTTGAGGTGTTACCTTTATCTGGAAAAAATAAAAAATCAAAATATAATTAGTTTTGTAATACAAAAGGAAAACTATTTTCATACATTTTCATTGATACTATTATTATTTTGATTTTCTTCAAGTTCAATCACTAGATCTTTTAAATTCGTATCATTAATATTATTGTTTACAATATGATCATTTTTGCAATTCCATAATGAATCATTCATGTCATTACAAGTGGGTTTCGCTTTAATTAAGTTAACAACGGTATGATTTATTTCCTGATCGGTTGATATTTCTGAACAAAGCGTTTCAATGTTAATTTGTGGCTGAAAGTACAAAAAAATACTATTAATGCAATGCTACAGATGTGATTAATATTCGTTTTAGTGCTAGTTGTAAGATTAATAAAATTTCGGTAGGTCGCAGTTGCGTTTAATAAAACATGGTGTTCAACAAAATGTATAAACAGGGTGTCCCATGTAAGTATATTCAGACAATATCTTCGAAATCAACGGAGTTATCACTAATATGACGTTAGAGTGAGACCCACTGGATTCAATTTGGCTACATTTTTAGCTTAACCCCATCCTCCCCACGCTAACCCTTATGTACTTAATGGATATCAACTTTGGAAAATCAAATGTAAACCTATATTTGGTTTTCCCCTATTTTGAAGAGCGTAACGACGCACTGTTATACTGCGCGGAAATTATACTGGTATATAAAATGTACTTATACTTAGCTAAGTTGAAAAATACTATAAGATAGAACAATGATTTTTTCATGCTACTTACATTATTTTTATTTGATAATGTATTGAATGGTAATAGCGATTCACTATCGTCATTTATTAATTCAATAATAAAATCGGAATATTGTGTTCCCATAAAAGTCGATTCCCGATCTATGTTTTCCAAAACATGTTTGATCATCGATTCATTTTCGGTAATCTGTTAATATAAAAAGGAATTTCATTCCATTTAAAATAAGACATTTATTATAGTATAATTATTTTCATACCGATGTGTCACGGTGATTAACAGTAGAGTCCATTGTGAGTTTAAAACAATTATCATTGCCATTAATCGTAGAATTACCATTACAGTTTTTATTAATAGCTAATGATGGTTCATCAACACATATCGTTTGTGTAAACGAATCCATAAATGTATTATTAAGGGTAGACGATTCTGAACGATGTACAATTGTCATCATATTAGCAAATGGTTGGATGTTTGTTAAACATCTAAACGGTTCATAATTCTGTTTATAGTTAATAATTAATATTTTAATAACAATATATTAATCAATTAAATCTGACTATCAAACAGATACAACAAAAGTGATATAAATAAAAAAAACAATATTTACAGCAATATGTTGCGGTTTTTCAATCTTCAACTCATCAGTTTGATTATCTTTATTGATTTGTTGAAAATTGTGGTGTATTATAGTATTCGTTAAATCAGTATCTATTGAATGAGTAATCGATGATTGTTCAATGTCCATATCGTCAATTGAATATATAGTGTCTTGTTTATGATAGCCTGCAATACAAACCGAAATTCAATTATTATAATTATTAAATAATGGAGTTTCAGATATATGCAAATCATTAATTATACATTTTCCATTCAAATCATTTGAATTTTTTTTATTCGTAATATTACCCGTGGAATTATTTTTTTGTATTGTATTTTTATATATTAATTTAATGTTTTCCTCTATTCGATTAGCATTATTTTGAACTATATTATTGATTGAGTGGCTATTAACAGTTCCTTGGCCTTCATTTTGTAAATGATTATGATCAATAATACCATCATTGGAACTTAATAATTTTGTACACCTTTGTAAATCATTATTTATTTGTCGTTTTGTGGCATTGGTTTGAATTGAATCATTTTTATCGCTTTCATGTGTTGATGATACATCACTACTCTCAAAAGATTTATTTTCTACTTCATCAATCATCAATTGATGCTTCTTATCAGCGTCTGATACATCATTTGTATTACGTCCTCTATTAGGAAATGGCAGACTTGACGAATAAATAGTTTTATATCGGCTGGATGGCATTTCAATATCGCTTATATTTTCATTATTATTCTGTTCTTTCGTTGGTGAGTCGCTGACTAATTGTAAAGAATTAATAATTGTTTCAGCATCTGATAAATAATAATTGGTAGAGCAAGAATTCAATGGCAAAATTGAATCCGTTTTATTAACACCATTAATTTTGTATTTATTTTCATTTAGTTGTTCGTTTATTTCTATTTCATCGTCTTCTTGTGAGGTAGAAAAGTTACTATGGTTTTCCATAATTTTACATGAATCGGTATCATTAACGATTTCATCATTATCAGAAGAATGGAAATTGCTATCATTAGACGAATTGATTAGGTATTCGTTCTTTTCCATAATATTATTTCGATCTTTTTTGCTTGCGATTTCTATGAAAGGTATATTTATACCAAATTTATCGAAAGATGAATTGCTCCTGCTACTATTGTACCTTCGATTTTTATTTGACAAATTATTAATAGGAGCTGTAGACTTGTTACTGTCATTTATTGTCGATATATTATTTATTTCTTCTACAATGGTAGTATTATGATGGTTTCCAATTGTTAAGCCAATCATCTATAATTTCGATTTGAAGTTTAACAATAAACATTGTATTATAATTTTAATAAAAAAATATGTCGTTGACAAGTATGATGATCAAAAGGATGATCAAAAGAATTATTATTAATATGTATATTACTATCTATTAGATTTTGTGCACTTATACTTAAACATATATCATCATTTATGATTGCATTTTCACTTTTACTATCATTCCACCATTCCACTTTCTGAACTATAAGAATGTGTGTACCGTTTAATATAAGAATTTTTAAAATTATAAAATTACTATCTACAAATTTCATTTTGTATAACCCTATTAACAATCCTAATAACCTATGTATCATAAGTAGCTGGACAAAATTCAAACGCGGCAAAACATGGGCAAACAAAAAAATCGGGAAGAAAGCCAATATTGAACACCACAAAATTGAATTTATTAAAAAAGAAAGCTGAAAACACAATCGGGGTGAGTACACGCAAATTAGCCAGACAATTCAAGGTTTCAAAAGATACCATTAGTCGGAATTTGAAGAAAATGAACTTAAACAGATACAAAAGGACAAACAATTAATAGAAATTCCTGGGAAATGTAAATTGTTGCGTCAAAATTTTTGCAAGGCGAAAGAGTCATCATTTTCGATGACGAAAATTTTTTACGTTTTCAAATAGTACCGATATCCCAAATCAAGGATACTACAGCGCTAATAATAGTTACACTCCCGATAATGTGATATAATATATAATCATCGAATATTTAATATATAATTTATAACCACGACTATACCCTTTATTCAGAAAATGTCGCAAAACATATTTTGTATCTTCTTGTCCAAGCGATTTAAATACGCGTAATCGCAAATGATTTTGTTCACATACTTTCATCTTGATTGCAAATGTAATACTGATTGAATATGATTGTTGAATACTTAGAGGAATTACAAAAAAAAATTTGTAAAGATTGAAGCATGTTTGCTAATGTTTTGCCGCGTTTGAATTTTGTCCAGCTACTTATGATACATAGGTTAAGTACCATATGTCCATTCAAACCACCTCTAATCAGTAAGATCTTATATTGTTAGTTCAGATATTTAATTTATATTACAAAAATAATGTTCATTTCAACCGAAAAAATTGGTTATTACCTCATGTTCATTATTCATTTCAATTTCATCAATTGATAATGGATTCGATATTTGGTCCTTATTGTTATTATTATTATGGTGATATTCTTCTGGTGGTGTTAAAACCGATGTCGACGATTGAGTATTCGATATCACAACGATATTTGTATCAATGGGTATATTTAGATTAAATAATGTTGGTAAAGCATTTTTCAATATTTTTTTTTTTAAATCAGCTTTGTTCATAGTTTTGATAAAATGCAATTCGCATATTTTACCAACAAGATTATTAAAACCTGTAACCTCATTACAATAAGCTTCTAACATTAGATCATCTCGGCAGCAAAAATCAATCGAATATTTATATCTATAAAAAAAATAAAATATTGCGACAATAAATTATCTTTCATATAAAATTCTAAGAACTAAAAGCAGCAGGTTAAAATGTATGGCTGGAGTAATCATTTTGCGAGATTTAAATCGAATTTATAGAACCTGCTCCTGTAAAATATGTAAGATTAAAAACGCAGACAGAATGCACCACACTGCATGTCCATAACGTAACGTACCGTACCGACACCTAAACTGTCAAAGTAGAAATTTTCCTTTTTGAATATAATGTATATGTACTATAAGGTTTATTTCTTCCCCAAACATATTCATCTTTAAAAATATGCTTGGCAAAGATACCGTAATTTTATTATAAATAATGAATACCTATTTTTTTTTCTTTTTTTGTAGATATATATATATATATAGGTATATATATTATAAAACTTAATTTATTACCATATATCTAAATTTTCTTAAAATTAATTATAACTAACAATGGAACCACCTAAATCGTACCCTACAGATTTATCTGAGTTTTTGATATGTTGTAGTACTCGAATAATAAAGAGACCCATATTTTTATTTTTTTTACTTTAATTTCATTTTTAGGGGGTGAAATCCAAATCGAAAAATCAAAATTGAAGATGAAAATGAAGATGAAGAAAACGTTGAAGGCATGCTCCAAACATAATGAAGAGGTATCTTTTGAATATAAGAAAAATGCTGTTCGGTTTTGGACTGGTTGTAATAGGAAACAATACCGCACATTTTCTTCATCTTCAATTTTATACATAAAATTACAATATTCATCGTATAATTGTTGTTGATAAAGCATCACTCTTATCACGTAACGTTCTTCTTATTATGCGTTGTTCGGATACTTCTTCGAATTCTTCATTATTTCTCATTATAATTAAAAATCCATTATTTTTTTAATTAATATCAATATTTATATATTTACTAATATTATTTAATTAAGTAAATTAATAAATAAATTAATAATAATTTAATATGGTAAATGTAATTATTTGAATTTGAATTTTATTTGAATAAATTTATTCTATAACTTTAAAATTATTTAGTTGTCAAAAATTGCGACATCTCGTGATTCAAATAAAAATAAACGATAAGGTATAATAGAATTAAAAGAGACTAGAAAAATATTGGGAACAAAAAACTCGACCACGCATTAAATAATAAATTTACCAAATGCACTTATGCACTACTAGGTGTCGTGTCGGCATGAACCATTTTAAGCGCAAATACAAAATTTATTTTCAAATATTTAAATTTTATTTCGAACATAATTTTTGCCATTTTACTATTTTTTGATCTGAAACAATGGAATAAATAAATACGAGTATAGTGAGTGTAATAATTTACTTTACCAAGGTTTATTTCAATATTTATTATAATATATAATAATAAAAAATGCATAAAAATGCATAATAATAAAAAAATACAAAATTAATATTAAAAATAACACAAAATACAATATTGTGCATTATAAAACAATTGAACCAGCATAAAAATGGTGTTATTTTTAATATTAATTTTGTATTTTTTTATTATTATGCATTTTTTATTATTATATATTATAATAAATATTGAAATAAACTTTGGTAAAGTAAATTATTACACTCACTATACTCGTATTTATTTATTCCAGATCAAAAAATAGTAAAATGGCAAAAATTATGTTCGTAATAAAATTAAAATATTTGAAAATAAATTTTGTATTTGCGCTTAAAATGGTTAATGCCGACACGACACCTAGTAGTGCATAAGTGCATTTGGTAAATTTATTATTTTATGCATGGTCGAGTTTTTTTATATAGAAGAATAGGGAAAGTATCATACTAGTGTCTTTTAATTCTATTTAAGGTATGGTTTACAATGGAGTTGTTCAGTGGATTTTTTGAGTTAACTTATTTAGTTAAGCCTCGATTTCTATGAAAATATTTTATTTATCACAAATATGATATTTGTGATATATAAAAAAATGTGCTTTTTCTGAAATTTATTTTGCCTGGATAAAAAAACCGAAATTTAATAATTGCTGTTAAATAATTCCATTTTTTATTAGTTTGTAAATTAACTGGATATTTTATTATTATGAAATTAAATCATAAAAATTAAATAAAATGTAAATAAAATGAAAAATGAATATTGGACAACGGTTAGCCGACGGCAATAGAAGAAAAAATATCAAAGTCCGCCGTCAGTCCGCCGTCCAATATTCATAAAAAGCACCGCCATTGAAATGCATGTATTTTCAATTTGACATTTGCCGTCGTCTGCCGTCGGCATGTCATGAAAAGCATTACTTTAACTAAAAAAGTCGAAATTTAGTCGATCTGACATTTACAACTTAAAAATGACTGAGCTTAAACTCGTTGCCATTGAACGGAAAAAAGTTATATAAATTTAAGTTGGACATTTTTACTAAACCATTAAAACACAAAACAGAAAAAATTGAAAATTTTTTTTTTATATATTTCAAAAGCCGCTTCAATAAATAAAATAAAATAATGTTATTATTATTATAAGATTTTGGTTTCGTTTTGACTCAAAATAAGCTCACTAAATTTATACTGGACATAATTTAGTAACTTTTTAGTTAAAAAACGACTAAAAAGTTTGCTATTGAACAGCACCATTGTTGATTAGTCTTAAGTTATGTTTTCTCTGAACCAATCAGACTTTTGCAGACTGTTGCGCAAATATAAAACATATAAAACTCAATCAATGGAAGTGTTTTCTCTCAAAACAAGTCTGCACGTTTCTGCCTATTTGCGAAAAAGTATGCAACGTTTTTAAGTTCAAGCCTAAATTGTTCAAATTGTGTTATTCATTATAAGTTCAAATTAAGAAACTAACAAGAACAACAGAAGGCTGTTGTTGGACGCCAAAACCAGATTGTTGGTTGTATAGCGAAAAATTTATTATTTATTATATTATTATAAGTAAAAAATGTAAGTATTATTAAGTAAAGAAGTGAAGATGATGAAAAATGTCTTTAAACCATATTTTTGTGATACCACTTTCAAATAAATGAATTTCCTTGTTAATGAAAAATGTATTATTTTTTTAGATTTGATAAATAATGGATGGAAAAAAACTTCAAAAAATTTGGGGATTTTTTAATGGCCGTCGACGACAAAATAAACACCAATCAAGTACATTGTAAATAAAGCAAAAATTAAAAAACGTCTTCATGTATCACCTCACCTACATAACAATATAACCTTCGCCTTGATTTGCAATGATCAATTAACCATATTCTATTTATCTATATTTAATTATATATAAAATAAATAATTGGTTTAATTAATTTGTAAAATGGTTTTAGAAATTTTTTTTTAAATACAATAAACAATAGAAAATCGTACAAACCTCTCTTCATTTTTTGGCAAATTAAAAAATAACACATTTGGATTATTTATTGAATTTATATTACAATTCCAAACACAACATTTTTGTAATTTAGACATTCTGATTCTGACCACTTATTTTAATTAGTTATTAATTATATTAATTTATTTTATATTGAATTATTGTTTATTACCATTATTAAAAAGAATATGTATGAGTACTTATATATACTTGCACATGGGAATGGATTGGATATATAATGGACATGCTGGTTTTTTTTTATTATTATATTAGGCCTATTTATGTGCGGACCAAATTTGTCGACAATATTTGTCAACAAATAATTTTAAGGCATTTATGAATAGATATAAGAGTTACTAGATTATTACTCTCTTTAAATTTATAGTATGAACATCTGAAAATTTATTTCACTCATTTTCTTAAAATAAATCAGCTGGTGGTGATCGGACCGATTTGTTTATATATAATTCTTGGAAATATTATTCATTGTTTACATTTTATAAATTTTGGTTTGTGAAAAAGTGTGTTTTTTTTTGTTTTTTTTTTAATATATTAAAATAATTATTGTTTCCATTTATTAAAATAAATCTTATAAATAATAATATATATAAAAAATAAATTAATATATATATATATATATATATAATATATTACACCATTTTTGTTATATATTTTTTTGATTTATATTTATTTTTTATATATTATTGAAAAATAAAATTAAAATGTTTAGAATTTCACTTTCAAAGTTCATTACGTAATTTATCAAATTAATCATAGTTATTTTATTATATATTTTATAATTTTGAAAAATACAAAATACATAATTTAAATTTAAAAAATTACAAAACTTGGCGCTTCAAAATCACCACCAGCTGTTTTATTTTATTGTTTTATATATATATCAATAATGTAATGTTCGTATTTTATTTTTCAAATATTCAATGAAAAGAAAATGAGACTGGCAATCTAGTAACTCTTATATCTATTCATTTATGAGCAAAACAATAGAATTAAAAGAGACTAGAATGATACTCTCCATATTCTTCTATATAAAAAAACTCGACCATGCATAAAATAATAAATTTACCAAATGCACTAATGCACTACTAGGTGTCGTGTCGGCATGAACCATTTTAAGCGCAAATACAAAATTTATTTTCAAATATTTTAATTTTATTACGAACATAATTTTTGCCATTTTACTATTTTTTGATCTGAAACAATGGAATAAATAAATACGAGTATAGTGAGTGTAATAATTTACTTTACCAAAGTTTATTTCAATATTTATTATAATATATAATAATAAAAAATGCATAATAATAAAAAAATACAAAATTAATATTAAAAATTATGCATTTTTATGCATTTTTTATTATTATATATTATAATAAATGTTGCCATTGATAATGTTGACATTGATATTTTTTCTTCTATTGCCGTCGGCTGACCGTCGTCCAAACTTCATTTTTCATTTTATTTACATTTTATTTAATTTTTATGATTTAATTTCATAATAATAAAATAGCCAGTTAATTTACAAACTAATAAAAAATGGAATTATTTAACAGCAATTGGTATATATTATTAAATTTCGGTTTTTTTATCCAGGCAAAATAAATTTCAGAAAAAGCACATTTTTTTATATATCACAAATATCATAATTGTGATAAATAAAATATTTTCATAGAAATCGAGGCTTAAATGTTATATCGCGCTCGCATGTTTGAGAGCGCACAAGTGCATGACACAAGAGGAATAAACGAAAATACCCAATATTGCTTTGAAAATTGGAAATTAAAAAAAAAAATTCAACATTTGCCAAATGTCATTTGGTGTGTAAGTGTGTGGTTAGTTTGTTTCATTTAAATCTTAAATTATTTTTTATTTAATATTAATACAAAATGGATAATGAAAAAATTGGTGGCTACTATTTTTCAGCAAACTTTGATTCGGGAAATTTGGATAAAGTTGAGCTGGTAAATGAAGGTAAATAAATGTAAATAACTAATAAAATAAGAACCTAATTTGTATTAGCTTCTTCAAAAGAATTGATTGTAGATTTGTGTGTGCACTTTTTTAATCACAGGAAGAAAATTGTTATAATTTTTCTTTGTTTGAAAATTTGTATTGAAACATTGGAAATTTTTGTTTGCTAATCAAAAGAAAATAATTTATTTATTGTAAAAAAATCTATTCTATATTATATATCAATTTTATGGTATACGTCTACAACAATCACCAATCGCCCAATCAAATTAATTAACTTTACTACTTAACTTATATAAATAAAAACAAATTCAAACACATTACATATTCAACCATAAAAAAATAAAAAATGAAAATGCATTGATCCTTCAAAAGTTTTTATACATAAAAACTATTTTCTAAATAAAATATACAAATTATTAACGTTTAACTATAAACATGTGTAAACATATATTTACTATTTTTTCAAGGATGTATAAAACAATATATATGTTGATAATGGCAATTATTATAATATGTATTTTATTATCCTTAATAGTATGAACTTCATAATATGAACACAAAAATATGTGGTAATCGTTTTTATATATCGAATGAGGATTTGTAAGCATACACCAGTAAATGCTTAGATGCACATATCAATTCCTTTCAGTTCACCTTTTCATTTCCCAAAAATCTAATGGTGTTTTTTGTTAATAACTGTGTCCTTAAATACAACATAAACCTTATTATTCTAAACTTGTATGTTAAAGATATATATTCTGTAATGATAATATAATAAGATAAATATTATTAGGCTAAATAAAAAAATTTCAATCCTTTCCACGTATATTTCAAATGCAAACGTTTAATATTTTAGGTACTGAATATAACGTATGGACAAAACCGGATTGTGCTCGAACAGAATATGAAAATTTAAATCGTTCATGGTTTTTCTTTGGGATTCATGGTATTTTTACATTTTTTTTTAAATTTTATTCAATTAGTTGTTAACGCTTCATAATTTATTCACACAAAACTAAAAAAAAAATGTATACAGGTGGTGAACCAAATGAAATTTGTAAGATAAATGTTATGAATTTAAATAGACAAACAAAATTGTTTAGTCAAGGTATGCATCCGGTAATGAGAATCTCCGAAAATGGAAAATGGGAACGCATTAAAGATAAACCAAGTTATAGTGTAAATATAAATATAATTTTAAAATACCGTATAAAACTAAAGTATAATACAAAAATTTTTTTTGTATATTGCTGCTATATCAAAATAACCAAATTAGATTGAAAATGAAAATTTTGTACTATCATTTTTACATCGTCCACTTGAAAATAACAATAAAAAAATATATTATGCATTTACGTATCCGTTTACGTATACAGAATTACAACATCAATTAGAAAATTTTGACAATTTATATTTAAGAAATGATAATGATATAGATCTTATAATTAAACGTATTCATCATCAAAATGATAAAAATGAATATGAAAAATCTATAATGGGTTTATCATCATCATCGACGATAACGGAGAATGTAAAAAATGGTGGAATTATGACAAATAATAATAATATAATTAATCCGACAAATCCAAAAATTGATGAAAACATAACAGAAAATATTCAAGGTGAATATTTTTTAATTTTATTTTTATTAAATAATTTAAAAAAATAAACAAAAATTGAAAATGAAATTATTCGTATTCAGAAATTTCTCAAACTTCATTAAATGTAAATATGGTAATAAAAAATACCGAATATGAATTTAATGACGATGGAAATTTAATAAAATTACGAACCAAAGAATTAGAACGTGAAATTTATTATCATCGTGAACTAGTAATTAATTCCCTTGAACATCGACGTATTGATTTACTAACAATTACATCATTTCATGGTATACTAAATAAAAGGGAACAACGTTTACAACATTTGTTTCCCGATACAACCACAAATCGTTCATATAAATTTAATAATAAAAAGGTAATATTCAAAATTATTTTTTGATCAAAATCTCAAAATGTAAATTAATTTCATTTAAAATTAATTTCCAAAGATAATATTTGTTTCGTCGAGAGTTCACCCGGGCGAAACACCTGCAAGTTTTGTATTAAATGGTTTTTTAAAATTATTATTAGATAAAAAGAGTGTTATTGCATCAAATTTAAGGTAAGATTTTGGATGATTTAAAAAACCTAATTAATTAGAAGGATAGGAATTAAAGAAAACCATTTTTTTTTATATTAGGAAATTGTATGTATTTAAAATTATACCATTTCTAAATCCAGACGGCGTATTTAATGGACATTATCGAACCGATACATTAGGTCATAATTTAAATCGTGTCTATATAAAACCAAATTTAGATATACATCCATCAATTTATGCGGCTCAAAAATTAATAAAGTTATATTTTTATTTTGAAAAACAAATTAATGAAATCTTGTAACTAAATTCTTTTTTATAATGGTATTTAGATATTATCACAACGAAGAAAGCGTATTAGAGGAAAACAATTCAAATGATTCAATGTTTGTAACATCATATTCAGAACAAAAATCTGTCGATGAAAATTTGGGTAAATAATTTATTCTATAAATACGAATTATTCTATACAACTATTGAGTTTTTCAATTTCGGTATACGGTAATTTATCGGTATTTATTTTGAATATGTCACAGTTACTGAAACGGTTTTATATTTTTACCCATCCTAGAAAATTAGTATTTTTTCCGATTACCTTACTATTATGTAAAAACAAATGCTGTATAAAATGTTTAATTTTTGTTTAGAAAATACTAACTTTGATGGAATTCAATTATCGGGAAACAAAAATAATGGAAAATATATTTTTGGTAATAATGATAATTGTGAAGAAATTATAAAAAATAATTCCATGAATTCATCACCTCCCCCGCCGCCAATAAGTCATGATTTTGAAATATTACAATTAATTCCGGTTCAAAATAATACAATTGATGAATTAATTTCGCTACAATCAAATAAACGCAATTTGAATTTAATTAAAAAAATTCAATATAATCCTTCAAAATCCACAAATATTACATCAACACCAAACTCAATGCCAATCATTTTTAATGAACAATTTATACCCGAACTTAAACCAATTATTACAACTGATAATAATAATATATTAACTGATGTTGTTATGAATAATTTTAATAAAAATGAATCCACAAATAACGATCAACAATCATCAATAATAATAATAAAATCTATGAATTTTGTAGAAAATGAAAAACAACAACAATCAACATCGTCGTTCAACAAAAATGATGGTTCAAAAAGTGAAAAATCATTTAGTGATATTGATTGTGATGATAATAATAATCATAATCATGAAGGTATTGGTGGTAATAATAATAATATTCGAAAATTATTTGGTTGTTTTCATATGAATAAACGAACGAACATGTTATCAACATCAAATCTAAATATAAGTGCTGATTTTATCAAACAACATTGTCATCAAAGTGCATCATTGTCACACGACTTATCACAATCACAATTAAAAAATGTTGAAAAAAGTAATATGTTTTTATATATTGATTTACATGGTCATGCATCGAAAAAGGGTATATTTATGTACGGTAACCACTTAACAAATCCATCGGAAGCTGTTGAATGTATGCTTTTACCAAAATTAATGAGTATCAATTGTCATCATTTTCATTTCGATTCATGTGTATTTTCAGAACGTAATATGTATCATAAGTAAGTAGTTATTTATTGATTTAATAAAATATGAAATCTTTTTTTGTCGGTAGTATGGGAACATACTTTTGGTTGATTATTTTTCAATGTAATTCATTAAATTAGTAAATGTAGACTCGTTTAACTCTAAATACAAATATATTGATGTATAATATAACATTTCTCTTTCCCAATATTGTCCAACAACGCTATTATACCTTCCGGAACCAATTATTGAAATTTATGATCTATTAATTTTGTTCAAATTTGTTGTAAATTTATTTTCCAGGGATCGCTATCTTTGCATATAATTAATAAAGAATACAACTTTTAACATAATTCCGCCTTAAATTACAAAGTTTAATTTGCCTTATCTATTGTCAAAGTTAAATATTTATTATTCTGTTAATTTTATTTATCCTTTAATAGAGGCAAGCGTGACGGACTATCAAAAGAGGGTTCCGGACGTGTTGCAATTTTCAAAACAATTGGTTTAATAAAATGTTATACCTTAGAGGGTAATTATAATACGGGACGATATGTAAATGTATTGCCGCCAAGAGGTAAAAGCACAAATGTTAAAAGACTTGGTTTAGTACCACCAAAATATTCACCGACAATATTTGAAGAGGTAGACAAATTAATTATACAATAAATTCAGCCAATAGTGATTCATACAATATGTGTATATATTTTGTTTATTTTTTGTGTATATAGGTTGGCCGT
The DNA here is from genome assembly GCA_958336335.1 of Dilophus febrilis. Lineage (NCBI taxonomy): Eukaryota > Metazoa > Arthropoda > Insecta > Diptera > Bibionidae > Dilophus > Dilophus febrilis. The sequence goes on from OY284469.1 coordinate 224,554, forward strand.
GCATTAGGACCATCAATATTAGATTTAACAAATGCAAATCCAATATCACGTTTAAAAAATTCCGATTATCATAGCGTTCAGGGTTTACGTAATTCATTACGTAAAGAAATTGATAAAACACTCACATCTAGTAGTAATAATAATATTGTTACACAATCAGCAACAATTTCAAAAAAGGTAATATATAAATTAAAATTTGAATTAATTTTTTGTTTTTTTTTGTATTAAATATATTAAATATATTAAATAACAATCTTATTTATATTACATACAAAAAATATTACCAACAAAACCATAATAATAACAATAAAACAATCAAATAAAACTTGTATTAAACATAAAAAATATAGCAACATTCAAAAAAAATTATTAACCGTATTTTTCGGGTAAGAAGAAAATTTCATGTATAAGTCGAATCAAGGAATACGATGCGAGTTAATTCTAAAATATAAAATTGTGTATGCTAAATATTATTGGTAGTGATGTTTAGGAAACTACAAATTACAAAATATGTACTTCTTATGTTAACGGCAATGACAATTATTTTTAATAATCTCATATTCGAGATATTTAGAAAAATATGTAATAACACAAACGAATTTATCGTAATTTTGTTTAATAATTTAATTAATTTTTTGTTTCTCTTTTGTTTTTTCCCTCTATAATGCTAATTATTATTGTTATCATATAAAGATTATCGGTTTCATACTTCAATGAACTTACATTATTTTTTGGTAATTCTTTTATATATATATGGATAAAATCTTAAATTAATATAGTGCATTTTATTATGTTTATATCATAATAAAAAAAGAAAATAGTTTATTGGGAACTGAACTTGACTCGCAAATGTTTACAGGTTCTTGTAGTTTCTACCGATCAGTATTACGTTACATTACGTACGTATATTATTACGTTATAAAAGTAATCGTAAATCTAATTCCATAAAAATCATTTTTCATAATAGGCAACAAATTAGTATTTTGTATTATCCTTTTTCTTATCATTGTCATTTCTTTCAGAATGTAGTTTTATCATCGCCTACAATTCAACGTTTGAAAAAAAATGCAAAAACTAAATCATCTACATTTATATCATCATCATCATCATCAACATCTATTGGTATTTTGAAAGAAAATAAAATAATTCGTAATGCAGGAGGATCCGCAATGCGTATTGGCAATAGCAGTAGTAGTAGTAGTAGTAGTAGTAGTAGTAGTAGTAGTCCAAGTAGTAGTAGTAGTAGTAGTAGTAGTCCAAGTAGTAGTAGCAGTAGTAGTAATAGTAAATGGAGCGGTGCAATATCTCCAGCTATCGTTGCCCTTCCAGTAAAGACAGCAAATGTTGGGAGTGATGGAAACAAAACATTTCGACCAACACCAATTAAAATGAAAAATACATCAAATCTAAAAACAAAAAATAAATCTATATTATCTGGACGTGGAAATAATTTACCATCAACAAAAAGCGTATTTTGTTGCGTACCAATAACGTCAGCAACAACATTAATATCTGATACGATCAGTTCATTCACTACTATCACTTCAACACTAACACCACCAACTACAACAATAGCACCAACTACAACAATAGCACCAACTACAACAAAACCACCAACAACACCAACCCTCAATAATCCAAAATCATTTTCAATTACAGCGACAAATTTTAGTAAAAAGGACGTTTTTAGTAAACGCAAAAAATCGACTGCTTTAGGATCACAACAGACATCCGTATCACCATCAGTGCTCGTAGGAACCGGACTACAAACAAAACATTTATTGTCATTAAAGAAACGTGTTAAAATAATAAAATCAATTAAAAACCGAAGAATAATAAAAAAAGCACAACAAGAACAAAATAAATTATGTAAATCACCATTGGAAATAGAATCAACCATATCCACATCAACAATATTATCACAAACGCCTGTAAATCTATCATATTTACATAGTCAACCACAATTGACCAAAACCCATGTACCACAACCATGTTGTTCAAAAAGTTATTTTAATATTCAAGCTACCAGTACATCATCGAATAATTCATTACCATTAACAACAACTGCATTATTTGCGGCCTCTTCGTCAACAACAACATCAACATCCAATTCATTAAATCAGCAACCAATTATATCTGCAATTTCAACTACAATAATAACATCGTTATCAAGTGGATCCACAAAATTATTACATGGTAAAAATTCTTTAACATTATTAAAAGTGCATACAAAAAAACGGCGAAAATTGTGTAACTCGGTTACATTATTAAGTAGTGATGAGGGGATTGTGAATAATAATATGCATTCTAGTGCACCCGTTACCACTCCTAGTTGTAGTAACAATTCAATTGGTGAAATAGCAACCAAGGATACATTAAAACGCAGACGAAATACAATTTCTAATAATAATGATGGGGATGGCGTTGGCATCAGCGGTAGTGGAAATAATCGTTTAAGAAAGAAAAAGAAAATGTTAAAAAAATCAGATAGTAATTTAAAATTTAAAAAATCAAGGGTTTTTTAAACACAAACAAAACCAAAAATTTTATGTATTTATCATATTTAAATTTCAATGCGCAACGGACTCTGCCGTCTTTTATGAATTCACATTGAGGTTTAAGCGACACAGCAAAGTAAAACAGCTCCATCAATTTACAATGCGCTTGTATATTTAATACTTGGGCTGAATTCGATTCGAAATTTAGAATGCTAATGACTAAACACTAATGTAGTCTACTATGCAAAAAACTAATACTAAATGCTTACTTCCCCCTTTTTAATGTCTACTATTTCGTCATTAGCACTCTAAATTTCGAAATGGAATCCAGCCTTAATATTTGTTTTTAATTTATGTTTCCGTTTACAAGTTGATTATTTAAAAAAAACTTAAACGGATTTAATATAATTTATCTTCATCCATTGCTTAAGTAATGCTTTTTATGAAATGCCGACGGCAAATGTCAAATTGAAAATACATGCATTTCAATGGCGGTGCTTTTTATGATTATTGGACGGCGGACTGACGGCGGACATTGATATTTTTTCTTCTATTGCCGTCGGCTGACCGTCGTCCAAACTTCATTTTTCATTTTATTTACATTTTATTTAATTTTTATGATTTAATTTCATAATAATAAAATATCCAGTTAATTTACAAACTAATAAAAAATGGAATTATTTAACAGCAATTGGTATGTATTATTAAATTTCCATTTTTTTATCCAGGCAAAATAATTTTCAGAAAAAGCACATTTTTTTTATATATCACATATATCATATACGTATTCATAGAAATATATTCATAGAAATCGAGGCTTTACAGATAGTGTAAAAAAATATTTTTTATTTGTTGTTGTTTTGCTTTCACAGACAGTATAAAAAATATTTTTTTACACTATCTGTGAAAGCAAAACATCAACAGCGGTGTAAACCCAAATAATATCGATTTTCTTTGGCATTTTGGATAAGCATTTAAAACATTTAAAAAATTTAATTTTTGAATGTAAACAAGAGTTCTTTTGCATTTACAGTTTATATTTTATAAAAATACCCGCTGTACAACTTTTAAATTTTGTTCAAATGGAAGAAGAAGGACCGTAAATCTTGTTAAAATTAAAAATATGATTTTAAAAAGAATTTTGACTAAAAAAACAATGTGCATTGTGTTAAAAAAATAACCACAAATTAATAATTATAAACATTAATTTATTAATAATAATGTATAGTAGGTGTTCACACCGTATAGTAGTATTTAATAAAGTAGGACGGTGTAAACAGCTAGTAAATATACTATGCAGTATAATTTAATATCGGTGTAAACGTGCTATAAATATACAAAAGAGTTCAAATATAAATAACACTGTAATAAATTAGAATTTATTATTTTAATGTTTTAAATATAACTGCATTCACGATTACGATAATTAATAGTCAATTTTGCAGCAAATTGCGGTCAATACTCTACGTTTATAAATGGAATATATTCAATTTTTAAATATGTAATCCTTCTTTTTTCGCCCATTCAAGCCATGATCCTTTATAATTTTTAACGCTAATGCATAAACAATGAAGCGAATACTTATCATTAATTTAATGAATTTTTATTATATTAAATTGCGAAAATATAAGTACTTTTTATAACCATATCCTGCGACTATATCGGTTGCCATTTGACTACGTTTTCCAATGTGACAAAAAAATATTATTTCTGCATTAATATTTGGCTTTTGAATACCATACAAATCCGAAAATAATTTTGATGTAATTTCATTAGAAAATGCTTTTGATATTTGTCCCACTAGAAAAAAAAATTGAACTATTACAATTTTTTAAAATTTTATTTTCAATAAAAGTGTTGAATAACATATAACATACATGGAATATTTATACTATTTGGTATTTTACCGGTTTTTATCAATTCATTTGGTTCTCGTACATCAATCAATAACTTTTCCGGATGCATTGGTGCGTTTTTAACTTCTTCATATGTTGCGAATTCAAATTGGTTATTATTTATTGTGCAATAAAAACGCGACACAAACGAGGTGATTTCTTTTGTTTTTGTTCAAAATTGAAATAAATATTGTATTAAAATAAATGAACTGTATAACTTAAAACAAATGGAGCAAGATTATAAGTTTATGAACGCCTGCTAGGGTATCAGAAAATTGTGTATTTGTTTTCATGAGAAAACAAAATACGTGTTAGGTCCCTTTAATGAATAAACTTCATTGGCATTCATATTTATGCATATTTCCCGAGTTTACCAATTTCTGGGTAACATCAAGGACTAAAAATTACCTGTAATTCGAAAACTAACCTGTATCATTTTTGTTAAAAAGAGTTTGTGGTGCTATCTTAATATTTTTTATAGGATTATTAGGTAATCGGAAAACTAATAAAGATTTAGAAAAATTATTATTTCTATGATTTACTTTAATCAAATATTTTACAATAGTTTTACTAGTCATAATCCACAATCCAAAAAATTAAGAAAAACCAAAAAGGAAATAATATAATATTAAACGTGCTTTCACAATGAAAAAATTATAATTATAATTTATAAATAGAAAATGTATCTAGCTTTTAATTTTTATTCTTATTTATAATTTTTTATGTAATGAACTATGCTGCTATCGAGAAATGTGTCAAATTTTATTGTTGTTTATTAAATATTTATAAAATAGTTTTTAAAAAATAAAGAATTCATTGTGCAAGGTAAAATACAAAAATGTTTATATTTCATGCTTATATTTAAATTTTTTTTATTGTGAATGCACGGTTACGCTGTAAATGGCAGAGGTGATTCATCCACGATGATTCCCTTCAGTTTCCAACCAATCTTAGATTTTATTGAGCGAGTACAATTTTAGATGAGCGAGTACTATTATTAGTGTGCGAGTTTGAATTTGGGTGTGCGAGTATGATTTTTTTGTGTGCGAGTAGTAGGATAAGACCGAGTATGATTTTAAGTGTGCGAGTTTGAATTTAGGTGTGCGAATATAATATTTTGTGTGCGAGTAGTAGGAAATGACAGTGCGAGTATGATTTTAAGTGTGCGAGTTTGAATTTAGGTGTGCGAGTTTGAATTTAGGTGTGCGAGTTTGAATTTAGGTGTGCGAGTTTGAATTTAGGTGTGCGAGTTTGAATTTAGGTGTGCGAGTATAATATGTTGTGTGCGAGTAGTAGGAAATGGCCATGCGAGTATGATTTTAAGTGTGCGAGTTTGACTTAAAATAATACGCGAACGGTCATTTCTTAGTACTCGCCCACAAAAAATCATACTCGCATCCAAAAAAAAGCACACTAGAACATATGTATTCAAACTCGCATACTAAAACTCATACTGGCACGGTTCGAATAAAACTGGATAATTATTGCCTAATACTAGCACACTAAAAACCATACTCAAACGGCTATTTCATACCACTCGCACAATGAAAACCACTCCTGCAAACCTAAATTCAAACTCACACACTTAAAATACTACTCGCACGGTTATTTCCTAGTACTCGCACACCTAAATTCAAACTAAAAACCTTACTCGCACACCTAAATTCAAACTCGCACACCTAAATTCAAACTCGCACCCCTAAATTCAAACTCGCACACTTAAAATCATACTCGCACGGTCATTTCCTACTACTCGACCACAAAATATTATACTCGCACACCTTAATTCATACTCGCACACCTAAATTCAAACTCGCACACTAATAATAGTACTCGCTCATCTAAAATCAAACCGAAACCCATAATAAGATAATAAGGTATTAGCTTCTCGCACTTAAAATATTTAAATTTGTGCGAGATTACACTTTATACCCCCCATTGTGAGTAATTTCGCACTGGTGCGAAATTACCCTATAGTGGGGTAAATTCGCACAAGTGCGAGATTACCTTTCACTGACAGGGTTGGGGAATCTCGCACATAGACATTTTGATGGGTGCGAGATTCCCCCCATTCTTAAAAAAGTATAAAAATAATCGAAATAAAAGATATAGAAGAATATTGAGAGACTAAAAACGTCGTGCAGCATAAAAAAAAATATTTAAAAAAAAAGTCTACTTATTGGCAAAAAGTCCACTCTCACAAAAAAATACATCGTCAAAAACAATATTCGACGATCAAAATGGCATCCATATCGTAAAAAAAAAATTTTAAGATTAATGTTACGTTTCGTTCACGTTGTAAATGGATCGTTGTAAATTTAATTTTTTATTTGTGTGCGTTAGTAAAAAAGCTGTTGAGAAAAATATTTCAATGGAAAAAGTGCAAAAAAATTTTTGTTTTCTCAATCTTTATCAAAATTTGAGAAAATATAAAAATTTACAACGAAAATATTAAACCAAATATATAAATATATAAATTAAACCAAATATACCTATACAATCATACCAGTTGTATTTTTTTACACTAAAGTAATGCTTTTCATGAAATGCCGACGGCAGACGACGGCAAATGTCAAATTGAAAATACATGCATTTCAATGGCGGTGCTTTTTATGATTATTGGACGGCGGACTGACGGCGGACTTTGATATTTTTTCTTCTATTGCCGTCGGCTGACCGTCGTCCAAACTTCATTTTTCATTTTATTTACATTTTATTTAATTTTTATGATTTAATTTCATAATGTTAATTTCTAATAAAAAATGGAATTATTTAACAGCAATTATTAAATTTCGGTTTTTTTATCCAGGCAAAATAAATTTCAGAAAAAGCACATTTTTTTATATATCACAAATATCATATTTGTGATAAATAAAATATTTTCATAGAAATCGAGGCTTATATGTGAAAGCAAAACAACAACAAAATACAAGTAAAAATTTACAACGAACCATTTACAATGTGCACGAAACGTAAGCTACAAAGACATCAATTTTTGTTTTAAAACAAAGAAAAAAAATTAATTTAATGCAATATTGTTTTTAAATCACTTAAGCCTCGATTTCTATGAAAATATTTTATTTATCACAAATATGATATTCGTGATATAAAAAAAAAATGTGCTTTTTCTGAAATTTATTTTGCCTGGATAAAAAAACCGAAATTTAATAATAAATACCAATTGCTGTTAAATAATTCCATTTTTTATTAGTTTGTAAATTAACTGGATATTTTATTATTATGAAATTAAATCATAAAAATTAAATAAAATGAAAAATGAAGTTTGGACGACGGTCAGCCGACGGCAATAGAAGAAAAAATATTAATGTCCGCCGTCAGTCCGCCGTCCAATATTCATAAAAAGCACCGCCATTGAAATGCATGTATTTTCAATTTGACATTTGCCGTCGTCTGCCGTCGGCATTTCATGAAAAGCATTACTTTACAGGAAAATTTCAAAATAAAATAAAACAAAATAAAATAATACTTTTTCAAACGATATCATCGTTAAATTTATTTTACCGCATTTTTCGTTCGATCTGTTTTACCAATGTTTTACCACACGATATCTACTTTATCATCAAAAATCATAAATCAGCATAAATTTATTTTTATGCTGCCGACACTTTTACTTACATTTTTATATGAAGAATTCCAGAGAGTGCTGTTCTAGTCTCTTTTAATTCTATTGAAATAGCACTTAAGCGCGGTGAATACGATTCACGTTCAGAGCTGCCGATCTCAATTTTCAATGGAAGTATAAACCGATTTAAAATAGTAGTATGGTCGTAAAAATAGTAGTACGGAAAACCGACAACGAATTTTTAGAAAAACAAGTCGCGATTCCGATACCTTGATAGTAAAAGCAAATATAGCTTTACCTATTTTCTGCTTAGCTAAATAAATATTATCTGATTGTATGTTTTTTAAATGGAATATGGTTGGTGTGGTAAATTCATGATAATGTTTTATATCGTCATTTCCATTTTAATGTTCAATATAATGGTAGTACTTTCTTAAAAAAGGTAGTACAGAAGTGTCGAGGCATAAAAGTAGTACAAATACTACAATTGTACATTGTAGTAAACAATTGTAGTAAACGGCAGCACTGTTCACGTTCACGTTCACCTCACCATATTTTCATTGTTGCTAATTTTGTTTTTTGCGTAAGTATAATAATAATAATTATTATTAATATATTTCTAGTCCAAAATTTTCTAATAAAAAACTAATAAATATTCATAATGCATAAAGTATTTTCTTTTAATAGAAAAATTATAATATTTGATAATGTTTTACAACAAAAAATTGTCTACTTTGGAAAACTAGAGAAAATTGTGAATTTTAAATGTATTTTTAAGAAAATAATTGCACTGCTTAAATTGTTCCATATTAATTTTATTTTTTAATTTATTGCATACTTCGTATTTGTTAATTTACGTCATGTGGGTATGTATAATGTAGAGTAGTTGTATTTATTTCATTCAGCACGTAATTTCAGTATTTGACTAATGCTTATATTAGTTTGGAGTTTAAAAAAACGCTGTCAGGCCAACACCTAAAGCACCCACTTGTGAATGCAAGCATGCCACTAAAGCTTTTGTAAAAAATTTTTATAATATGATGTGACAAACTAAGATTCCAAAGACACATTTGAACTGGGTAGAACCAGTTGTATCAGTACAAGAATTCCCAATTCAAAAAGTGTTATCATTCTCATCAAACCTCCAGAAACAAAATTTCAAGCCAATTGGTTAGAAACAGAATGAGATAATCTTTAAGGGAGGTGGTAGAAACAGTGGAATCAGAAGAAAATTAATCGAAAGAAAACCTTTTTTTTTCCAAATAGCACTAATAAAAATCCAAATAAAAATAGAGCAAGATATAATCCGCATGTGATTATTCCAGAGCTTCCCCCTGGCAGCTTCCTTTTTTCAATAAATTTAGCCAAACACACACGCGACAAACAAACATTTGAATATTTTGTTACTGTTTTATTTTTGTATGTGTTATTAATAGCATTTACATTTAAAAAAGTAATATTTATGTAAAATATTACACTGAATATATTATATATATATTTATTCACCAAATTGAAAATACACAACATATATTTAAATACATTTTTATAATCTATATTTGATTTTTATTGTATTTATTTATATATCATTTTATCTTATAATTATTTATATTATAGATTGGGTACCTAATCTTCTGCCGATTATACATTTAATATATATTGATTGTTTTATAAAAATTTCATGGCTTGTCCCTTTTACGAAAGAAGATCATAAAGAATTAGATCTTAAAATTACTGAAATATACGAAAAAAAAAGTTATTTTCGTTACTACGGCAGCGCCATTTTGTTTTTCATTGGAAAAATAATTAATGAATAGAGATTCTTAAAAAGAAAACGAACAGAATTAATGGAATGTCATCGAACCCAACGGGATTATGTTTCTCACCATATTCATCGCCAGCAGTCCCAACACAACATATTGCTACTAAGAGTAATAATAATTCCAATAATGAAATTAAAAATAAGTCGATGATTATTAATACGCAACAACAGCCACAACTATCAATAGTTAATAATAAGGATAAATTTGTACATAAACAACATCAAACAATTTCAACCCATTCCAATAATAGTATATCTGATTCAGAAGCCGATATTTCATCATCAAACGAAAATCTATCAATGGAACGGAGGTATGTGTTGCGATTGACTTCGCGCGTGGAACCACAAGGACAAGAAAATTTGCCAGAATCTATGACTACCAGTAGTGGTAAGTGTGGCATTGATTTTCTCCATATTTCTTGCTCTTTGATTTATTATATTAACTTAACAGTATTTAAACTCCCTGTATTCTTAATTTTTGTAATATCTTAATATCGTTAAGATGTACTATATATACTGTTTTAGTCCGTTTATCTGAACGATGGGTAGGTTTCATTTAATTACACTCACAGAAATGTTATTAAAACCAATTATTATTTTTAAACAAATAAACCAACTAAAAACAGGTGGACGTTTTATAACAGATCAACGGTTTTTATCAAATGCATCAACAGATTCATCCAGATATGGATCAAGTAATCGTAGTATGTCCGAAACACGTAATACATTGTATAACCAACTACTAATCGATCAGAATAATAATAATAATGGTGGCGGTAATACAACAAATTCGGGTAATAATAGTTCCGGTATTCATCAATCATCATCCGGTGGTAATAATTCAATCCGAAACTCAGTAAAAGAGATACAATCAAATCGTTCATCTATGGATGTATCAACATGTTCGTATAATACTTTCATTATACACAATGATGATAGTATTTATTCGATTAATAACAGTAATTATTCAAGTCCATCAGAAATGATGAATAAAAAGGATCGTCCTCGATCTTATGGTGAACAGGTTATTTATTTCTTATTTATATTATGAAATTTATTTCTTATTTATATTATGAAAATAAATAATTTAACAATTTCAATGTTATAAAAACACAGACAGGTTTACAAGAAGTTTCCGATATTCCCGATGATTATTTAAATAAAAGTCATGTACTAAAACATCTAGCGAAAGAAATTCGATTACCTATGAATCGACGTAGTCATTCGCATCGAGATTCAGGCGGTCAATCTGAAAATATAATTGATTCTAAAGAACAACGACAGAAACAGCAACAGCCACCACCTAAATATCATAATTCTAATAATAATAATAATAATAATAATAATTATTATAATAATTATATTAATAATAATAACAATAGTACCAACAATAGTACCAACAATAATAATCAGCAATGGATTATTGAAGAACTAAACGAACAACAAAATAATTGTAGTAGCAGTAATATTATTACTAAACATAAAAATAAAATGAAAAGTAAAAGTCAACCTGATTTAACGAAATTAATTGATATTGATATTGAAGCAATGGAAGTGGTTCTTAAAGAAAATCAAACATTAAAACAACAATTGAATACATGCCTAATGAAAGTCGCAAAAACACAAAAAGTAAATTTTTAATTTTCCAGTAAAAAACAGAATTTGAATATTTTTATGTTTTGAATCATAGTTAGAAGAAGAAGTGACAAATATTTATCGCGTCCATGAAGAATTAGTAAAATCTTGTGAACGTCGCGAAAAGTTAGAACGTGCATGTCGTTTACGTTTACAAAGTGATTTACAATGTGTAAAAGAAGTAAATATCATGATGAAAGACCAAGTGGAATTATTACAGGGACAAATGTCAACGCCAACAGAACATCAAATGTTAATAGCACAATTATTTAATCAAAGTAAAATTAATTAAACTTGTATTTAAAAATGTGTACCATCTAATAAATATTTTGTGTTTAGATAAAGAATTGAGCGTGGCAAAAGAACGACAAACAATTGAGTTAGATGCACAACATGCAACCTTACAAGAACAACGAAAACACATTGGCATTTTAGATACGGCCCTGACAAATGCACAAAATAATATACGTCGTTTAGAGGATGAATTACGTAAAAAACATATTTATATTGAACGTTTAAGCCAATTACATGGTGCCTTACAATCCAAACAAAATCATGAAAGAAAATTACGTTTAGAATTAGACAATGAATTGATCAATAGTAAAGATTCAAATCGTAGCGGTAGCAGTACGAATAGTAACGATATCAAATGGCAACAAATTCATGAGAAAAATAATCAAATAATGAGGTACTCTTATAACACATCAATATATTTTTAATTTGTCACTTTTTGGAAATGATTTTATTTGAATTTCATTGCATCTAATTTATAAATAGAGCGTAACCTGAAATTATTCAATTCCATAATAAATTTCTGGTAAAAATATAATGAAACTCCCTTTGATACTTTTTTTTATCTCTATATATATAACATTATATAGATTGGAAACCGAACAACGACAACTGGAAGAGCAGGCTAAAAATATTCGCCAAAATGTTGCGAAAATATCAACAATGGAAACAAATTCAGAGGTAATTTAATTTATGCTTTTCCATTTATGTATATATTGGTGGATTTTGGAGTCCGATTTTCTTGTTCGTTACAACGGCGGAATCGGTTTACCACCAATAAAGCTTCGAAATTCTATTCTCGTGAGCCCGTAACGAAATCATTTAATTGGGTGGCGAGTCTATGATGCATTGAATGCATTTAAGTGATTTTGAGTGGCGATACTGTTATAATATGTGGATTAATTTATGAAATTTTGAAAATAAAATAGAACAGATGAGAAAACTGAAACTGAAAGCAGTCTGAATGCCAAAATCTATTATTTTATTTCTGGTTTCGCTTTATACTATTCGCTTTATTGATTACCAACAATACGTTCTATTCTATTACATTTTTATTCTAGTTTTATTATCTAAATATGCAGCACTACATATCTTCTATTCATATTATTAATATTTGAATTATTTAATAACTATAGTTGCGTTCCATTCGTTTACCAGGAGTAGGTAAGAGTAGAAAAGAATAGATTGTTCTACTCCCAACTACACCGTACTATAGCAAAGAGTAGTTCGAAGTAGAAAAATCTATTCTTAATATAATCCGTTTAATTTGGCCTAGCTATTTTTGTTGAATAGCAATATCGTATAGGTCGATAACCCTTCGGGCTTATTGGTTATAGCGTGGATATTGCTTCCTCCTCTTATGGTCTACAAAATTACGATACTCTAGACGATACTCTAGATGTAGACGAACGCCCAGGGTAGACATCCAACAAGCGGAGAAATGGAAAAAATGGCACAACTTTCCACCTAAACGGCCTTGAAGAGTTCTCTCTCCCTCCAACTACAGGGGCCACTATCACACATGGGACCTCGCCACCTAAATTCATTGTACTTAAACACAAAAAACTCGAAGCCAACCTATTTCTATTAACCAAATCAATCGATCTTCGGGCGTTCAGCCATTGTATTTTTACGATATTGTAATTGACTAAATTGAATTTACAATAATCTTAAAATTTCATATTTTAAACACAATATTGATGGGTCATTGAGGTTCACTGCGAATCAGTTATTTTTTTTACAATATCGTAAATAGTTTAGTCAACATTTTCGTTAAGTTTATGTAAGAAAATACCAAAGTTCATTTTTTATCGAAAATATTACAATATTGTTTTAGAAAATATGGCCGCTGGAAGTCTCTTTCATGAAGGACGGTCATCTACTCGTGCTAAAAAAATTTGAATATCAGGCATCCCTATCTCTAAATGCTAGTAAACTTCCGCCACTCTGATATTCTGTGTACACTATATCCTATTCTGAATCACTTCAGGGGGATCGATCATAGTCTCGTCTGAGATGAAAAACCTCACGAAAGACGAAATTGTTTCGGTTCTCGCCGATCAAAGGGTCATTGAATGTAAAAAATCACAAAACTTTCAAACGGAATACGTGTGTACACTGGTCTTACACCCTAACTTTCAACTCATTCGATACCACGTAATATAAGGGTTGGTTTTATTAATACTGGGGCCGGGCCATTGATCCCAAATCCAATGCAACGTAAAAACGGCTTTAGATTGGGCCACAGGACAGCACAGCAATAAATCAATCAAAATTATACGAAACACAAACATACATAAAACCAACAGAAAAAAAATCGAAAATTCTTTAACGAATAAGGTATCAACCATATCTGTAAAACAGCGATGTCCAAAAATTTGTATTCAGTGTAAATCCAACACGATCATCAAAATTAAGGGCTTTAAGCATTGGTGTTTCACTGGAAAAATAACAAATTAAACGCATTAGCATAGCGGTATTTTATATATAAAGTAAAATAATAATTTAAAAATTGCCAAAGTTTCGATTATTTTTCTTTTTAAATATTAATATGTATATATGAACTCCGACATTTCACGTATATATACGATAATTCACGAGATGCGCAAATCTACACTTGTGTATAGCTTTGGACATCGCTGCTGTAAACCATCACCACTAAGTAAACCCTCAAAACAACTCCACTAATTCAAAAACTGACTTTACATCACATCCTGCGATAAACGCTTAACATCCCACCTCCCAAACATACACCTGCATTACAAGCAAAGAAACGCTACTTGACTTGATCACAAATAGCTATCAAAATATTGCAATGGAACATCAAAGGCTATCGCAATAACTATACGGAACTGGGAATACTAATTAACACAATCAAACCTGAGGTCATTATGCAGGCAACCCATTGTCCGTGCCCCCAATGTACGGTCACGACGTGGTGGCTGTATTGCCAAAGTTTTGGAGAAAATCATTGCACGGCGCCTCTCATGGTTGGGCGAATAAAATCGTCTTTTTGTCGACCACCAATATGCATTTTGAAGGGGTCGGGGTACGCAGGATACACTGCTCCACCCGAACCACATTATATCAAATTTAACTTTACACCAAAATCATTGCAGTTTATTGGCAATAGCTTTCCAAAAGGCATTCGATATATCCGGTATCCGTTCGATAGTTAAGGCTAGGGGATGGGGCCGCACATCAACATTGAGATGGTTGAAAATATTGGGTATGAGTTTCACAAAAAAATATTGTTGGAATCTGCACATTGAAACAATGCGCAGTTCACTTTTAAAAGATTAAATAACTTAAAATGCGTGACACGACGCGACAGTGGATCCAACATACAATCGCTGCTATGGATCTCGGATGCTATAATTCTGGCAAAAATCGATTACGGGCTTCCGTTATATGGAAGGTGCGCAAAATCGATTACTATTGTAATCGACATATCACGCTGCTGCCCGCATTGCCATTGGTGCTTTCCGAACTACCCCAACAATGCACCTTCTGATAAAGGACGGATTTTTACCTTTGAGTCCTCGCATTAAATATTCTACCTCCAAAACCATTACAAAAATAGCATATGAACATATAAACACCTTAACAGCGGACCTCAAAAATACTCGGAAAAAAATTCGGGTTGACCGCGTACCATCCGTATTGGCGGTCGCTCCGGGCATCTTGGACAACATGAACATAAAAATGGACATTCAGGTGCGATGAAATGGACATTCAGGTCCCAACAAATCCGACTTAGAATCTGACTTAGAAAATTTTAACTACTTGAGCAACTTTGGGGACATTTGCCTCGAGTTAAAACAACTAACCTTTTTCCTTAAACTTAAATGAATAATTACAGGATGACCGCACTATAACCGAAGCAAAACATGATAAATTACGTTATTTAGAAGAGGTACATTCGGCACAACGAAAAGTCAATGATTTGCAATCACATTTGAAAATGTTAGAGAGTAAATTGGTTGAAAAGGACACTGAAATTCGATTATTACAAGAAAAGAAATGTAAATATATTGCAAATGCAATGTTTATTGATAATTGCAAATTTTTATATCTCCTGCTACCTTTTCAATTATTTATTATGATTTTTTTTAGTATGTGGTTCATCATTTGATTCATATAATAGTTATGGTATAAATCGATTAAATTATAATTCACAAACTTCCATTATTGGTGCATCAAATGCTTCATTTAATGCAGCGACGAATACATCATTATTAGAACAAACTTATGGGAACAGTAATAATGGTGGCAATAGCGGAAGTGGTATTGGGAGAATTGGTGGACTATGCGGCGCTGTTGGCAATATTAGCAGTAATAATAGTGCCGCAGCGGTTATTAGTAATGGCTTAGGTAAAGATACATTTTGATTTAAAAACAGTATTCGTTTAATTAATCGAAATACAAAATTATCGAAATAGCTGCTAGTATACAAGCGACAATGTCAACAGTAAATTGTGGTGGTAATAATACTATTGTGGGGGCCGATAGTAATAATTCAGTTCGTAATGGTGTTATTAACAATGGAAATACTGTCGTAAATGGTATTGGTGTGAATAATTCAAATATTGCACCAAATAGTTCATCAAATTATAGTAATAATAATTCTAATAATTATGATCCAACATTGCAATATCTTCAACAACAACAACCACAAGAACAACAACCAGAGCAACAACAACAGCAACACGAACAACAACAACAATCATCAACAAATTATGATCTTTATCCACATAATTTACAACACTCTCATCATGCATTACCATATGATAATTTAGAACGTGATGTTATTGCACAAAAACAATTGGATGAGCAATTAATATCAAAGGTAAGTCAATTATCCCTAGTTAATCAATTATTGGCTAAAAAAACTCAAAAACAATTGGAATTACAACAATCAAATAATATGATATTAAATCAAATTAAAACCAGTAAAGAACTATCAGCAGGTACATCATGTCGTGATATAACTATTGATAAAGAAGTATTTTATTAAAAACAAGCCTTAATTCAAAATTCACATTAGTTTACTCAAAATATATTATGTGTTTTAATAGAACTTTTGTATATGTCGAAAAATCACAGGAAGATGAATGATTAATTTTATATTTTATAAATATTACGTTGATCATTTGGTACCATTCTTTATTTAAGATTGATTTACCAACTAATTTGGTTGAATGTCAAATTTGATATCATTTCGCAGCACGCAGAACCAAAATTTAATTTTGTCGGTGTGAAGCACTATACAATTAATATTTATGTAAATGAGAATGTTTTCCTCTGACTCGGATGAATTCATTTCATTTCCTTTTCAATAACCAACAGTAATCAATATCAATACTAAAAAACCTTCACATTTACATTCAACCAAATTATGGTTGTTAAATATTTTTAATATCATTCCACACACCACAAATACCAACTAAAATAGTAGCATACTACAATTTGGTGCATACCAAATCACGGTATCAAATTAAAGTCCTTTCGCAGAAACGACAGCAACTGATTTGGTAAAAACCCTCGACGAGAGAACATCCCAGCGGACACGCATAATACCCGCTATACACCTTTTATTGTATTTCGGTATAATAGAAATACGGGCATACCGACAAATAATGACCGATATTCTACAAACCAACACCTGGTACTTCCCGTTCATCAATTTCAGCGGTCATAATCATAATAAAATGTCTCCAGGTACATTCCTGTTATCGCGATAGGAAAATGTTTGGTATGTTCAATTTTAAGGCAATCATATACCAGGTATACCAATTTGATAGCCATATACTGATTGAAGGAGAAAGAGTCAAAGAGCGTATACCATAACTAGTAAATAGCGCAAAACAAAACCCCTTTAAGACTTCTATAATTTTGATGTTTTCCAATGAAAACGAAAAGTGGAAAAAATGTGTTTTTTATCTTTGATCAAACTGATTTTTTTGATTTATTTGCTAATTTTGACGTTACTCTCATATATTTCATGTCAAAATTAGCAAAAAAAAATCAAAATAATCAATGTGATCAAATATAAAAAACGCTCCATATGTGTGACTGTCATTTCACCCGGTATTGTTATTGGGACCATGTAATGAAATACTTTCTATCGGACCCAAATATGTTTCCAGATACGTACCAGTTATATCGTATTAATACCAATTACTGTGTTCAGTGCACCAGCCACAAAGTGTGTTGTCAGGATCAGTAATAAATTATTCATAGTGAAGATGTTTCAACAATGTGTAGGTTTCAATGTTTTTGTTTTAAAGATGTGTGTATAAAACAACAACAAAATATATGTACGCTCTCGGAAATTTTCTAAACCACCTCTTTCCCCCATTTGATTCACTTTCCTCTTGAGGCAGTTGGCACATATAGATACGAACGAATAATCAGAATAATATCCATTGCGTTTTTTCATTTTCGTGTTCACGTATGGATTGTCTTTTCGGGTAATTTATTTGTTGTTTTTTATATGGTTATGCGGATATATGAGGTTAAACACGAACGAAAAATTTATTCGTACGAAAAAAAAATGAGTACAGAATAAATTTGGGGGTATAATTTTTTTCTGGCCGAATGAAACGAATAAAACTTTTTATTACATTTTTTTTTAAATATAATCATTTATATACAACATTAATGAACGTTAAATAAGTTATTGTTTTAAAAATGTTATTTTGTAACATAATAATCCAATTAATAAGAAAAATGGATAAATTCCTTCTGATCATTCGTTCGTATCTATATGTGTCAAGCCCCTAATGTCTTGTTCACGTACAGGCGTAGTGTAGTGAAGTGAATTATGAACTACGTTCATATATCAGTGTTCACGTGGTACCGTAGTATTGCAATTCATAACCTCTAATTTTGTGTTTGTTTTTGGCGGTAGAATGAAATTTTTTTTTTCATTCAATTATTATCTTTAATACTTTGCTGTAAATAATTATTTAATTATTTTTGTAATATTTGTTAATTTTTATAAATCTTTAATAAAATACTCCAAAAATTAGAGATCATATAATGACTACACTGCGAAATCTATTCCCGTGGTGCGTAGTAGATTTTCAACTTCACTACGAACCTCCAAAATCAAACGTAGTACATAATTCACTACGTATCGTGTTCACGTGGTGGATTTACAACTATGCTACACTACACTACGCCTCCACGTGAACAAGCTATAAGAGAAGAAGATTAGCTAGTATCAATAAAATTAAAAAATCCCGATCTTTTTCTCACTTTTAAAATTTTATCAGCTGAGGTGACTTTTAGTTTTTGTAATTGTAGCCGGCTGCACAAGCGAAGAACGAATCCCCGGGGTCAAGTTCGAACATTAAAATATCCCCGCAGATGATTCACAAGCGAGGGTATTTTTGTGCGAACGTTTTTTGTATGTAGTTGTTTTGTTATCGGTGATTTACCAACAAACAATATTTTATTTATATAAAAAAATGAATAATTTGAATGTGTTAGTAAGGTTTGGAAATTACACCCAATGTTCACCCTTTAAATGCTGGTTCACACATGAGGAACGAAACCCCGGGGTCTTGTTGTTGTATTTTACATGTAAAAAAAAAACTCGCACCGTCACCCCTCAAGCCGGCTGCACAAGCGAAGAACGAAGGTGTGAGTTTTTTTTTTTTACATGTAAAATACAACAACAAATTTGCCTGCGCGTATTTTCCCTGCACTCAATAAAAAGTTAAGTTAACTTTAACTTTTTACACCTCACCTCACTAACACATTGAAATAATTCATTTTTTTTATATAAATAAAATTTTGTTTGTTGGTAAATCACCGATAACAAAACAACTACATACAAAAAACGTTCGCACAAAATACTCTCGCTTGTGAATCATCTGCGGCAATATTTAATGTTCGAACTTGACCCGGGGGATTCGTGCTTCGCTTGTGCAGCCGGCTTCATGTGTGAACCAGCCTTGGGACACACTATATATTGATTGGAATATTCATAAAAAAAATTAAATTGAAACAAATTAAGAGAATGATTTTTATACATTTTTATAATTGCTGTTTCCGTGGATTTTATAAAAAGCCGAAAACCAGTAATAATCAAAACGAAATAAAAAATAAAAAATTACTTATATTAGTTTATAATAAAAAAGCAGGTTTTTCCGAAAACATATTCAAAAATAAAAAAAGGATTTATAACAATAAAAAGAAAAAAAATGTTTAATTTATCTGAATATTTTTTTAATAACATATACAAAATTCAAATATAAAGAAAGACATAATATAAATATATAATCTAATTTAATTTAATGATATTTTAATTTTAATAATGATAATTTAATATTTTTTTAATAATCTAAGTAAATATGTATTGGAAAGTTTTGTTTTTTTTTATTTTTACTGCATGTCTTATTTAAAAATAGCGTTTGTTTGGTTTTCCGCTCAAAAAATCCTTAATTTTTTATATAGACATTTTAATAAAATCATCATGAAAAAATTAGTTTATTGTGTTATTCTAATAATTTGGTTTTTGCTTTCATTTGGGTTGTTTTTTTTTAAATAATAAATAATAATATGAGTTTTTTTTAAATAACACGAATTGTTTTATTGTTTAAAATTATACCTTTTAAATCTTAAGATAACCCTTTCCATTAGTCGTCAAATGCAATTATATAATAATTATCCCTGCGGTGGTCCTGTATATCTCAAATCATACATATACACTTTACGTTTAAAAACATCACATTCGCCACACAATGATACTCACAAATTACTGATGTTAAAAATGCTTTGTCTCATCAGGCTATAGCGACAAAATCTAGTTATATATTCACAAAGTACAATATTTTGTAAACGAGCGTAACATATATAGTACATAAAAAACTGAACAATTGTTACTTTATTGTCAGTAAAGATTGGTTTGACTTTGAGGAAATTGTTGTATTGCATTTGTATATACATTTAAACATGCCATATTTATTTCCCCACGAAAGCTTATAGTTCGCTTTTTGTGATATGATTATAATCTTGGAGGATAGAAACTATATTTATATCAACCAACAATTGTTCGACGAGAGCATCAACGGTATACAATACAATACAACAACAACAAAAAAAGTATAGCATTAAAAAACTTCAATAATTGTTACACATAAATCTTAGAATTGGACCACCTGGCGGACCGAGTAAAAGTGGTCCCATTAGGGAGGTGATCCTATTATACATGTGATGGATTTTTTTCGAAATGCGGCAACATATTTCTTTTTAAATTTGCCACTTATGTTCCTTAATCCTGTATTATATGAAACAAACGGGGTAATTAAAAAAATATTTGTGTATTTTTTACCAATTATAAACCTTATTTTATTAAAAAAAGCAAACTATAAAATTATGTTTAAAACAAATATCTTCGCTGGCACATAAACAACAACAACAATGCAAATTTGGTTCAATTAAGAGGTGAGAAAATCCATAATTCAGGATATAAAGTGGTCCATTGGCCCAATTTGATGGAGGTGGTCCGATTACAGAGGAGGTTTATCGGTATAAGAATGATTATCAAATCAAATTAAAACAATACTTAAACTGTCACGTAATGGAATCATTTTTATTGCGAAGTTAAAGAAACATAATAATAGTAATAATTCTATAAGACAATTGATTGCGAAATGGGTATGCTCAAAAAATAGAAGAATATAATATTTAAATCCAGGAGTCAACAGAAAAATTAAAATGAATAAAAGTTGTTGGCTTTGTGATAAAGATAAGTGAGTTACAAAGCGTAATGAGTTTAAAGGTCGATATCTAAATGTAGTATTCTCTATCCTTAGACGTGCCATATAATTTACGGCTTTACATCTAGGGGTCTACAATAAATCTGAATAATCTTAAGTGATCTAATTATGGTTTTGCAATCATTACAATTTTGCGTAAATTTCAACTAAAACACATCATTATCATATAAAACATATTAAAAATAAAAGATTTTTTTGTCGTGATATTTTGGTTCAATAGTTTGACTTTGAACAAAAATTATCTCGAAATGTTTATAATGATAATTAATAGCTTGAACAGTCAAACGGTGGGCACATTTTTATGAAGATATCGCTATAGAAATCGTAGTTTGAGCAAAACAATATACTTGCTTAATATAATGTTTCGATTCAATCAATACACAATTATACATTTATATTTATTTGATTTTTGTATTTAATTAATCTTTTAAATGTTTATACAAAAACATATTATTAAATAATATAACCAAAAATAATTGGACAAAATATCACATGATAAGATTTTTGTTTGTTTTTAAACGGGAGTTCGTTTTTTTTAAAGATATATTAAATTACTAAACAACTGTTATTTGTATATGTATTCTTAAATTATAATCCTAAAATTACTAATAATGTAAAAGAATAGATTTGGTTGTGTGTGTTTTTTTTGTTTTTCAATTATTCAATTAAGTATAATTACATATTCATTTTTTCGGATACTTATAATGATTTGTTCGCACCTTCATTACATTTTTTTTTCATTAACGCACTGCATAAGTGGTATCTTATTGCATATTTTTTCAATATTATGTGAATATCTGTGTGTTTATAAATGTTTAAAATTTTGAATTTGATTAATGTTTTATTGCTATCGATGTTAATGAGGTTGATGATGCAGAACTCGTTGATGGTGCAATAATTGTAGTTGATTTATTGTATGTATTTATTTCTGATAATGCATTTGATGATGGTTTATGGGTACCTGCTGCTGATGATGATAATGTATTTGGTGGTGGTATTTCATATGCAATGCCACCCCACGCTAATTTAAATACACGAGTACGCCATTGTATTGATGGATTTATGAGTGCCGTTAAAAATAGATACGGGCCACTAAATTCACGAAATAACCATCCAACAACAAATTCAAATTTATTAAATGGTAATGTACCATTTTGTACAACCGACAATAATATCCAATCGAATAAAAACCATATTAATATATGTACTAAATAAAATACTAACGAATTCCAATGGAATAAAAATGCAACTGCCCACGATGCAAATGCACCAAGAATCATACATTCCGATAATGGTTCAAATATGATGATTGTTGGTATCATGGCAACACGTAATTTGGCCCAACGTGTTAATCGCTCCTGAAAATTACCAATGTCGCATAGGCCAGAATTTTGCCATGCCGGTTGTGTACTTATTGACATTTGCCATCCCAGATCGGTTAAGGTTTTAGCCATAAAAAAGTCTTCGGCCAGGTAACAACCAAATATACGAAGGCCACCTAAATCATCTAATACATGTTTACGTATCAAACAGGACATACCCGTATGACAATTTATACGAAATAAATCAGAGACCAGATAAATTCGTGCCTGTACTGTGCCAAAGAATATTTTTTCAAATGTTGCCGCAAAACCTTCACGATCACAGCTGAATGGCATCTGATGCACCAATGCAATCTCATCGGTCATATGCTGTACCATATCTAATAGGGTATCATCTTTCATTCTAATACCACTATCCGATATCATAATGTATTCAAATTTGGCTCGTTCGTAACCGGGATGCATATTATTTATTTTTGGATTAACACCTACATTTGATCCATTCAAAAATAATTGTGCATCAATATTTGGATATTTTTTCATTAAGTCATAAACAATATCCACAGCCGGGTCATATTTATCTTCTATGCAAAACAGTAATTCGTATGTTGGATAATTCATAATGAAAAATGTTTCCAGGTTTGATTGTAAATTGGGATCGATACCCATCAATGGTTTTAATATCGATACCGCTGGTAATGGAGTATCACGAAATTGTTGTACAATAATTTTTCTATGTAATTTATATTTCCCATAGGCAATTGCAAATATATGAATTAACCATTTTCCGCACCAAAATATAAAGAAAAATATTGCAAATCCATATAAGGTATAAATTGTCATCGGCGACATATTATTAGCATAATTTTTATTTTGTTTTATTTTTTATATTTAGTATACAACATGTATTCATTACGCATCCACTTTAAAGTATTATAAACTTATAATGATATTGGTAGTAATTTTTCTTTGTTTTTGTAATTAACGCGAATGATGAGTAATAATAATATACTGTTTTTTTAGTTTTTGAAGATACTCTGTATTTATTTCATATTTTTATCAGTGCATTATTATATATTTGTTGTATTACTAATCATTCATATTTTGTATTTCGAAAGAAGTTTTTGGTGTTGTTGTTTTCAGCTTCTTGTATATTAATTTCAATAACCAGAAATCAGGATACAAAAAATGTTTGTTGTAATGTAATTGTAGAAAATAGTAATAAAAAATAACATTACGGTTAAATTTTTTTTTCTAATGTTATGCTGTGTTTTTATTATTTTGAATTTTGCTGCTGTATTATTCTTTTTTGTATGGAATTTGGTTATTTATTATTAATTTTCAATTTTATAACAATCGAACTGATAAATAAAAAGAATTATATATACACACAAAAAAAACTTATATTTATAAATATTATAAACCACACAAATTCAACAAACAAAACAAGAAAGAATAAATCAACAATGACTCAATTCAATTCACTCAATAATGTAGTTTGTAGTATATTTTAATTTATATAAAAAAAATATTTTCAGAAATTGGCTACGTATATGCGCGCACACATGCCTTGTTCACGTGCAGGCGTAGTGTAGTGAAGCGAATTTTGAACTACGTTCATATATCAGTGTTCACGTGGTACCGTAGTAGTGTAATTCATAACCTCTAATTTTGTGTTTATTTTTGGCGGTAGAATGAATTTTTTTTTGCATTCAATTATTATCTTTAATACTTTGCTGTAAATAATTATTTAATTATTTTGTAATATTTGTTAATTATTTTTATAAAAAATTAGGGATTATATAATGACTACACTACGAAATCTGTTCACGTGGTGCGCAGTGGATTTTCAACTTCACTACTTCTATTATTGAATCTACTATTACTTCTATTATTCAATCTAGATTAATCTGATTAAACGAAATCGAAATTTAGCGTTCCGCAAATAGATCTTAATTGATTCAGATCAATTTTTTTTATTTGTGAAAATAGGCAGATTTTTCAGATTGTTTTTAGGGATAACAACATTGGGCATTTTCGTTTATTCCTCTTGTGTCAAGCACTTGTGCGCTCTCAAACATGCGAGCGCGATATAACATTTACATGTGCTAGCTCTGTGTTCGAATATTCTAAAATAGTCTTGTGTTTAATTTTGTTTAGAAATGGCGTTTTATATGTGAAAATGTTATAGTGACGATAAAGCAACAACAATCTCACACAGGGCGATGGTGCTCCTACAAAATAGATAGGGCAATTTGTGTCAACACAAGTGCTAAGTAGAGGTATTTTCGAACATGTGTCATATAACACAAGTAACACAAGTGCAATAAAAAAACGTATTTATGTCACTTGTGCGTTTGTGTTAACACAAGTGGAATAAACGAAAATGCCCATTATAAAAATAAATAACAAATTTTGACATATAAATTAAAAAATAATATTTTTATTGTTGTATTTTGTATTGCTATTTATTTTATTTAAAAAAAGAAATATTTATTTTATTGTTCTTGTTGCCTTCTGTACCAATTTTCTTTTGTTTTTAATAATTTTTTTCGCTTAATTTAATCGTTTTTGGCTTAATTAAGTTAATCAATTTCAAAAAATGAGTAATATTATTTGGATATTAAATTGAAGTTTTAATTAATGTTAAATCACCAATAATAGCAATATTATAAAAAATAACATTAAATTGATTATCATTATATTTTGTTGAATTTTTATTCACTAAAAGAATTGTTGTAAATATTGAAAATAATGCGATGCTGCCAACAAAATAACTTAAAAGTAATGAAAATGACACTAGCAATCTGAAAATGTCATTTTCTGTCCCATGCATATTCATTATTTTAATATTTTGCTTTTAATCTATTGTTGATTTTTTGACTACAACACAACGGTGTGGTGTACATGCAATTGTTATTGTAACAACAACAATTAACAATGCACCACAACTGTAACAACAACAATTAACATGTGCACCACAGCGTTGTGTTATAGTCAAAAATTCAACATAAATCAATCTAGATTTGCTGGCGAAACAGACTAATAGATTATAGAATGTGTAATTGTGTAATATATATACTATATATACATACATATATATATATATATGAATATTGTATAAAATTAATCAAAATATATCTTATATTCATTTTGGCAGAGAGGTTTATGCTGTTTTCCTAGCTTAAGCACCAAAAAGCCTAATCAATCTTTATTAGCCACCGATCAAGTATCAGTATTATCAACAAATAATAGCGATGACTTTCTACAGGTAAATATAGTAATTAAAATGATCGCGCCTGTATTATAACTAAACCAACATTTATAAGAGAGATAAGATTGCTATACCCTTATTCAAGAGTGAGATCAAAAGCGGTCTGTTTCGTCAATATACCAATTGGTTCTGATCATAAGCCTAAGTCATTAGTTGTTATAGTGTGAAGGCTTGGACTTGATCGACTTAGGGTTACTGAGATATAGAGGCTAGAATTCCCATTCAAGTAAATCCAAATCTTCCAAAATATAATAATATTCGAATAATACTGTTTTAGGGGTGTTTTCAGTTTTGAGAGTGTAGGTGGTATCGCATATGGAACCTTTGTCCAATTTTGTTAATAGCGAATAAAGATATATTTAGGTCATCACATTTGAGGCAGTTGACAGGGGAAGTAATTTTGAAAGGCAAGGCAGAATTTCTGCTTCAGAAGAAGTTACAAAAGGCAAGGCAGAATTTCTGCTTCAATTCACATTGACGCGACGGTGACACGTTATTGACGCGATTTGTTTACGTTTGTGTTGTTTGATTGATGTAGTGTTAAAAATTCTCTGGATAATAATTTAATTTGACTAATATTTATTTATTTTATTTTTTTATATTGTCTTACCGTCGAATAAATTTCTTAACCACACAAAATTAATATTGCATTCAATTTTTGTTGTTTTTGAAGCGACGCGGCGCAAAAGTTGAATGTTGATCAACTTTGGCTTCGCTTCGTTTCGCGTCAACCTCATTGTGAACAGTAACATCAATTTACATATATTTAACTTTAGCCGACCTCTGTAACTTCAACAGTCGCGTTCCATTCAATTACCATTCGCGTTCCATTCAATTATAAGAGTAGGTAAGAGTAGGTAAAAGTAGAAAAGAGTAGATGTTTTCTACTCCGTACTACTCTTTGCTATAGTACAGAGTAGTTCGGCATAGAAAAGAGTAGATAGAAAAGAGTAGATTATTTCTACTCTTATCTACTCCTACCTACTCCTGGTAATTGAATGGAACGCAACTAATGTGAATCCACGCTTATGTTTTTCATTGAAAACAGATTTGCCCTTGAAGGCACGTTTTATACATTCTGCGTATGCAGTATTAAATATTATAACTCACGTGACGACATTTGTTTGTCGTTATTTCTTCTTGTTTTATGTATTTGTATTTGTGTAACCTGGATCCAAATCGAGGGTGAAACCTAAAATGGAAAAATGAAAAACGTTTCCGACCCACATTTGCAAATATCGAGTAATGAACATGATTTTTAACGATGGGTTGCAACCCGAATTTCTTCACTATCTACATTCTGTTTCCTATCCTGGTATCCTTATATCAATGATGTGAATGCTCGTATATATTTTTATACATTTTGAATTTAAAATTTTTTGTCAATAGCAATCTTTTATCTCTTATATCTATTTCCGTATTCGTTCCGTGAATTATGTAGGTATGATGATACATGACGACTGTCTTGTGGGAAAAAGTTTGGAAAATGTATAAAAAGCATGGGGCGGATCTGAAAATATTTATGCCATAAAGTGTAAACTTTTTTTTAATATTTTTTAATATGTATTTTTTTCAATCTTTAGATTTTTTATATTTTAAGGATTTCATAAATAATTACTTACCAAATAAATTTATTGAAAGATCTACAAAACACGCTAAAAAATGGATCAAAGCGTAGTTTCAATAATATTAGATAGTAATATAACCCTACTATTGAATTAAAATTAAATAAACAAATAAAAATGACAAAAACGAAAATAATTCGGTTAAACACGATTGTTGACGAACCTTTTGATCTGAAAAATCTATGCTTATTCACAAATTAAAAAAAATCGTTCTGAGCAATCTGAAATTGTAATAAGATACAGCAAACAGATCAATCTGACAAGATACAGGTTCAGAGCAAAAAAATCGATCAGATTGATCTGATCGTGAATAAGATACACAGCAAAAACTGTTTAAGATTTTTCTTCTGAATTCGAATGTTTATTAAACATGTTTATAAACGGTCGCCATTTTTTTAAACATACAATTTTTATGTTTAATTTTAAACACTATGTTTAATAAACGAATGACAGAATTAGATATAAAATTTTTTTTGCATTCATCAAAAAGGTACTCGTACTTTTAGATTATTGAAAATTGAAAATTTGAATTATGAGTTTTCACTGAACTCGAATGGAAAATCGGCCATATCTCTTGAATCAATAGGGCGCTTTTCAAATTATATCCTAGAAATATTAAGAATTTATTGTTTATATTATTAAATTATAAAATCCATAACTTAAGAAAAATCCACCTTGTAGCCTAAAATATAGAAGATTTATAAAAGTCGATTTTCCAGAAAATTAAGTTTCAGAAAATCCTATCTTTGGAGATATGGCTAACAATTTTTCTTAACCGCTTATGACGCAAAATGATGAAGTATGGAATTAAATAAAGAAATTAGTTTGGTTTTGCTAATTGAAAAAAAAAATTACATTAATGTTAATAATAATAAATAATATTTTATTTAAATACTTTCTATACTTTAAAAAAAAGTTTTCAAGATTTTTCGAAAAAATCCTGGCTACGAAAGAGGCGTCGTGTATCATCACACTACATAAGATCTTCATTTTTATTTTGAACAAAAAAATCCCAATTTTTAAAGAGTCATATATTGTGAAAACAAAATAAAAGTTCCAGGAAAAAAAATTAATTTAATTGAATTCTTTTTGTGAAATGGAATTTTATGGCAATTTTTGTAGTACACATTTTTTAAAAGGAACTTTTATGTTTTATATTAATCTTTTACTTTACCATTATATTGTATATGCTTTAAATAATATATTAGATTCCTTTTGAATTGAATTTTTTTGTAAAAATTTAAATGGGGATTGCGCATTAAGGTGCGATTGCATGAACCGATATAATATTCTTTGTTTCTGTTTGTTTATATATCAAAAAAGAAACTTGTGCATGTCAATCAAAGGAAACATGAAATTCTAACCATGGGACAAGAACAACAAGAAACTTCAAACTCAACAGGACATCCAAATAAAATTGATGAAATTGTTTTGCTGGAAAAGCAGGGACTTTGTTCACAAAAATTAAGATATACGAATACAATGGGTAATCTGGCTCAAGTTACACAAACAGTTGGACAAAATATGACCGATATAAGTAATATCGGAAATATTGGTAGTACTATTGCTGACGGTAGTAATGGTGCGATAGAAATTGCTGGCAATTTAAATGTAAATAATAATTTATTATATATTTTTGAAATATAATAACATTTTTAAAAACGTTGTTGTTTAAATATATGGTGAGTATCGTTTTTTGTATATTTCCGCATTCAGATATCTAATATTGTTTCAAATATAACTGGATTATTACCACCGCCACGTTTAAAGGAACGTGGGGCATCATTGCCACCTAGTGCATTGCCCCGCCCACCCCGTGGCCTAAAGCCACCCCGTAAAATTGAATATGAACGTTTAAGTGATTCTGAATTAAAATCAACGTCACGTTCACAAACACCACCC
Organism: Dilophus febrilis; assembly: GCA_958336335.1. Taxonomy (NCBI): domain Eukaryota; kingdom Metazoa; phylum Arthropoda; class Insecta; order Diptera; family Bibionidae; genus Dilophus; species Dilophus febrilis. Next base: position 254,189 of record OY284469.1, read on the forward strand.
ACTAAATTTACATCAATAATTACCAGCGCATCCCCTTTTCCGCAACAACAACAAATTCCAACATCATTTGAAGTTAAAACATCAAGTTCAGAACGTGTAAAGGATGGTTGTGCTGAACGCCGTGAATATTTACCACATCATGGTTATATTGAAATGAAAAATATATTTAATTACACTACCCCAATTGATTTTTCAGGTTTAACGACATTTAATAAAACTGTATTTTCATCACAATTACGAAAAGATTATGGTACTATGAATAAAACTACGGAATTTTCAAAACCCGATCATACATCAACCAGAAATTATCAACGTCTTGAATATAGTCCCAAAAAAATGAATCATTTAAATGAAAATATACAAAAATTAACAATCACCAATAATAAACACTTAATAAATGTCCCATCCATAAATAATCATAATCAAAATAATAACAATATATTATCTTATAAACGTTCATTATTGCCAAGCGTGGCCAGGAAATACTCATCCTCATCATTGACTAATATTGGTGGTGTTGGTCAAGCACTTAAGAAAAATTCAAGAGATTCTGTAAATTCAACAAGTGAATCAAATAATTCAACAAACTCACGTTCAAGTCCAATACATTCAAAAAGCGATTCAAATACATCAAATAATAATAATCAATATCAGCATCATAATGTTCAACAAGAAATACAACACCATTCACGAACACCACCAAAATATATTCCACTAACTTCACAGGAAAAACAATTTTTAGCTACAAGATCTTCGCAAATAACAACAAATATTTGCGTACGTCAACAACAACAACAACAACAACAACAACAACAACAACAACAACAAGAACAAAAACAAGAGCTTCAACTACATAAAGAGGCATTAAAAAATTTTAAAAATATATCAAATTTAAATTCAGCAGCACTTCCGCCAAAACCAATTGATAATAAAAGTTCGTCATCAAGGCGAGGTTCAAGTTTAACCAGAGGGGAAAGTCGTTATAGAATTCAATTTTAATCTTTATCAAATAATTACAAAAATCATACACGTAGCAATTTTTGTATTCATTTTGTTATTTAAAATATATGTCCGAGATGACTAGGTTCCTATGGCTAAAAAATATCTAGGCAGAATTAAATGGCCAATTTACAAAAAAATAACGTTTGAATGAATAGTAAAAATATATTTATTATTCATACATTTTCTATATTTTTTTGAGCTGTTGATAATTTAAGCCTACATTCACAGCTAATGTTTTTCTTTTCGTTGTAATGATGTTTTTTAAAATGGTTGTTGTTTTGCTAATAAATATTAATTCACATACAGTATACAAGACCTCTCTCTTCTTTTAGAAATACAATTGTTTTTTTAAAGAAATACAACAGAAATATAAAATTTTTTAATATTTTTCGTCGTTTTTCTAATTTTTTTCTCTCAATTTTTTTTTAAACACTCACTTGATTTTTGTTGTTGTTGTATTTTAATGTTATTTACAAAATTAGGGAAATTGAGGGTCGCAAATACAATCACATATACGCCATTTAAAAACTTATGCAAATGCAAAAATAGAAAAACAACGAAAAGAAAAACATTAGTTGTGAATGTAGGCTAACACTATTTATTTTAATAATAATAAAATATAAATCTACGGCTTTGTTCATTTACACATTTGACGCATTATACGGTTTTTTATAAATTACTTAAAAAATTGATAGTAACTGAACGGTGTTTTATTCAATAAATATATTTTTTGTGTATATACATATATTACATGTGTATGTGTAAATTTTGTATGGTTTGTTTGGTACAAAATATTACACATACATCGAAAAAAATATATTTTATGCAACTCAATCGGTAAAATTTTCTGTGCAAATTGTAGAAGAAATATCGGCCATTTTTGTATGAAAAGTATCAATCGAAAATAGTAAATGAATGCGTTTTGAGGTGAATAGCTTAAATCGTAGAGTTTATGAACAAGGCATACTTTAGTTAGGAAGTGGGATAATTACACAGTAGCAATTTTTGTAATTCATTTAAAAATTAAAATATATTTGCATGATGATTACAGGTTACACGCAGTTCTCATTGTACATAAAAATAGAAAATATACATATACATAAAAATGAAAATTTTTAGGGGTTCTCATTATCCATAGAATACATAAGAATTTAAGCCAAAATTGACGTTTGAAATTTTAGCCAATATTAGTAAAAAATATGTTAATATATTTTTATATCATTTTTATTCCGTGTCGTGTGTAATTATAAAATATTTGTTTTTATTGGAAATATTTGCGTAAATAATCTCTATTTAAATTTAATATCTAGTTTTAAAAAGTTTTGAATTACAAAATTGAATAAGTATAAGTAATGATGTATATCACATATATTTACTCAAAAAAAAAATAAATAAAGAGAAAATATTTCTGATATCTTGCTCTTCAATGCAAAAAGTTAACAACTTTTATTTTTATTAATAATTATAATTGTTTAATTAATTACAAGAAGATTTATCGTATCTATTGCCAAACAGAAAGAAAAAACGCAGACCTAAGCGGAATAGGGTAAGCACAATGGAAAAAACGCTGACGTAGGTCTACGTAGGTGTGCGCACGTTGAAGTTCAACAATACAATTCATATGTAAGTGAGCACAATAAAAAACTCAAACGCACCTTGCCGTAAGCGCGCGCTGAAATTGACCAATGTTTAACTTTTTTCGTATTACTTACGTTTTTTTCTTGTTTTCGTGTTTAAAATATTATATATAATAAAATGAATTAAAATAAATAAACAAATAATAAAATAATCATAAAATGTATATGGTTTTTGAAAATGAAGAATTTTTCATAGTTCAAATTATATTTTTCAACAAGAATGCTATGTCAACAAATGCTTGCATTGTGCTCACCTTTATTAGCCGCGTTCCATTCAATTACCAGGGGTAGGTAAGAGTAGGTAAGAGTGGAAAAGAGTAGATGTTTTCAACTCCGAACTACTCTTTGCTATATTACGGAGTAGTTCGGCGTAGAAAAGAGTAGATGCTTTCTACTATTATCTACTCCTACCTACTCCCGGTAATTGAATGGAACGCAACTATTATTTCTGCGTGTTTCTATGTTCCACGTGCGTTTGCGTTTTTTCCATTGCGCTCAGGAAAAGCCTCGATTTCTATGAATATATTTCTATGTATACATATATGATATATGTGATATATAAAAAAAATGTGCTTTTTCTGAAATTTATTTTGCCTGGATAAAAAAACCGATATTTAATAATACATACCAATTGCTGTTAAATAATTCCATTTTTTATTAGTTTGTAAATTAACTGGATATTTTATTATTATGAAATTAAATCATAAAAATTAAATAAAATGTAAATAAAATGAAAAATGAAGTTTGGACGACGGTCAGCCGACGGCAATAGAAGAAAAAATATCAAAGTCCGCCGTCAGCCGTCGACATGTCCGCCGTCCAATATTCATAAAAAGCACCTACATTGAAATGCATGTATTTTCAATTTGACATTTGCCGTCGTCTGCCGTCGGCATTTCAAAAAAAGCATTACTAAACCCCAAAACTTAATCTACACATAAACTGAACTATTATTTGAACCAAACCCATGGTATAAAGACTATAGGTATGCTTGACAGCTGATATACAATTTTGAGTAATAATCAATGAGTAATAAACGATAATAAACATAAGCACAATAAAACAAAAACCCAGAGTGACGTCAGAAAAGAGAAAAATGGCGAACATCAACAAATATCGAGCATACCTATAGACCATTTTCCAAAAAAAATAATGACAGAAAACATAACCTATTTTTCAATCCGTGGGCCAAACATTACATTTTTTTTTGTTATTTAAATATATATTTCTTTACAAAATTTAAAATTTTTTTGTTAAATTGTGTTTTTTAATGTTTAATTATTAATAAACAATAGTAAAGTAATTGTGATTATGATTATTTAAAAAGGGATTTAGATACACACCAGGTAAATATGCAAGTAAATTATATAATTACATATAAATGGTTACAAAAAACATAAATGATTTCCTAACATCTCTGATATTGTTGTTTTTCTTGAAAATTATGACTTTAAATACTGGGACAGCCAAGAAAATTACATTTTCAAGATATGCGGAACAACTGGAAGACATTGAAAAACAACAACATATAAATAAAATTCATATATTTCACGAAGATCCGTATTTGATGAGCAGTTACTTTCCCAAATGTTTCTAGTGTAGAAATTTACAATTATTTGGTAAATAACAAATCACATTACACATCAAGTGAATTTAATAAGGCATTTAAATCATTGGAAGCATACCGATTCTATGATGGTGGATGGGTAAAATATTTGTGTGGTAGATAAGCATCCAATGTATATTGTTTTGGGAAAAGTAATTTTTAGAAATGCATGATAGAGTAATCATGAAATGGAAGTGCTTATTTAATAAATATAGTATATGTCTTAATAATACACAGGTTCTGCATTCCCAATCGCTGAATTTTAAACCATTTCAAGCTTGCATTCATTTGCCACCATCCCTATCTTCTCCCATTGAACAATTAACAACACAACACTTATCCGGCATTTTTATCACTATTATTATTTTTATACGTTTAATATATTATAAGATAATTAATATTTAAAGTATAAAAATATATTTTTTTATCAATTAAAATATGTGAACATTATCAAAAGAATTCTGAAAATAATTAATTAATTGTTTTGTAAAATAATTGAAATATTCAAAACTATTTTTACATATAAAAATAAAGCATTTATTTATTTGTTTGGCCCACGGATTGAAATTTTTATTTTTATTTTTAATTTTGACAGGTAAGTAAAATGCTCTATAGTCTTTATACCATTAACCAAACCAAAATTTGTATATGCATAAATAGCGTATAGAACTAAACGATGGAATTCGGCCGTATCAATTTTGTCTACACATAAACTGAAATTATATATTTATTTTATTATGTAAAACGTTTGTTAATGTTAAAAATGATGCTTAAAAAAGTTGTATTTAATAAAATTATTATTCATTTAAATACTGTACATTTATCAATAACTCAAAGGTATAAAACTATAATTGTCTGTAAATGTTGACGGCGATTATTAAAATAAATAAATTTCTATGGAAACACTACAGATTTAGAAGATCAATAACAACAATTCAACAGTATGATGTTATTGTTATCGGTGGTGGACATGCCGGTACCGAAGCATGCTCTGCCGCTGCTCGTATGGGCAGCCAAACATTATTGATAACACATAAAAAGGAAACCATTGGAGAAATGTCATGTAATCCATCATTTGGTGGCATTGGAAAAGGTCACCTAATACGTGAGATTGATGCATTAGATGGTGTATGTGGACGGTGTTGTGACAAATCAGGTCTTCAATATAAAGTAAGGGGTCTTTTATTTATGGACATGCTCATGAATTAATGGTATAATGTATAAACATAATCTTTTATATTTGCAGGTTTTAAATAAAAGACGGGGTCCAGCTGTTTGGGGACCACGTGCACAAATCGATCGCGATCTATATAAAAAAGCGATTCAAAATGAATTATTTGCATTGAAAAATTTAGAAATATTGTGTGCTGCTGTTGATGATTTACTTATTGAAAATGATTGCAGTAGCAATAGTTATGATAATAATCTGGGATTTGCCACGGAAACGTCTCAAAGAGCTAATCAACCATCGCAATTTACTAATAGAAAACAGGTTAAAGGTATAATTTTAGCTAATGGACAACGAATATATTCCAAAACCGTTATCATAACAACTGGCACATTTTTACGTGGACAAATAAATATTGGTTTAATGATACGTCCAGCCGGTCGTATGGGCGATGAACCGGCGATTGGATTGGCACGAACACTAGAAAAATTACAATTTAAATTGTCGCGTTTAAAAACGGGTACACCACCACGCCTAAAGGCATCATCCATAGATTATTCACATTTGGAAATGATGTTGGGCGATGATCCACCCATTCCATTCTCATTTATGAATACTAAAGTATGGTTGAATTCAGCTGTCGAACAATTACCATGTTATTTAACATTTACAACTTCGGCGATCAATAAAATTGTATTAGACAATTTACACGTTAATCGACATGTAACAGAAGAAATAACTGGACCAAGATATTGTCCATCCATTGAATCGAAAGTAATGCGCTTTGGTAAAAAATCCCATCAAGTAACACCGTTTTAATTTTTAAATACATATTCTCTATGTTATTGTAATAATTGAGATAATTTATTAATAGATATGGCTGGAACCAGAAGGTTTTGATAGCAATATTATCTATCCGAATGGAATATCTTGTACATTACCAGAAGAATTACAAGTCAAATTGGTACATACAATACCGGGTTTAGAAAATGCAGAAATTCTGCAACCGGGTTATGGCGTTGAATACGATTTTGTTGATCCACGTGAATTACTACCGACTCTGGAAACCAAACGTGTAAATGGTTTATTTTTGGCTGGACAAATAAACGGGACGACTGGTTACGAGGAAGCTGCAAGTCAAGGTATATTGGCGGGTGCGAATGCAGCGGCAAAATGTCAATTTAAAAATGCATTAACAGTTGGACGTACCGATGGTTATATTGGTGTATTAATAGATGATTTAATAACAATGGGTACTACGGAACCATATCGTATGTTTACAAGTCGTGCCGAATTTCGTTTAAGTTTACGCCCCGATAATGCCGACCTACGTTTAACTGAATTTGGTTATCGTATAGGCTTAGTATCACAGGAGCGTTATGATACAATGCTAAAAATGAAAACGGATTTAATGAATGCCTGTGCATTATTAAAAGACTTTAGAATGACCACAAATAAATGGCGACAATGCTTACAATTGCCCATATTAAAATCGAATATAGTAAAATCAGCATTCACTATGCTGGCATCACAGAGTGATAATATAAGTGTCCAACAAATAGCTAATTTACAACCAACCATTTTTGGATGGCTTTCTGATAATCAACAATTGTGTACACGATTAAAAATCGAATCACTTTATGAATTTGCTATTGGTGAACAATGTAAAGAAATTAATGAGGTACGAAAAGATGAAAAATTGCTAATACCATATGATATTGATTATTTTTCGTAAGTATTTAATTTTTTTGTCGATTAATTTGGAAAACAATATTGATAATATTCATTGAATTTTGTTTTATTGTTTTTAGACAAAGTTTAAATTTATCATTTGAAGAACGAGAAAAATTAACCACAATTTTACCACAAACGGTAAGTACCTATAATTTCATACAGATTAATACTGTAAAGATTGTGAAATACATAATATTTTTCCAAATACCATTTATGCTGAATTCAGCAGAATCATTGACCATTAAATTTTGATTAATTTTTTACAGATTGCAGCCGCTAGTCGAATACAAGGCGTTACACCCTCAACAATTGTGAGATTATTGCGATTTGTAAAACAATATAATAAAATGTCATTGTTTGTGTAAAATATTAAATGTAGCATAACGGGTAACAACCTGAAAAACCGGTATACATAATTGTATATACTTCATTTATAATATTTGATTTCCCAATTGAAATTACAGACAATTTCAATCATAACTATTTCTCATTGTAATTTTTACAGCGCTGTTAATATAGTTAAAATGTAAACATACTTCGTATGCTTTCATCATTTTAAAAAAAATATTGTTGTTATTGTTTAAGATTAGTACTAACTGAAATTCATAAGAACTTACTTAATTACAAACGTGTATCTGTATACTATAAAATATTTGTTGCTGTAGTGGGATATAGTGCGAAGAGGCATAAACATATGATAATAAAATAATAACAATAATACAAGAAAGTTTAAATAAGACATCGTATTTCGTATATATTTATAGATAAATGTATATACGTAAACGTATTTAAAAGAAGAATAGCCTATATATTTATATATATATATATATATATCTTTAAGAGGCCAATGTTAGTTGTAAAGTTAAGATTTGTTATTGGTATTGAATCGTGATCGTGTGACTTTTTATATAAAGAAAAAAGATGTTTATTAAATATTTTGGTGACTTTACAACAACTTGAAAGTAGTACAGAAAACTACAAAAAAAAAGACATTTCCATTTCTGGGTGTTTGGTTTAGAATTTAATTTTAAACAATTATTAAATCCTTTGAAATACTTTTGTATTTGCCACACACACAGAATAATTTGTTAATACATTTATAAGTAAACATTTTTTAATTTCAATCCGTAACACATATTGAATTTAGTGCTGATGTTGTGAAAAAGCTATTAATTTAATAATACTTTATTTGTTGATTCTGTTCATAATGAATTGAAAATTTTAATCACAAAACATGCAAAACATATAATATCATAATAGCATTAATTGAATCAAACATCATATAAGATGTAAATTTTTTAACCAATTTGTATTTAAAACGATTATATATATTTTTGTGTTTATAATAATATTAAATGATTTTAATACAAGTGCCGTACATTTATTTTAAAAATAAATCAATACATGCCAACTGAAAGATAACATATAACCATATAAAATAACAATAATAAATAACTGTTAATTTTTCACCTGCATATTTATAATAACTTATTATATTATTATAATTAGTCACGTTAAAGGCAGCAAAACGAAATCGACCTCATTTGAAAGTTCGACTATTGTGTGTATTGTTATAACAAAATATTATAAAGTGGCCATTAATTTATTATTATTATTTTATTATACGTAAGTACAAATGTTTTTGTTGTTCTCGTCTATATATGACTTATTTATGTAATATATGTTTGTGTGTGTATGCCGATTGGTTCCAAAATGTTGTAATCGCCTAATGATTAATGTTATGATAATGGGAATTTTAATATCAAAACCTAAACTCTTTCCTTTAAAAATTGATAAATATTTAGTGAAGAAATGTTTTTTATTTATACCCCAATAATATATCCAATCCCGGAAATTAACGATTTGTTTCTATATTATTTATACAAATATTACAGTACATACACACATAAAAATATGGTCTTAAGACATCAAGGAAAAGGTTATATAGAAATGCCGGGTGTAAATTTATCAACAACTGGTCCCGATGGAAATCATGAAACAATTATAAATAATATCCAAAGAAATCTAGATACCGACAATCAAAATAATGACAATAACGGAGGTGAAATACCAATGTCACAAGAATTTGAATTGGCCATTGTTAGTGTTGTACCAGATGATACGTATTCAGTGACACAAGCTGTAAATGCATTAGGATTTGGATGGTTTCAAGTAAAATTAACGTTTTGTGTTGGTCTCTGTTGGATGGCCGATTCAATGGAAATGACCATATTAAGTGTATTAGGACCAGCATTACATTGTGATTGGGGTATAACAAGATATCAACAGGCATTAACCACAACAATTGTATTTCTCGGTATGATGTTAAGTTCAACATTTTGGGGTCAATTAAGTGATCGTTATGGTCGTAAACCCGTATGTACTTTTGAGTATACATTATTATTATACCATCGTTATTGTTTTATATATTGTTTTAATATTTTCAATTTCATCATTTTAAAAATGATCAATATATATAGGCATTAACATTATGTGGTGTATTATTATTTTTATATGGGATTTTGAGTGCTGTTGCGCCGAGTTTTGGATGGCTGCTATTATTACGTGGACTTGTCGGTTTTGCTATTGGATGTGTTCCACAATCGTAAATAATGAAAATATTTGAAAATTTTTTTTTGAATCTAAATTACATTAGCATATATGTTTTATACAGAGTTACATTATATGCGGAATTTTTGCCTACAAAACAGCGAGCGAAATGTGTCGTTTTACTTGATGTTAGCATTGAGGATAGTCAATATTCACAATAATCAATTAAAAAATAGTAATCCCAATTTCATTTTTATATAGTGTTTTTGGGCACTAGGTGCATGCTTTGAAGTTACATTAGCACTTGCAGTTGCCCCAACATTGGGATGGCGATGGCTTTTGGGATTATCAGCTGCTCCGTTATTCGTATTTGCTGTGATAACACCATGGTTACCTGAATCAGCAAGATACCATGTGGTCAGTGGTCAAACGGAAAGAGCATTAAATACCATTGAACAAATTGCAAAAGATAATAAACGTCCAATGTTATTAGGACGTCTTGTCGTCGATGGTCCAACGGGTCCCCGTGGCAGTATAAAAGCTTTATTAAGTACTTCATTACGTCGTACAACATTATTATTATGGTTTATTTGGTAATATAACGAGAATACATATTTTTTAAGATCTTACAACATGTATACATTTCTATCAATGTAAAAAAATATGTTTTTAGGATGGCATGCGCATTTTGTTATTATGGTTTAGTTTTAATGTCAACCGAATTATTTCAAAGACATGATACATTACCCCCCTCTGATGCAAACGATATAAGCACTCATGACTGTCATCCATTACGAACAACTGATTATATGGATTTATTATGGACAACGTTAGCTGAATTTCCAGGGATATTTGCTACAATTGCGATTATCGAACGATGTGGACGTAAAAGAACAATGGCATTTCAATTTTTATTATATGCCGGTTGTATTATCCTTTTAACGACAACTACTGAGTAAATAAAAACATATACAATTTTAACAATTGAAAAAATTAGTATGTTTATTATCCATTATGTAGTCGAACAATATTAACGATGATATTATTTTTGGCTCGTGGTGTTATTGCTGGGTTATTTCAAGCAGCATACGTTTACACACCTGAAGTTTATCCAACTGCTTTACGTTCGGTTGGCGTTGGTGGTTGCTCAGCATTAGCACGTTTAGGGGCTATGGCCACACCTTATGTTGCACAAGTAATAAATATATATACCGTTTTATGGGTTAAAAATTAAATTCATCCTTTTTATATGGATAAAACAAAAAATATTCATATATTTATATAGGTTTTACTTCAAACATCCATTTGGAGTGCAGTTTCGGTATACAGTATATTTGCAGTATTTGCATCTATTGCATGTTTATTACTTCCATATGAAACTAGTGGTAATGATCTAGCAATTTAATTACTTGTATATATATTTGTATAATATTTATCATTATTATATTGTTATGAGGTAACAATTCTTTTGTATGCAAAAACCTCGGCAAAAACACATACGTATGATATGAATTTTGGTGCGAATTTATTGTGCATTTTATGATATATACCTCAAAAGCTTACATATTTACTGTACAAAACCACTAGAGTGATATTCTATTCCAAGAATTCGACTGTCCAATATCCTATTTAAATTTAATGTAATGTTCAAAAAAATAAATCGGAAACATTATTTATTAATCTTTTATTATTACTATATTAACTTATTATATTATATTATTATTATTAATTTATTTATTTTCACCATTTTTTATAATTAATTATGGAGTATATTTAATTTTAATTAATATTCGTTGTTATGGGTAATAAAAATTTAATTTCCTTATATTCCATATTTTAATACTACCAAAATTTCTCTAATTACAATTGGAATATCATTAGGGTATTCGGAAACGCAGTATCAGCTTTTTGGTTTTAAATGTGTTGCTAAATATTTTGAAATGTTCATCCTGAAATCGTATATTGGTAGAATTTTGTGATTTGGTATACATTATATTTTTTCTTAATTCAATTTTGGTAGAAAAACGCTAAAATTGAAAACATTTCAAATAAATTCGAACAAACTTCAAATTGTAAAAGAGAAATCAATTACAAAATTCATAAAATAAAATTTAAAGCAATATGATTTAAAACCATAATTATATCGTTCAGAACTTTGATAAATTTATTTATATTTTTTTAATTAGTATAATTTTAATACTAATATAAAACGATTTTAGTATATATACAAACGTTTTTAATTTCTATATAAAAATAGATGTGAATTATTTAAATACTATATATAATTGTGTATATTTAATCAGTGTTTTTTTTTATAATATATATAACCCTACCAAATATACATACGTATAATGAAATATATGTGTACATTTGGTAATTTTTTTTAATTAGAAAATTAAGTATTTATATTTAAGAATTCGCGTTTCTTATTTGCTTAGATGCTATTGATTTAATATAATCAATATAATGATATTTATAGAATATATAGTTATCCGTATGTATAGACAATTGATAAATTACGTAATAAAATTACAAAAAAAAAATCAATAAAATTAAAACGATTTAAATCATATTTATATGAAATAAATTGATAGAATAACTTTTATTATTTGATTAAAAAAGAAATATAAATATATAATATTTAAAAATTTATATTTGCATATATATATATTATAATTATTAATTTTTATTTACAGTCTGATAAATGTTATATAGAAAGGTAATATAAAAATAACTTTCCATTTTATAATAATATTGTGTCAAAGTTAATTTTATATAAATTAAAATTATAATTTAATTTATTTAAATTTTTTCTATTTGTGTTTATAATATTTATCTATAACCAAATTATTGTAAATTATTTATATTGCTTTTCTTTATAATACTGTAATAAATAAAATTATTATGAACTTCTTTATGCCTGTTTTTGTTTTGCTTTGAGCATAACATTTGATAATTTAATATATGGTACTTCATACAGCAATGTAAATACAATTGAAAGTGCATAAACAATTAGCATTATTCCTAATGTTGTAATTGACTGAATTGAATTTGTTAAGAAAAATTAAAGAAACATTATTTAAAACATATCAGCTTTTAATATAAATATATATAATAAATATCTTACAGTTGTTAATGGTTGAATATGAGTGCTATGATCTTTTAAACCAAATACCACTAATATCAATAATGGATTTAATAAATAAATCGTATAGGTCAATTTATTTAAATGTGTAAATATTCGATGGTTAAATATTCCTACAATCCATATGTTATAACCCATTGCTGTGGACAAAATAATCCATGCAATCGAACTCGAATACAATATACGTATACAAGCCATAAGTGGAGCAGCATATTGATATGGTACACCACGATCATAAGTTGAATAATGTGTTGTGATAATTATGGTTATTGATATTGTCCATAGTAACTTAATTAATTTCTATATATACAAATAAAATTAAAAGATTTACTGTAATACGATTTTAGTTTAATTTTTTGTTTATAATTTACTTTATTCAAATTCATTTGCCGATTTGTTATATGTAAAATGTAACCGGCCCCAACACCAACCATGTATGGGACAACACGAGACCATGGTGCAATGTACACTTCATTTCCTAAATTATGCATTACATCGTAAGCAGCTGTAAATTGAACTTTATACGTTATAAATAAACCTAATATTGAGAATCCAATAAATGATATTATAAATATTGTTTTTGCCTTAAACGGATGTCTGAAAAACAAAAATCAATTGCACAAAGATAAATATTTATTTATATTAAAATAAATGAATATTTATGTGTAAAAAATTACTTTGCATAAAGAAATAATAGTAATGTAAAAACAGCAAAAAATTGCATTTCACATGCCATTGACCATGTCCAATTTGCACACAAATCCTTAACATCAAATAGATTTTGTATATATAAAACGTTACGCCACCAATAATTTCTACATAATTTATCATATCGTTCGACAACATAAAACGGTGATGTTTCAATAATATATGATACTGATATTTCTGATAGTCCAACAATTATCAAATACACAGGTGACAATCTATTAATATATTTTATATAAAAGAAACAAAGAATTTATTTTGCAATAACTACAATAATTCTTATTTAGTTTTCTAATATGTACAAATAAATAAATAATTTAGTTTATAAAATATATATAAAGTAAATTCGAATTAAAATTTTCAATAGATGCTAATACTACGTAGATGATATTTGTTTTTGTTTTGTTCAGAAATTTCGTTCTGTTCTGTTCTGAAATTTCATTTAACACTACTTTAAACTTTAGTACTTTTACGAATGCTACGTGTGTCATCATCATCATTTTACAAATTTTATAAATAAAATATAAACATAACAAGAAACACAATGAAATTTCATTGATGATGATGTAGATAGCATTACCAAGTAATAGCACTAGCAATGTGCCACATTGCTAGCTCTAAATGCTCGTTTTCCCTTAATCAAGCATTAGCTTTAGCATTCCAAAAATTGAATTCCTATTCACTCTAATACTGAATCCGAAATGGAAAATTTCGCCCTCGAATAATTTAGCAGCTACGCATTCATGTATTCAAAAAAAAACTGTTTTAAAACTGTTTAAGATTTTTCTTCTGAATGCGAATGTTTATTAAACATGTTAACATAAACGGTCGCCATTTTTTTAAACATAAAATTTTTATGTCTTTAAACGCTTTATGTTTAATAAACGAATGACAGAATTAGATATTAAATTTTTTTTGCATTCGTAAAAAAAAATTTTTAGACATGAACGGTTTAAGTTTAAAATTTTTATGAATGCGGCCAATCTTTTAACTTAAACTTATTCAATTGACTTTCAGTTTTTAATAACGTATACTGAATTGGGTTTCATTTTTATTTTAGAATTTGAAAAATGTAAATTCACCCAAATAACATAATGTTAATATAAAATCTTAAATTATAGTCATAGTTAGTTGCTAAATTATTTGAAGAAAGTTCCAAATGTATATGGTCTAAGATATTATATAAATTTCTATTTTGATATATTAAATTTCTATTTTGAATATAAACAATTGTATTGATTACTTTTCAAAGATAATCGTTTACCTTAAATAACGATGCAATAATTGTTTTGCATATAATTTTAAATTTTGCCATAAATTATTATTTTTCACTTCATCTGATTTATTGTTCTTTTTTAAAAAATTATATGATAATAATAGACCACTAAAAATATAAATTGTAATTTTCAATATTAAAATGACTTCAATAATTATCGAATAATAATCAAACAAAATGCTAATTTACCTGATTGTAAAAAATAGATCTACTAATATTGGGTTTGTACCAACCCATGCGTATAATATTTTCTCACCATATGCAAACATTATTGCGGAATTATCTACTGTATAATACATATACCAATGCAGATGAAAAATTAAAATTAAAAAACAGCTAACCGATCTATACAATTACGATATATGTCAATATAACAGTTAAAATAATATTTCAATTACAGTATTATAATAATAAATTTAAATTAAAATCTCACTTTAAACCACTAATTAATGGTATGGCATCTACATTACTACCATCATCTGTGGATAATATATATTTTAAATTATCACTTATCGAAAAACATTTAATAATATTAATAAATAAGTTTTCCTCTTTAACCAACGCTTTATTTATTTCTAAATAATTATTAATATTATTTGTGTTCAATTTCGTTAAAATATCCTTACTATTATCGTTATAATTTAATTTAATATCATTGTTGTTATTAAAATTATGGTCATTTGATTGAGAAATGTGTTTCAAAGATGGTACATCAATAATATTTTGTTCATTTTCTTGAATTACATTTTTATGACAAGTTTCAATTTTTTTATTAAAAATGTTTCTACTATATTTATTTATAAAATAATTATCATACACATATGACAATAATCCTAAAACTAATGTTAATAAAGTAAATATTCTGAAAACAAAATTTTATTATTAATCCATATTGCTTGTATAATTAAAAAATAACCCCAAATAACACCTACCCTATAATTTGTACACTGTTCTTATGTAGAAAATTGGTTTTTAGTTCTAAATTTTTAACAGCTACAATTTCGGATTGATGTTCATACATACGATGAGCATCCATTAAATTGCTATCAAAATATTTTTGTGTTAAGGTATGTATTTCAATATCACTGCATGATTTTGGTAAACATAAGCCAATATGTAAAATTTTCTTTATATTGCGTACGTATATAAATAAAGAATTTTAATTAAAAAACTTTAATTAGTTGTTTTTTTTTCTTTTTTTTTACCCATGATAAGAAAAATTCGACTTGAATTTGCCAAGGTGAACGATGTTTCGCATAAACAATACGATAATCTACCGGAAATGGTGTTTTTGTATAGATTAAATTAGATTTCATATGGCGTGGATAACGATTTGAAATTGTTAATGTGATTGGTTCATTAGCCGCCTGACATCCTTTTATTGAACCCATCCAAAAATTATTACCCCATAAAAATCCCGATTGGGATGTACCAGATGCATCAAATACTAAATATTATAATAAAGGAAATTTATTTAAATTATTTTAGATAAAACTAAGTTATTTTATATTGAAATACTTATTACTATTTTTATTATTACAACAAAACAGGACATGGTTTTAAATATACATATAATTTAACCAAAGTGATAAACTAAAATGCGAGAATTGAAATCCAGGATAATTCATAAAGAGGATATAGTATATGTATATGATATATAATATATAATCGTAATAAATATACTAAAAATATATATATAATATATATTATATAATCATAAAATATATAATGCATATAAATATATATATTATGTTATTATGTACGTAAGTAAGTACAAGTTCTAGCCCATTTTATATGAATAAAACAATAAATGAAACAGATTTATTAAAATTGAGAAATTGATTGAATAAGTTCTGGTGTTTGGTATTAATTCAATCTATTTACGTACTAAAAGTAATTGAATATTAATAAAATTACCTTTCATTGCCCATATTTCCTTGTTATGAATATCATTCAACAATAATTGTGTTTCATTATAACACAATTCATTTAAATCGTTTCGTGTTGACAATGCCAATATGCCATAAATCACCGATGAACTTATTAAATTATTATTATTAATATGTAATTTTGAAAATTTTCTTTTAAATAAATCAATATTATGTTCAGCATCACAATTCCTGTTATCGCCGACATCATTCGAGCATGTTAAATTTGTTGTTGGTTGAAGTTGATGGTGTTGATGTTGATGATAATCTAAGAATCTTTCATTTGTTTTTGATAGTGTAACATGATTATTAATATCATTGCAATAAATTATATTTACTACTAAAATAATCACAGTTAGTATTTCAATCCACATTTTTATTTCGAAAACGCAATTCACAAAACAAAAAGGGAAATCATCAAATCATTCAAACATTAATAAATATCTGGAATAAAAGACAAAAAAAGAATGACCTTTTTTAATTTTTTATAATTAATATAAAAAAAATAAATTTTTTGCATTTATTTATTTCAAAAAAACCTTAAATTCTAATGTATACAAACATAGTAATTATTCCAATAATTTTGGAATAGTCCATTATAATATTACAACTAATAAAATCAATTAAGAACAAGAGTTCCAATTTTAAAAATAGTAATGAAGAAAATACTAAAAAACAATCAAATAAGTTTGAAATTACTAATTGTTATAAAAAAATTTCAATTTAAAATGTGAACTTTTCACATTATTGCCAATTAACAAATAACTATATAAGACATAATTAAAGAGTTAAAAGGATTAAAATGGACATAATTGGGACAACCAACAATTTGGTTTTTGCGTCCAACAACAGCCTGTTGTTCTGTTATTAGTTTCTTAATTTGTGATTTTTACGGTGTCGATAATTAGCCGTACGACCAACCGCAAGGAGAAAATGCAACTCTGTGTTAAAATTCAGATTCGAAATATAACCGAAAACACAAAATATATTTTATGCATTCAGTAGGATTCGAATCCACGACATTTACACCTCAGAGTGCATTAATATATAATACACAAATAATTAAAATGCAGAATATTTAAATGTATGTATATAGTACATATAGAAAATTAAATTTACAATCATATTACGAAATTACTTTATAAGTTCTGCAATATTGTTTTCGTTTTCGGAAAAAAATATAAGGTACCTTTTATATCACAATTATCCACGAATTGGAATTTTTTATAGTGAAAAATCTAATATAAATGTCGATTTCTTCCGCTGACTCGCTCGCTCGGTTTTCTAAACTTTATCTCGGAAACTACGCGATCGATTTGGATAAAATTTTCAACATAATTTTTTTTATGTGAATTGCGTAAGTTTGATGACGGGTATGTTACCCCTCCATTGCAAATTTTTCAACTTTTTGGTTTTTTCTCGTATATCTTAATGAGTTTTGAAGATATTTTGAATATACATTTTGGATATGGGTTTAGTACCAAATGCCAAAAATTAGATTCCAAGACATTTTATTCTGATTACATCCCATCCAGGAGCTCCCATACAAATCCGAGAGAGTAAGCGATTTCTCGTCCTCTTTTTAACCAATGAACTTGAAATTTTGAATTTACTGGTTTTGTACCAAAACAAAAAATTACATTCTCGGAAATGTTTCCGGATTCCATCCCATTAAGGAGCTCCTATACAAATCGTTTAATAAATATCTGGAATAAAAGACAAAGCCAATACGTGGTCACCCCCTGGTCACCAGTACGTGTATTCTGTTATAGGTGTATCTGACCGCGTTTTTTCGCTAATTATAACTATCTATTATATATTTGCTAATTAATTAATAGATTTTGTATGAATAATCATTTAATTGTAAATTTATAGTTATATTTATAAATACGTAATATACTTAAAAACGGATATACCAAACGGCAATTCACATTCATAATATTTGTAAGTTTACGTTTCCTACGTGTTGTAAATGAATCATTGTAAATTAATGATGTATTTTTTTCTAGTGTACCGCACAGTACGTTACAGTACGTTACAACAAATTCATATTTTATTCTACTGTACTGTACAATATTTTTTCGTTACAGCTGTTTTTTTCTGATAGTTACATTATACGTTACTGTAATGAATGCCACCGTCTATTTCGATGGAATTGAAAAACATAACCTCAAATACGTGTTTCGTATTAATAATTTTTTTTTTGGTTATGGTGTTCTAGTCATCTCTAGTCGATCAATTGTTTTGTTTTTAGTGTTATTTTTAGTGTAATTTTATTTTTCTATTTTTTTCTAAAATGTACTGTACAGTACGGTACGATTGTTTATTTTGACAGCTCTGTTGTGTACTGGTGATGTACGTTACAACCCAGAACAAAATACACTACAAATTTGTATATGATAGGTAAATGTTTAGGCCAATTTATTTTTTGATAAAAATAATTAATTCATTTTAACTTTAGAATTAAATATATTTATATTAGAAATAAATCACCTTGATTTTAGTGTATTTTATTTTTCTTCATTTATCATTAATTTAGTACAAATTTGTAATGATAATGCCAACCAATTTTACGTTTGACACGTGTAATAAACGAAAACAATTAATAATTCAAACGCACTAAAACTATAAATCTGGGGGCACATTCCCTGTTCACGTGTGGTGCGTCGTTGAAAACTCTCGGCTACGAACCTTCAAAATCATACGTAGCTCATATTTCAAGTAAATGGTATAGTAAATGGTTGTTCAAAAACAAAGTAATTGGGAAAATTCTTAAAAATATTTACATGGAATTTAGAAAATAATTTCCTAAAATTATTTCAGTATATATTACTAACCGATTTTTCTTAAATAATTGTATATTGTAACCTAATTATTACATTTTGGACGTGACCAATTTTTATATTTTAAGAAGATGGAAAAATGCCATTTTAGTATTTGCAAAAAATTACGTAAAATATTTATAATTTAAGTATTGTATATAAAGTGGAATGTAAATTAATTATATTATTACAAATATTTACATATATATTTGTATATTTATTTAAGTTAAAAAACTATATTATTTTATTTATTCAAATACATCTGAAATACATAGGTATTCTTACAAGAGCTTTACAGTGAAGAAGTAAATTAACATGTACGAGGTACTTAAATAGAAAAAAGATAATAAATAATTATACTACGTGTATATAAAACAACATTTTTGATGATATAATAATTAAAAAAAAAACATCTCCTCTATACTATACATATTAACCAAATTATTAGTTAAACTTTTATTCCTTGTACAATTTTTGATCAATGAATGATTTTTGAAAAATAATTTATTAATATATGGTTTGAATCTCTTATTTTATAATGATCGGGTGATTTATTATTTTCACTGTATATAGAGTGCTATGTGAATACGTACGTAGGAAATTAATAGATATATATCGGCAAATATATTCGAGGGCAATCAAAATATAAATTAAATTCATTAGAATTTTCAATATATTAACATAAATTTATACAAATATGAAAATATGGGTTTTCATTCTATTGCGAAATGTTTATCTTTCACTCTTATCTACATACATTCTAATAAGTTTATTAAAATTAATAAATTTAAATTTAGATTGTACGTAATAATTTAATATTTTATTTTTATTTTAATAAAATTAATATTAATTATTAAATCCCATTAACACATTTCAATAATAAAGTATAAATACTATCAAAATAATAATGTTGATAACGAAGTAAAAGATGTGATTTATAAAATAAAATATGTTAATGCGTATATATAAAAAAAAACTAAATATATAATGTTAAATAAATAATAAATAATTTTAATAAACAATGTTAATTACACAAAAAAACTGCGTTCTTTTGTAACTATACTATTAAATATAAGTATAAATAAAGATAATTGTTACATGACTTTCTTCTGTTAAACTTTGGGCCCGTTCATATTTGACTATAATGTTGTGAGGCTTTTTAATATGAAATGTTATCTGACGATTTATTGCTTCTTCTGATCATTTCGGCATTTTTACATCCATCATTCAATTGGCCAGGTTCCTTAGCGGAGCCAACGAATGTATGAATATAAAATAGATTGAGGGTGTAGCACAATGACCTCGAGGGGTAAAGTATTTCGAGGACTTAAAGACGATTAGAAATAATTTTTAAAAGGAAAATTCCTTTTTCCTCTTAAAATTCACAAAAAAAAAGTTATCTCAGATAAATTTCCCCTACCAGATCACACGTTGTACCGGCACCTTTTAAAGAAAGTAACGCGATGTAGTATATATATAAGATGAATAAGTAAAATAAATGAATTTAAATAAAAAATATAACATGCTAAAATTTAGGTTACGGAAAAAACTTACAAATTAATTTATCGTAGTTACGTAGACCATATTCATATTTTAATGCGTTTTTGCATTATCATTACCCAGAACAAATTCGAAAATAAATTTATTCAATTAATTCTAATTCTGAAAAAAGCTCATGTTGAAAATTTTAGCTACATCAAATCTGTTGCGTATCTTCGTAGAAAGAGTGGATAAAACGGAACAAGAGTTAGCGAGTCACACATTTGCGGATTTTTTTATTGCATTTTTGACGATAAAATCAAACTTAAGAAAAGTCATGATATCGAACAAACATAGTAAATTTCAAAATTGAACTAAAAAAGTACATTACATTAGTAAGTAATTGCTTAAATAGTTATAATATATTTTAAAACAAATATTACCTATTATATTACGTCAAAAAAATCGGAAAAAACTTTCAGAACTTCAAAAGTAATAATAAGATAATAAAACCCCTACGATGAATGTAAATCGTAAAATCCTTATCAATAATAATAATATATAGAAATATATGTTTATACAATTTGGGTATTCACATGTATATAACCATATAACTATACAAATGCAAAAATGTATACACAAATTTAAACAAAAACCAAATAAAATCTCTGCAAGGCTTTCTTAAAATATATATGATGTCATATTTCAATATGTGTATGCACAGTACAGGGTATATATACCTATCTCCATTAGTTCATCAAAATTTATATGTGATCAGTAAATGAATAATTTAGTTTATTGATGAAGAAAATTTCTTTTATTGAATTGAATAATAAATTCACATTATTTTAAAATTTTTTGTCTTTATCTTTTGTTATTGAAATAATTGCCTTTTGTTATTGAAACCATACAAGGAACGCATCATATGCAAATATTTGTCTTTTTATCCAATTTGTATTGAAAGATGAAAAAACATAAACATTACTTAGGCGGGCAATAGACCCCACAAGGAACGGTTTTAGTCGGTCGGACGCCAACTTAGTTGGCGGGAGTCCGTTGCGTCCGTAAATGGATTTCCTTACCCACAAAAAATAAAAAAAAATAGACGAGGCCCATCTTTTGTGTATTTGTCAAGTCTTCTAATATGCGAATCTAAAAAAATATTAATTACAAAATGGTTCCTAATAAATTTAATAATTCATTTTATAATTTACCAATAGCAAAAACATAAACATAAACAAAAATGAAAATATACGTATATTTTTATTCTTCACAATACACATATAAACAATAATTACAAACATATTGAAAATATTGGTGCTCTTTTCCCATAATCCGTTGAACTTCATCATGTTTGTACAATGTTCGCCCATTGTACCATTTAGCGTTAGACGATTGGTAGACTTGCCTTGCCTAATGTTGGCCAAACACACCAGTCCTCTATTGTCGACCTTATAATTGGGCCGGATTCTAGAATCACGCCCCAAAGTTGCGGACACACCCTAAGTAATAAAATAGACTAATCTAGCGCTAGCTCAATTCAATATTCAATTCAACTCAATTCTACATTCAATAAATTTCTTTGTTGTATCGTTGAACAATGCAGTTTGCTTAAATTATATTACAAATTACATTAAGACGGCAAAATTTCGTTCCTCAGGTTTTCTGTTCCCATTCGACCACGGTATGAATTTATTTTAAATTTTTTATTCGAACAGCTGGTACCTCACAAATGCATTCAAGCAAAAGTCAATTTCAATTGTATATACTATAAATTTTTTATCATGCACTCGTAAAGCCGTCTTTACAAGAACGCGAAATACTATTCAATTTCACCTCAACTCAACCATTTTGATAATCATATTGAACTGTGTATGAGCCCCTTAATCTTCGTATTAATCGTCTCGATATCTTGACGAAACTTTGTTAGTTGTTACATATATGTATTGTTTAAGAAACAAAATGATTTGCTATAACAATATATTTAGTGAGGAAGTGAAAGTGTATTTATTTCCCAAAATACAAAATGATTATATAATAACATTTTTTGATATACTCGTTTGTTTAATCTATAACTTATAACTTAACAAAATTAAATTATCATATACATTTTTTTGTAGATGCTGCTTGCGACTTTGTGTATACAATATATAAAATCATTGATTATTACTACTTTGTTTTTAACCTATTATAGTTATGCGTTTATATTCTATTTATAAATTTTTTTATTGGATTTAAATATTTTTTCTAAAATTATCAAATATTTTCATGTATGCATTAATGTTTTTTTATTGCCATGAATTTTTTATATTATATTAAACTTATTAATAAATAATAGGCCCTTGGTAAATCATGTTTCAACATTTAACCAATCATTTATTTTTGAGCGCATCTTTTATATCTTTTAAGCATATATACATGTTTTTTAACAATGCATTCAGTGTTGATTGATATTTGTTTTTCTATTTTTGTAATAAAATTATTATATAATATAATCTATTTGAAGTACAATACATTTTATTATGAACAACAAAAAAAAGTTTTAGGTTTTGTGTTGTATGTTTTATTACGTAAGAAGGGCAGTTTGTTGCTTATAGTTTCATAAATATAACTGATACTGATATAAGTAAATAAAATAACTTTCGATATGACTGAAAATATTTTACATTAAATTCAAAATTAATGAAATAAGAAATAATACTACATTATTTAAAAAAATCAATTTTATTATACTTACTTATCTGTTGTATATATTCGTATCGATTAAATGACTACCCAAGATGTTCTTTTGTATCTTGGCAAAACATTTTTAATAAATGCAATTTCTTTTACGTATAATTAACGTTTATTAATATATATTTTTTTGTTACATTTATATTTATTTATTTCGTTCATTAAATGAAAGGTTTTCTTCTTAATAATCCATGTATATGTATTTATAATAAAGAAATAATTTAAGAAATTATTTAGAGTTATGGATCGTTACTTATTTAAGTATATTAAAAATTACGTATATTACATTTATATCCGATATAACTCATAATTCAGTTTATTGTTAAGCAATGAAATGAAAATAAATGTGTTTATTATTTTCAAGATGGATTCTCATCTGATATTCGAAAAAAATGTAATCGAATTCTATATAATATCTTTGTGATTGCATTATTATCTTGAAATTATAATTTAATCATCATGTATATTATTAAACCATTGTTTTAAAAACATACTTTAACGTAAGGTTTAAGAAAGTGAAAATGAAATTTTGATTTTCCCGATATAAGCATTATTTATTTATTTATTCTAGTAATCATTAAATTCTTATGCATCAAATGTTCCACTGACTCGAAATCCTGTTATCATTAAAAAGTCAAAATTGATACAATAATATTATATTATTCACATTATTGTATATAATAACAAATTACTATGTATCTATATACAAAAATTATCGCATTACATCCAGCAATCAGTTTTAGCGTCCAGCCTTCTTAATTTGCGGCTTTTACTGTGCCGGTAATTAGCCGTATGACCAACCGCAAGGGAAAAGTTGCACTCTATGTTAAAATTCAGATTCGAAAATAACTGAAAACACAAAATATATTTTATGTCTTCAGTAGGATTCGTACCCACGACCCCAAAATTTTGTATGAATTTTAGGTTGGCATTTTTATCATTCACATCCCATAGTGCATTATAGTATATACAGTGAATCACACAGCATGGGATGCCTATAAATGATTAAATATTATGTTAGAAAATGAGTATTTAAAAAGCACTAATATTTATGTTCAACATACAATAAAGTATAATTCAAAAAACTATTATCCTATGTAATCATATTTATTACGTAAACAACAATAAAGGTAATAATCGCTCACATGTTTTTTTAATTACTTTATTGTATGTGGAACATAAATATACGTGCTTTTTAAATACTTATTTTCCAACATAATATTTAATCATTTAATGATTGATTAAGTGCCAAAATCACAAAATTTATAGTCCCTTTACTTTTGGTCATGGGAAGGGGTAAAAACTTACATGGAAACAATTTTTATTTGCTCACCAGAGACAAAATATAGTGCCATCAGGAATTAGTCGGCCCCCTTCAGCCAGGGCGAGTTTTTATTTTTACATGTAAAATACAACAACAAATTAACCTGCGCGTATTTATCCCGCACTCTACAAAAAGTTAAATTAACTTTTTACACCTCATCTCACTAACACATTCAAATTACTCATTTTTTTATATAAATAAAATTGTGTTTGTTGATAAATCACCGATAACAAAATAACTCCATACAAAAAAACGTTCGCACAAAATCCCGTCATGTGTGAATCATCTCAAGAGTTTTTCTTTAAATTTTCACTAGACCTAGGGGTTTCGTTCCTCATGTGTGAATCAGCCTTCTAGCCCTTATGTACTGAACAAAAGTTGTTCAGAATAGCTCCCTCTATAAATATGATAACCTAAAATAGAGTTTGGAACGTTCGCCGGACAAGTGTAATTTTACCCAATCTTGCAATCCATAATTTAAAATCCATAATTTTAATATTTTTTATATTAAATTAGTTGTATGAGCCCGTATATATGATCAGCTCACATCAAGTATATGTGTTTTATTATTATCAGTAAAATTCATTTATGTAGTTAATATTCTAAATATTAATACTTAAATCAGTTTAAAACATCACAAAAATGTAGTTTTAATTAAAAATTAACACTAAAATGTTAATATGCTTAAATGGTTAAAGAGGCATAATTAAAAAAAAAACGACTCTGAAAATCCTATATATGTAGAAGATAGAAATATATAGAAGTTAAAATAAAAACTTACAAATTATTAACAAATGAATGACAATATAATATAATAACCTTTAAAATAAATTAGTTTACGTAAATTAAAACAAATTGATAAATAAATATATGTAAATAAATTGTTAAATATGTAAGTTAAACATTACTCATTGATACTTAATTATAAAATATATTTAAACGATTGAATCATAAAAGATAGTTCGTATTATCCTATAAAGGACGTATATAAATTATGTCCTAGAATTTTATTTTACTTACAAGTGAAACGTTTGTACCAAAATCAATAAATAAAATATTAATCCTTAAATATACAGTGTAAACATTCAATATCTAAATCGATTTTCTGATCCAGCAGTATCAAATTAAATTGGAATAATATTCTATACACAAAAATTCTATAAATTAAAAAATGAATAAAAAAATAAACACAAAAATTTAAATCTTATAAAAATATAAAACATTTTTTTAAAATATCACTTAAAGCAAAATCACAATACAATCAGAAAAAACATCCGCTTTCATTTCACACCTTTTACAAATTATTTATATATATATGTATAAACAAAAATTAATACATAATATATTTAGTTAACTAATAATCGGTAATTTATATAATAATTTTTTTAAATACTAAATTAATTTTATTTTTTATAAATTGAAATTATTTGGTTTCCGATACAATTTTTGTTTTAAAAAAATGTTTTATAAAATAATTATTTATCACACTTAATTAAAAATATATACACTATTAATTTAATTTCTTTTTAAAATTGTTTTCTTTGGCGTAGCACTTTCAGATATCAGATGTGAAATGTTAATGAAAGTTCAATTTTTTTAAATCAAGTATATATACCTTTATTATAATATTTCAGATATATTTTTACATAATATTACAGCATCAGTCAACAGGTATAAGAGTAGATCTAGATATCTATTCCTATACGCGCGAGATTTTCAATATTTGAGTATACAGGTAACCCTCCTATAACGCGGTACTTCTATAACGCGTTTTCGCTACAACGCGGTTTGCAAACTGCGGAAAATTTCCTATAACGCGGTACTTCTATAACGCGTTTTCGCTACAACGCGGTTTGCAAACTGCGGAAAATTTCCTATAACGCGGTACTTCTTCAACGCGATTTTAGAGATTTTTTTAAAAATAATATTCTAAAAAACTAAAAAAGTTTAGTTTTTCATTTTATGTTTATTGAACAAAACGTGAGAACTACACTCTTAAGATTGATTGTAATATTACTGCAATAAATGTTATAAAAATTTGCTTAATTTTATTAAATTTATTGTAGTAACCTCTAATTATACCATACTAATTCAGCATTGATTGATTGTTAAGCAAGTTGTTGTTTGTAATTAAACATGCGTTGAATTTTATGTAAGATTTGTTTTAAACAAAATAATTTTCGGTTGAAAATTCAACAGACTTTGTTTAATACTAAAAAAAATCCTTAGAATTGGTCTACTTGAGCTGTGCTGCGCCTTTGTTCTTTCGTTTCTTTTAGAATTCGATACATTCCTATTCTGTCTTCCTTGAATAATTCTAACCGCAAATATCTAAGTTACAGATATAACAAATAGAACAACCAAAAATATTTAAAAGTCTATTATTTTTATATCGCCGGTAGTCCCAACGCACACAGTGAAAATAATATTATATATGATATACAATATACCATTCAAATGATTAATGTTTATGAGTAGATATATTCCGTTTTTAGTTTTCCGTTATTTTATTTTATTATATTTTGTTTTGTGTTGTATAAATGAATTCTTATTAATTTATGTTGTTATTATATGAACTGAATAAATAAAAAATTTTTTTAAATAAAAACATATAAAAACTATTTTTTTTCGATTAGGAACCTAACCCTGATTTTTGTATGGAGTTAAAGTCTCCTACAACGCGATTTCCTATAACGCGGAATTTTTCAGGAACCTATTGACCGCGTTGTAGGAGGGTTACCTGTATATTAAACTGTTATATTCGTTATATTCACCAAAATCAATGACAATATTTTCCATACGAAACGCTGAAAAATTAATAATGAAGGTGTAAATTATCAAAATCTGTAAATGCAATTCATTTTTTCTTTATGTATGGTTTACAGCTTGGTTTTGTCTTTTGTTATTGTTGTGTAAAAATACTCTTTGGTTCACACCTTGGTTTAACAATTTGTTTTGTAATATATTACGAAACAATTTACACAAACTGCATGGAATAAACTTAACATAAAACGTAATGGCCGATTCATAATGTGATTAGTATTAGTCTTAGTTTTTGTATTATGCATTGGCTTAGTCTTAAAAAATGTCTGGGGTTCATATTCTTGTTTAGTCTTGAGATTTTATACATAAACTCAGCAACCTCACATTGTTGTGATTTGCATTTTCTTTTGTATTGTATTATGTACATAAAATACAATTTTCCAAAAATTAAATACAAATATATTATTTTCTAAAAAAAAATTTTAAAAATCAAAATAATATAAATATTAGTTAAAAAATGGATATGAATATGGATGATATGGATCTCCCTATGTAAATATTACTCGTGTTGTGCATACAAACTTATATACAATTTAAACAATTAAATTAAACTTCCACGAACCACAAAATAATTGGAAAAAACACAATTTAATGAAAAATAAAATAAAAAAAAGCAACAATTTTGATAAAAATTATTATGCCAAAAGATTTAACATGAACTTAGCTTCAAATGTAAATACAATAAAATTAAAAATTACCGCTCTTTTTGTTATGCTTAATCAAAAATATTCAATTTTTTCAATTTTTAAATTAATCAAATGGCTTTTGCATATGCATAAGAAAATAAATAAACATTGTGAACACAAATTATATATATAAATTGTATGATTGAATATTTGGGACTATGCATAAAACTAGTACTAATCAATATTATGAACCGGCCATAAGGAAAAAAATACAAGTTTATATTCTGACTTTTTTTAATGCGTGTTTGCTAAATAATAATAAATAATTTGAAAAGAAAATTTATAGTTAATATGTATTTATTTATTTTTAGTTTACGTTCGCAGCTAATGTTTTTCTATTTTATTTATGTTGTTTTTCTAAATTGTTGTTGTTTTTCTAATAAAAATTAATTCACCTACTTTTATACTGTACAAAACAAAAATCAACAAAAGCAAACTTCATCTTTTTTCTTTTTTTTAATTTCTTAATTTGTGTTGTTGTGTGAATGTGGGATATCGTATTCTTGAAAATTATTGTTGATTGAAAATGGAAAAGTAAGCAAATACATAAAATTGTATGTTTTTTTTTTACGTTTTATGTTAAGTTTATTCCATGAAGTTTGCTTAAATTGTCTCATAATACATAACAAAACAAATTGTTAAACCTAGGGTGAATCAAAGAGTATTTTTACAAAACAAAAACAAAAGACAAAACCAAGTTGTAAACCATACATAAAATCACAATGTTTTAGTATATAATGCAGTAAATAATTATACAATTATGATACAATAATTCTGAACCAATGTTAATTGTGGTTTAAATTGCTCTTAATTTTTATTCAATTTAATTATAAAACATTTTGTTTACCAATATAATTTATATATAAATGAAATCGTTTTATATACATATAAGATAATTTTTAATAAATTGCAATACGAAATTGCACTTCCTAAAATAAAATGTCAATATTATATTTAGACATAGTTAAATATATTAGAAAATATTTACCTATCTCTTTTAATCGAGATTATTAGGCGTGGTCCAGTATTTCTGCATAGGTTTAGTGCAAGGCATTAGTGAGAATATTCATTCAAGCGGAGTATATATATCGGATCAGAGTAACTTATGACTATCACTAAACAAAATTTCCTAATTCATAAATTGAAAAATTTCAATATTTATGACTAAGCGTACGTTCACACTTGATGTTTTTCTTTTCGTTGTATTTCTATTTTTTGCATTTGGATAAGTTTTTAAATGGCGTACATGTGATTTTATTTGTGACCCTCAATTTTACTAATTTTGTAAATAACATTAACAACATCAAAAATCAAGTGAGTGCTTAAAAAAATTGAGAGAAAAAAATTAGAAAAACAACGAAAAATATTAAAAAATTATATATTTCTGTTGTATTTCTATAGAAAAACCATTGTTTTTCTAACAGAAGAGAGAGGTCTTTTACACTGTATGTGAATTGAAATTTATTAGTAAAACAATAACAATTTAGAAAAACAACATATAACGAAAAGAAAAACATCAAGTGTGAACGTAGGCTAAACATAACTAAAATTTATAAACATAAAAAACGCAAATGCGGTGTATATAAATATAAATCGTTATTATATAAATAAAGTATTTATTTTTATATAGTTGGTTAATAACAAAGTTTGTTTGTTTGATTGAATGGCTTTATTATACTTTTTATTTTTTACGATACCGCATCCTTTTTATTCTGGTTTTAACCTTCACTAAACCCAATACGGAATCATGCTTATAATAAAATGCTTTATTTATCTACCTTGTAATAATTTTGAAATTCGAATAAAGGGGTTTTCAAATAATAGCATAAATAAATAAGACATAATAAATACAATGATCGTAAAACCGAAACACATAACAAATAATGACATAAAATCTAAATGTACTGCAACTTCAGTTGTCATTACGATAAACATT
Organism: Dilophus febrilis; assembly: GCA_958336335.1. Classification (NCBI taxonomy): domain Eukaryota; kingdom Metazoa; phylum Arthropoda; class Insecta; order Diptera; family Bibionidae; genus Dilophus; species Dilophus febrilis. Next base: position 284,743 of record OY284469.1, read on the forward strand.
ATACAAATAGGATTTATTAAATAGGCTGTGTATGTCATTCGACTAAATGGTATTAAGATTTGTGAACTTAATATTTTATTAACTGATCCACCATTTCCTGTTGAACAAGCAACAATGACCCAAGCGATACCCAACGCCCATGTTATTTTTCCAAAACTTGTATACAATGCAGCTGCAATGGGTGATATATCCTTTTTTGTTGATCCAAATATCATAATTAAATTTAATAGTGGTCCAATAATCCAACATATTACTAAATATTTCTGCAAAAAATTTAATATAATTCACATATAGAACAATTTTTCATTTTTTTATAAGACATAATCTATAATCAAACCTTTTTAATATTTAATTTACGATCATTGATACTTAAAAACCATCCAGCAAACACACCCACAAAATATGCACCAATTCTTGACCATGCTGGTGTGTACAAATAATCAACTGTTTTATATTGAATGTCTAATCTATAGCGAATAAATAAATAATAAATGTCTCTTTTGATTTTTGAAAAAAACTTGAATAAATACGAATACAAACGATAAAGAATATGATAATGTATATCCTAAATATCCACTAAAAGCACATGAAGCGAATAAAACTATTCCAAATAATGTTAATCCAAGTTTTTCGGATCTAAACCCAGTAATTATTTAATAGATTTTCGTCAGTATAAATGAAATTTTTATTTGATTATATTTCAATATTAACTTTACAAAATAATATTGATATATGATATATACTAACCTTGTAAATATTATAAGAAATATTGATGTAATTATAAAACATTGAAAATCAGTCGCTAAATACCAACTCCAACTCATGCACATATCTGACATTGGATAAAAATTGTTTATGTAAAGTAAATTTCGCCACCAATATCTATTATTAAATATATAATTAAAACTTCATATAATCGTAATGCAATCTCATATATTAAGTTCGTATATTTCTGGTTAATGCTTACATAGGGCACGTTATATCATTTTTCTCAATCATCCAAAATTGAGACGTATCGCGTAAATAATATGAAACGGTACTGGTAAAAATCATTGCAACCATATATGGTGGTGTTAATCGCATTACACGATTAATTACAGATTTAAAAAATTTTGTAAAATCGTTTTCCTTGTTTGTACGTTTCCTTTCAGCTTGAAAATATAAATAGGATAGCACAAGGCCACTGTCAAAAAAACGAAAAAATAAATATTATTAAACAAATATATATACAGTAATTAACTAACTATCGACTTTTTTCTCGATTTTTTTACTTCAGGTTTCAAGAAAAGTAAAGTTACAGTGTGTTTAAAATGCAAATACTTAAAACTTTGGTCATAAGCCCCGAGTTCTAAAACAAAGTTCAAAGATACAATGAATGACCTAAATATGTTCCACCCAAAAATACAATTTACAATAGAAAAAGAAAATAACAATAGACTAAATTATCTAGACCTCGTCATCCTCCGCAATAAAAATAACACAATCGAAACAGATTGGCACAAAAAAACTTTTGCTTCTAACCGTATCCTAAACTTTTATTCTTATCATCCGTTTTTCCAAAAAATGAACAAATTTGTTCACACAGTACTATCACTCAGTTCTAACAAATTCCGCAATACAAACAAATACAAAATACAAAGTATACTACAAAAATTAATACATGCAGAATTAAGTAAAATAAAATCCGCCGAGTTAGTAGATATTTATGAAACCACAACAAACTAAAAAAAACGTTCAAAAGCCTTATTTATATAAAACAATTTTCCGAAAGGATTAATGATGTTATAAGCAATTTCACAGATTACACACAAGTGGCTTTTAAAAATCACAAATGCCTACGGAACATATATACACCAAACTTAAGATCCAATCCAATCCCAAAAAAAATCAGCAACATTTATAAAATCGCCAGTCATGGTGATGGCATGTCGAGCCGTAACCTATCGTATGTTGGGCAAACAAAACAATACTTAGAAAATAGGATCAAAAATCATAAATGAAATTTAAATATAACAAATGACCCACTAACTCCAAAAACCGCTTTAGTAAACCATTTTATTTCGGATAACCATTTTTCCTGATTTCGATAACGTATCCATATTAGCAATACAATCACTTTGGTTAAAAAGACTCATCACCGAATCACTACACATCTAATGCGAAAATACATATAACACCAACGAGATACATATAATATTGGTCCTGTATTTTGTAATATTTAATGTGGTTTTCGATTGGCAAAAAAGATCAATCTTTTTTTGATCTAGATCAATTTTTTTTGATCTAGATCACTTTTTGTGTTCGATTGGCACAAACAAGTCAATCCTTTTTTAATCTAGATCAAGTTTTATTTTATGAAATCTAGATTTTTATTTACCCCTACATTTGCCAATGCAACTTTATCTTATGTCAGTATTGTTTTTGTTTTGTTGTATTTTGTTTTTTATTTTGTTTTGAAAATATAATAAATATTTTTTTGTTGATTTTTTAATTAGAATTGTAAAAAGTGAAATTAATAGTGTATTTTGTTATTGGTATCGTGAAATAAATAGTAATAAAATTTTAAATGATGGAAAAAATTATTAAATAAAAATAAAATAAAATTAATTAAATTAATTAATAAATTAATTAATTAATTTATTATTAAATTAATTTTTATTATTTATAATTATTTCTAATATATATATACATTATACACCAACACCAATATAATTTGTTGTATAGTTTGTAATTTTACACATTTAATCGTTCATGGCGATGGTGCGCAGTAATTTCTCCAACACACATTGTCGTTCATTTGTACCGATGTGATGCTATCGATGTGCATATTTTTGTTCAACGGTCTTATACCGGTGCCGGTATAGTATGTGATCCGGAAGGGGAAATTTGATCTGGGATCATTTTTTTTTCATGTATTTTGTGGGAAAAAGGGAATTTTCCTTTTAAAAATATATCTTATTTAATTCTATAATAGGTTTAGCATTCGATTAGAAATAATTTTTAAAAGGAAAATTCCCCTTTTCCCATGTGTTCTATTTCACAACATTCTTTTTATTTATTTAAAAATTTTTTGACAAAATATATTTATTGTTTAATCATGTATTAATAATTTTTTATTCGTTTTTTAAAATTTCAATTTATATATTTGTGTTGATTGATTTTTATGTGTTTATGTGTTTAAAATTGTGATTGCAATTTTCATTGTTTAAATAGATACCCTTGATAATGTTGTTAAATACAACGAAACGTTAGGAAAAATAAAAAATATTCATATACTTTTAAATGTAATATAATAATTGCATTTTTTTATTATTCCATGACCATTACGCCGAGTGCAATAAAATCTTCCCTAACAATCAATATTTGGTGGAGTTTTAACATATATTTATAACATGAAAATACAAACATATGTCAACAATTAGAGCTTATGACTCTTGTCATTTATATATCTTGTCCTTTATATAAGTTTTGAATTTAAATGTTTCTTTGGTCAAAAAAAATTGAATAAAGAACAAAATATTTATTGACGATGATGAGAATATAAGTTCAATAACGGCTGATAAAATAAAATAAAACCGTACACGAAAAAAAAATTAAAATATCAATATTGAAAAAATTGCAAAAAAATTGAATTCAGTATATATATTTGTATATATTAGGTTGTCGAAAAAGTATTGATAATTTTTATAAATAGATGTCATTATAATTGAATATTTCAAGTAGTACTAATCTGATCAGGTAACACTAACATTTGTTCGAAAGATGACATTTCGTAGATAAAAAAAAAAAAAAAAATTAAATTTGTTTAGTCATTTAAAAGTTGTAGTGCATTAAAGATGAGCGAAATTAGTGAAAAAATTCGATACATTTTACAATTTTATTATGAAAAAGGTGAAAATGCAACGCAGGTACATGAACAAATTTGTGCAGTTTACGGTGAAGGAACTTTATCAAAATTAACAGCCTATAGATGGTTTGCTCGATTTCGTCCCGGTAATTTTGATGTCAATCGCTAAAGAACTAAACATCCATCACCAAACAGTTTTAAACCATTTGACAAAGGCTGGATACAAGAAAAAGCTCGATGTTTGGGTACCACATGAATTAACACAAAACAATTTAACGAACCGAATTTCCATTTGCGAAACGCTGTTTAAAAGGAACGAAATCAAGTCATTTTTAATGAATATTACAGGTGATGAAAAATGGATCACATACGATAATAATGTACGAAAAAGATCATGGTCCAAGAAGGGTGAAGCTCCTAAAACAGTAGCAAAACCTGGATTAACACCAAGAAAGGTAATGCTGTCCGATTGGTGGGATTGGAAAGGAATCGTTCATTATGAATTACTAGCACCCGGTCAAACCATTGATTCCGATATCTATTGTCAACAATTAACAAGATTGAAGCACGAGATTAAAAAAAAAACGTCCAGAATTAATCAATCGAAAGGGTGTTGTGTTCCATCATGACAACGCCAGACCACACACATTTTTGATGACCCGGCAGAAACTGAGAGAGTTTGGCTGGGAAGTTTTAATGCATCCACCATATAGCCCGGACCTTGCACCTTCAGATTATCTTTTGTTCCGGTCCCCGCAGAACTCCCTTAATGGTTTAAAATTAAATTCCGCATAGGACTGCAAAATGCACTTGTATCAGTTTTTTGCCCAGAAAACACAGAAGTTCTACAGTGATGGGATAATGTCTTTACCAGAAAAATGGCAAAGGGTCATCGATCAAAACGGCGCATATTTGGTTTAATAAAGTTCATTTGAAATATAAAAAAATCGTTTGAATTTTTTTAAAAAAACTATCAATACTTTTTAGACAACCTAATATTATATAGTGCCCATGGGATACGTTTACAAAGTAACAATTGATACATATCGTTAAATTTCGTCATTCCGAAGCAAAAAATTTTACCCAATGTAACATTATGACGTTATCATTATCTTTTCCACATACCATTGTAAATTTAAAAATGTTTAACTAATAAAATAATGGATAAAAAATTGTTTTACACTTACATTTGATTAAGCGTTTCCAAATACAATATAACATCGAGTAACTTAATTCCACTAGTGACGTCATTTTTCTTTACTCCAAGTTAACATTACTCTACTCTAGAGTTAGTTTGTAAGCGCATCCCTGTGGTGTATTTGATAAAAATGCCAACCTAAAATTCTCACAAAATTTTGTGGTCGTGGGTTCGAGTCCTACTGAAGACATGATTTGGGTTTTCCGTTATTCTCTAATCTGAATTTTAACACAGAATTGCACATTTTCCCATGTGGTTGGTCGCACGGCTAATTACTGACACAGTAATAGCCACTTATTAAGAAACCTAAACCAGAAGGCTTTTGTAGGACGCTAAACCACATTGTTGGTTTTAATGCGAAAATTTTGTGTATGCACTATTATTACGAATGAAGTTGGTTGTGATTCTGTATATTAGATTGTTTGGAAATATGAACATTGTTTCTGATCAATATTACTATACCTTTAACCATTTGCCATATACATCCTTCGAATTCTAACAGATTTATCGTTCTTATTCTAAACAATTCACTGGAAAATATGATTAGGAAAAATTTGATGTAAAATAGAAAATATTTTATTACGGAGAATTTTTTCTGGTTCCTTGGTTTCCACCCGCTCAAACAGAGATCCGAGTGAAATAGAATTACATAATTTTATTAAAGTATTAGATGAAAATATAAATGTATCATACCCAATAACAAAATATGTATCAACCGCCATAGCGACGACAAATAATGGTTGTAAATACCAATATTCTGCATACGTTAATATCATTTGTAAATTATCAATGGATCCAGGTGCATAAAAAAATGTATGTCCAACTATAATCCATATCATACCTAATGCACGCATACCATGAATTGCCTCAATGGAATCATTGCCTAATGAATGTGTTGTAATAATATTTGAATTTTTACTTAATGAAAAACTCATGATGAATTTATCAATAAATCCTGGTTTTTTTATTTCATCTTTTTTTCCATTTTCCAAATTATTATTATTCATATTGTTGTTATTATCTACGTTATAATTTGATAAATTATTAATTTTTTTTTCATCTTCAATGAATTTTCCATTGAAAAACATTTGTTCAAATAGTTTTACTTTATTTTTTATTATTTTAAAATTACTGCCAATTATCACCAATATGACATTTATTAGAAGTACACAACTAAATCGTTTTTTTAAAGAATAAATGTTATTAAGAAATGTTTTCACAAACACAATTTTATTATTATAAATACAAAATATAATTACAAAAATAATAAAACCATAGGATGTTCAAAATAATTATCATTAAATTCCAATATTTTAGTTAATAAAATTTCTGGTACACTACCATTAAATAAAATGTGTCCCGAAAAATGTGAGCTTCCAAATAGTTGTGTAAGTAGTACAATTGAATCGGTATCGTTACATGATTGTGGCATACATAACCCCATATGTATTACTGTCTGAAAAACTATTTAAAATGAGAATTTCAAATCTTAAAAAATGGTGCTTTGTGTTTTACAATGGATTTTTGTTTTTATTTTGAATTAATTTTACCGACCACAATACTCGGGTTTTAGGTTCTAGGGGTCATTTGGAGTCGAAAACATTCTCAAAAATTGTTGTCGATTCGGCTTCGTTTCGGAGTTATACGAAAAAAATCAATTTTTTGAGATTTTCAAATTTTTCACATTCTGGACATTCTGGACTCGAAATTACCCCTAGAACCTAAAACCCGAGTATTGTGGTCAGTTTCTGGTACACCCTGTATATTATATAGTTTACAATTAAATTTAGCTATACAATACTTTTTCTAATGTATGAATATCGATTTGTAATTGTGATAAATGTTTAGCCCATGTCATCCGATAATTAATTGGCATCGGTGCTTGTATATTAGTTAAATTTTTATGGTGATTTTTTGGTACCGCATTCGAAAGTACAACGTCAATTGGTTCTCGTATTCGTTCACAGGCACGCCGTGAACCTAACCAAAAATTGTTACCCCATATAAAACCGGATTCAATACGACCAGATGCATCAAGTACTGGAACGAAAAGAAGATTTTGCGTTAATTATCAACATGCAAACGAGATCAATTTTTTTATCTTGGTGTTGGTGAATAATGAAAATACGATATCATTTATTGAATCGAAAAAATATTTTCAACAAAAAAAAAAATAACAAATTACACTAGATAAAGTTGTCCCTTCATGCGTGAGATGGACTCAATTTTGTGATACCAAAATGAAACAGGTGTGAATTGAAAATCGTGGAGAGTAAATAGTAAAAATATTAAGATTTGAGCGAGCTTAGGCTAATGAAACGAAAGCGAAATAAAATTGATTCACAAATGTGAGCCAAAAAAATAATCAAGTACTCGCTTTACCTCCACGTGGTAGCCAAATATGTCAAAAAGATTATTGTAATCTTCAATCTTCATCCATTGAAAGTTTTCCGTTTTGTTTGGATAAGAGAGAAGAGAGGTAAATGTATAAATTCTATCATATTTTTATGTTGTTAGAATAAGAAATAACAATGATTTTTTCATTTTGTGTGAAGGTTTTGGTCTTCCAATGTAAACTATAACCTAGTAGAAGTCATTACAATGTAAACTATAACCTAGTAGAAGTATAAATATATAGAATGATTTTTTTTATACAAGAGAGTTTTTCATACAAATCAGCGATCGCATCAACGATACGCATTGAGGATGGGTTAGTAAATTTTGTGTAGAGATGCAAATTAATTTTATTCTTTTATTTGGGTTTTTTTGGAAAATTTGGAAAATATGATAATAATAGCCGCGTTCCATTCAATTACCAGGAGTACGTAAGAGTAGGTAAGAGTAGAAAAGAGTAGATGTTTTCTACTCCGAACTACTCTTTGCTATATTACGGAGTAGTTCGGCGTAGAAAAGAGTAGATGATTTCTATTCTTATCTACTCCTACCTACTCCTGGTAATTGAATGGAACGCAACTAATAACAATCACTTTTTATATTTATGTGGTTATTGTTGTGAAAATTTGCCAAATCAATTACAGATTTTACACCACAACTAAAAACGGATATTCAAATGTGAAACTAAATTTAGTTTAGTTTTCTTCAAATTTACACCAGAAAAATATAAAATAGTTTTTACACCTTATAATAATTCGTTGTTCATCTATTTCTTCATATATCTACTTATAAACTATAAACTTTATAAAGTATAATCTTTATCTAGTCAAGGCAAGGCATTAAGAAGTGCTTCATCGAACTGCATTTATATTTAATAGAACTAATTATATTTAAAAATAGTTTTAAGTTTTGGCTTACGCACAATAACAAAATAATGGAATATATGAAGAAAAAGAACGTTATTAAAATAAACTAAAAAAATATATGAATTATAATAATGTTTTTTATAAAATATGAATTATAATAAAATTTGAATTCATTACGAAACAGATTATTTTCGTTATGAAATTAACATAATAAAATTATAGCAATAGAAAAAAAGTTTGTTATTATAAATACTAAAGAAAAATTTGCCTTTTTTTTATTAATTTTAACAAATTAACTTTATCCTATACCTATACCCTGTTAACACTATTTTTAATATTTTGTTAAAGAAAAATAAAAATGGATAAAAAAATTATACAACTATAGTTAAATTAAATATGTACATTTTGTGGCCCATATATCGCGATTTTTCAAACCATTTGATAATGCATTTAAATCATCTTTACACAATTCGGAAATATTTAATGAATAAAAATTTATTTCAACTAAATCGCTTAATAATCCCGATTGACCAAAACCATATATCACTTGAATTATTCCAATTAAATAAATATGTAATTTAATTATAAAATACATTATATATGAAAAATATTTTAATTTATTAAACAAAATTAGGAATAAATTTCTCTATAATGTATATTAATTTTTATAAAACTTGACACAAGACACAATTTGTAATGTTATGAGTTTCTTCTTTGCTTTTTTAATTTTTTTTTTAAGTTTTTTTAAATCATATAATATATATTCATTATATATTATCAATGTTATACTACGAAGTAGACAAATCAATACACGGAGTACAACTGAATTTCATCTCAATAACTTACAACTCAAACTTATTTCAAAATTTTCTTATGATTCACAATCTGTTAAGGAAATGCATACAAATTTAGATGCACGAAATAAAATACATTTCATTTCGCACTCTCTGCATTTATATGAAATGATAAATAAATATATAAAAAATACAACCACTCCCAGGCAAACACCTGAAACAGGCAGTATGTACTGGTGGGTAAAGGAGGGTTAAATTTTTCACCAATCAACTCCTCATAAAATTTTTATATAAAATGGTGTGCCACACTAATATATTCAAATTAATTTCCAAGAACATCATTAGACTTGTATGGGAGATATTGGTTGGTTAGGATCAAAAAAATGTTCCCAATATTAAAGTTTTTAAATTTTCATCACACCTCGAGATCCAAAATAGCTAGTCAATTGGTCTTAAACAGAACGAAATATGTTTTATAGTCCCTTGGGCTTTTATGGGAACTCTTGGATTGGATGGAATCAGAAAAAATTTCAGTGAATGAAATTTTTTACATTTGGTTCCCAACCCCTCTGTCCAATGTTGCAAGCAAACACCATCAAAACTCATTGAAATATATGAGAAACAAAAAAGTCGGCAAGTTCTTAAAATTAGCAAAGGAGGAGGTGAAAAGTATGAGGTGATACACTCCATATTCAAACTTAACCCGCTCTGCATTTTTCTAAAAAACTTATATTAACAATTTAAAAAGTTCCAATTCGTGGAGAAAAGAGATAATTGAAAAAGATATCTTAGAATTTTTTTTCCAAAACGATAACTATAACTTACTGAAACTTTAAAACTTTACTGAAAGTACTTGTGTGAAATTACAATATATAAATATATAAAAATAAAACATTTTTGTATGGAATGAGGAAAATATAAAAAAAATAATTTTATTTAATTATTGAAATATTATGATATATGTATACACAAATATACTTGGATATATTAATCATGTACTTTGAGTAAAGTGCAGTACTACTTATCGTTTTGGAAATAAAATTCTAATGTATAATCGGGTTAGCTGAATATTTCAACATAATTATTTATTTTGCATCTGGAGTTTTGATGGAAAATGAGAAAATATATTTTATATCAGAGAATGTTTTCTGATCCTATCCCTTCCAGAAACTCCCACATAGATCCAAGGGATGAATAAAAATTTCTCGTTCTATTTCTAACCAATTACAATGATTGATATTTTGGATGTGCTGGTTTTGTACCAAATGCAATAAAATACATAAAAATTTTTGCAATCCCATCCAGTATCTCCCATACAAATCCAATGGTGTTCTTGGGAATGAATTTGAATATTTTAGTGAACCACATCATTTTATATTAAAATTGTATAAGAAATTGAATGGTGATAAATTTAACACTCCTGTATGAATACAGATTCCCATTAAATATATAAAGCTGAGTTTATATATTTTAGGTATTTTAGTTCCTTGGGAATCCAGTCAATAATAAATAAAAATTAATTTTATTTTTTTAAAAAAATAATTTATTTAGTGTCCAGTATTGTCAGAAAAAATTTGATCATTGTATTAGGCCCCTGATGATGATCTTATGTAAAAGAAAAAGATGTTATGTTTTATTTTATATAAATAAGTCAACGTCCAAACATTGAACATTGATTCGAGTTATAAGTTGTAGTAGCGCCACGTAAAATAAGCAATCAAATAATATCTATAGTAAGGTATTTACGACACCTTAAAAGCACATCATATATATGGTAAGGTAATCTTTATAAATAAAAATAAATGGTAACGTATTTACGACACCTAACAATAATAAAGGTATCAGCACATAGTGTGAGTAAATTATGATACTGAGACATGGCCGGTAATCGCTCCCAAGTTATTTAATGGCTCACATTATACATTAGGATCCATTTATGATTTTTAAAAATCAACTCAGAAACGAAGAGCACCCGTTTACCCCCAGTACGTGCTTCCTGCTTCAGTTATTTGCATGGTAGAGATTTTTTCTCATTGTCAGTTTTATTTCATTTCATATGTTATAATATTGCAAAACTCATATTCCGAATTATTTTATGCAATATTTTTTATTATGTATATATTATTTTTCTTTTCTTTTTTTTATAATTATCTTATTGATTCAATTGTTAAACGATGTTTTTTAATTTTTTTCATTATATTTACAATTTATGACAGAAGTTTTGTATTATGTATATCTGTGAATGGGGATAATTGTTGGTCTGTACTTAGATTTGTTTACCTTTTAATATAAATTACGATAAATGCTTAACATTTACATAGAAAAGGTAAGGTAAAATGTTATAAAGAAATATAACTTGTACATGAAAATTGGTAAATTTGAGGTAATAAAGAAATTTAATTTTATAATATATACCATCAGATCAATACAAATATTTTGTAATAAAAATTATGCTTTGAATAATACTTATTATTTATATATTTTTTTTTTGATGGGAGGGGAAATCCATTTACGGACGGAGTGTCGGACTCCCGCCAACTAAGTTGACGTCCTACCGACAAAAACCCCTCTCTGTGGGTTGGAGTAGTTGCGTAAACCGCTACGTGTACTGCGCCCCATTGGATCTATTGTATCCCCTGAAAAAAGTTAAATTTTGAATTGGTCTCGAAGATATGAGACTGCCAGACTGGAGCCCTTTACGCTTGACTTGATTCAACATGCTCAGCAGTCGTTGACTGAGAGCCCTATGAATCAAGACCAAACATTTCGGTATCTGTCTTGAATGAAACGGCAAAGTACCGTTGTTTTATTTGATACATTAAGATACGCATCTTTGATTCGGTTGGAGTCCAGACTTGTAGACTTGTAGTTGAGGATTGGTTGTTCAGCCACAGAAGAGCCTCTTTCTATTCAAATTTTTAACTTGCAAAGATAAACTTTATATGGTGAACTTCGTAGGAATCTCACAATATAGGAAAAATTGTTCTTATCGTTAAAAATTTCGAGAAAAATAAATCTTCTGAAACATTTTATTAAAAGCATCGTTTTTCATTTTGAATATCAAGAATAAGCTTTCCAACAATTTTAATACATAACACAAAATTATTTTGTTCCTTACTACGGCAGAATCGGCTTAGCGCCCGTAACGTAACGAAATCACTTAATCAGGTGATGAAACTATGGTGCGTTGAGTGCATTTAAATGATTTTGCGAGGCCAAACTTTAATAATATGTGCAGTAATTTATGAAAAAAACTTAAACTGAAAAGCAGTAAGAAAAAATATAAGTAATTCTATAACCTATATAATTCAATTCAAGCGCCTGTTGATTAATGAAGCAGTTATAACTTAATATATATTTTTATTTTATGGTGTAAGAGATTAAGAAAATAAGAAAGAAAGCAAAACGTGGCTCGTTAGGACTTATAGTTTAGTTCGACCCCCCCCCCCCCCCCCCCCCCCCCCCCTATCCGCAATTGTCCCAGGCATAGGTTGTGGACGGGTTGTAGTGGTTCAATAGGGACACCCACTATTCATAGGTAAGATTTTATATAGCATTATATCTAATAGTTCAAGTATTATGCAATTACTTATCAAAGTAAAGCAATTTTAGTATTGGTTTCCGAAAAAAAATGTTTATTTTTTTTATCACTTTTCTCCACGAATTATTGGGACTTTTTATTGTGAAAAATCTGAAATTTTTAACATCAGTTTTGAAGATATTTGTTTGAAATTTGGGATATAAGGGTTTGGTACCAAATGATAAAAATTACCGTCCCGAACATTTTTTCTGATCCCCCCCCCCCCCTATCCAGGAGCTCCCCTACAAATCCGGGAGTTTATAAGAGATATCTCTTTCTGTTTCTAACCAATTGAATAGAAATTTTAAATTGATGAAAAATTTTTTCTAATACCATCCAGTCCCATACAAATCTAATAATGGTGTTCTTGGGAATGAATTTAAATATATTAGTGACATTTTATCATATTATTTTATGTCATTGTGTGTCATATCAGTGTTATTTTATCATAGCATATCATTTTATATTAAAATTTTAAGAGAAGTGGATTATTGATAATTTTAAGTCAACTTTACCATCAGTACGTGTATTCTGTTACAGGTGTTAGCCTAGCAGAGCTTTTTTTCAAGATAATTTTCTTTATGTAACTCGGCTGATTAAAAAATATTACATAATATATTTTTAAATATTTATTTAAGATTTATTTATGTCAATATATACTTACATATACTGTAAAGTAAATTAATAATATGATATACCTATACCTAAATGAATGTATGTATTTAAATGCGTGTGGGGTTTATACAATTAATGGTAAGTGTACATTTTTTTATACTATATATAGGTATATGAGGAGCTATATAATATTGATAATATTAATTAGTAATATATCAACCGTGAATAGATTTAATTTCGCAGACCCGAGTAAAAAATATGAGTAAATATTCATAAATATGTAAAATTAATTTAATATATTAATTGAATTTTTTCTTGCGAAATGAACGGCAATCGCTATAATTCTGGGTTATTGCGTTGAATTACCTTCATTTACCTGAATAGGGGTACCCACTATTCATAGTTTCATTATGATTATATTATGGATATGAAATCAAATATATAATAATAAACTTTATAAAGGGTGATTATCTTTTTGGCAACACTGGTTTAAACAGCTGACGCACGTTTCGTGTTTTGTTTCACTGTCAAACATCTTCAGTTTGGTCTATAATTTAACCACGAATCGTCTTACAAACGAACAACGCTTGCAAATTATTATTGGTCAACATTTGCATAATCTTCAAACACTAAATTATATGGACCGCACTATCGATTCAAATAAAGATTTCATGCATTTTTCTGAATTGTATGTGATTTTTTTTTGGAAAACTTTCCTATAGCTTTTAAAAAATCACCTTTAATAATAAACAGTTTATGGTCAATATACAGGGTGTCTCACATCTCGACCACAATACCCCAGTTTTGGTTATATGGTTATATGTCTCATATGGAGTCGAAAACAAAAGGTAGCAAAATGTATGGCAATTTTAAAAATTAAGTCATAAGTGAAAAAACTATAAAAATAAAAATCAAATAATAAAAACGATTGTAAAAATGTCCATATATTTTTTTACGTTTTATCAGTTTATCATCATGGTTTTTTTTGGATAACTTCAAAACTATTAGAGATAGCGTACTGCGATTAATTGCAAAATTATTGTAACAAGTTGTAAGCATGTTTTACAGGGTGGAAAGTTTTCAGGGTGTCTTTTCGAGATATGTTATCTCAAACTTTATCTCGAACAAAAAATACAGTTAGTGGTCTACACACGTCTCTTTAAATGTCTAGAGAAAGTGTGGTCCGATCTATATAATTTTAACGTTAATTTAAAGGTAATTTAATGATGATGCTAATCTTTCAATTACAGTAACCAGTTATGGAGAAAAGTGGTCCAGAATGTGAAAAATTTGAAAATCTAAAAAAATAGGTTTTTTCGTTTAACTCCGAAACGAAGTCAAATCGACAAAATTTTTTAAAACGTTTTCGACCCCGAATGAGTCATTGAACCCGAAACTGGAGTATTGTGGTCGGGATCTGTGATACCCTGTATACTATATACATGTTTATACGAAAGTAAAACCAAAGGACAATATGACAAATATTTAATATATAATTTTGAATATTTTCAAATCGCAAGTCAAATTACCATATATAAAGAAAATACAAAGGCTATATTGTTTATTGATTAGTTTTCGGTCCGATTGATTTGATTTGTTCATTTAAAATTAACGATTTCCTATACCGATTATTTAACAAACTTTTGGCACCCCTTCCTTAAATCACCCTGTGGGAATGTTAAGTCTGTTCATATATCAAGTGCGGGGCTGTTCATGGTCATACATAAGATGTATTACACATACATTTGAATGTTCCACGAGTTTTATATTTTGGTCATTTGTATAAAAATATGAACCACAATATAAATATATTAATACTATTTTGTGAAGTATAATGTATAATATAGTCTGTTATAAATGTTATTTTGATATACGTATACATATGCCATAAAAACTGAAAAACGTATTAATATAGGTAATTGCTTAAAAATATACATTGGAAAACCCAAGATATAAATAAAATGTTATTTTAAAAAAATGCGTATAAAGTTATCATCATAAACATACATATATGTTAAATACCTTTTTAATAATAATATGCATACAGTTTATAACGTTTATAATTTTGCAACTTTGGGAAAGCAACATAAGCAGTTGTATAATTAGATCTATGAATATATAATGTGCCTAACAATGACATAATCAATTTATTAATATTACCTCATAACAAGATTTTTAATTTTCTAATATATATGTAAGCAGAAGTAAAAAATGTATAATGATTTCCAAGAGAGTTTTTCATATAATTCAGGGCATCATGCGTTAGTAAATTTTTCTGTACAGATGCAAATTAATTTTAGCCTAGGTTTTTAGCTAATTAATTTACAATCACATATGCAATCATAAGCTTAAAAAAAATCTCATTTTATAAATTTTGATAAAAAGGTGCACTCATTGTCAAAAAGTACACTCTCACAAAAAAAGTACATTTCAAAAATAATATTTGACGATTAAAATGGCATCCATATCGTCAAAAAAAAAATTTTAAGAAAACCGCTGCTGATTGTTATCGATTTTTGGTAGAAGCTTACGGTGAACATGCTCCAACTCAAAAAACTTGTGAACGGTGGTTTGCACGCTTCAGAAGTGGTGATTTTGAAGTGGAAGACAAAGAACGGCCAGGTCAGCCAAAAAAATTTGAAGACGAAGAATTGCAGGCATTGTTGGATGAAAATTCGTGTCGAACGCAACAAGAGCTTGCATTAAAGTTGAATGTATTAGATGCCTCTACCATTTCTAGACGTTTATATTCAATGGCAAAGATCAGAAAACTAGGAAAATGGGTCCCACATCAACTGAATGAAAATCAACTCAAAGCACGAATCGATGCATGCCATAAACATCGTGACGAGCACAAAAAACATAATTTTTTGAGTCAAATTGTCAATGGTGATGAAAAGTGGGTGTATTACGACAACCCTAAACGTAAAGCACCATATGTTGATCCCGGCCAACCATCAACTTCACAATTAAAACGCGATATTCATTGCTAGGAGCTTATGCTGTACATTTGGGGGATCAGAAGGGTGTCGTGTATTATGAGCTGTTAAAACCGAATGAAACGGTTACATCTGATCGCTACCGACGACAACTGGGCGAATTGGCAAAGAAATTGAACGAAAAACGACCATTGATAGCTCGAAAACAACACAAAGTTTTAATGCACGATGACAATGCTAGACCACATCGTGCAAACATCGTTAAGGAAAAAATAAAGAGGCTCGGTTGGGATCATTTGATCACCCCCCGTACTCTCCAGACCTTGCTCCTTCTGATTACCATTTGTTCAGATCAATGCAGGTCAGCCTGACAGATGTACGCTTTCGAAATGCTGAAGAAGTGCGAAAAGTAGTCGACGAATGGATTGGGACAAACGATGAGGAGTTCTTCAAACAAGGAATCAACAAACTTCCTAAAAGATGGAAGGAATTCATAGCTAACGAGGGGCAATATATTGGTTAATGTAAAAATCGGCATTATTAATGCAAGGTCCCAATAATTAAATTATTATTATTTTTTAATCAATTTATTAAAATAATACTTTTTCAAACGATATCATCGTTAAATTAATTTTACCGCATTTTTCGTTGAATCTGTTTTACCACACGTCTTTTATCATCATAGATCATAAAGCAGCATAAAATTATTTATGCTAATTTTACTTAAATTCTTGAGATTTTTACTTAAATTTTTATATGAAGAAAACCAGATAGTGCTAGTCTTTCTTTTCTTTCTTGTTCTAGTCTTTTTATTTCTATTATTTCGTTCACGTGCAGGCATATTGTAGCATAGCGTAGTTCGAAATCCACTACGTGAACACGATGCGTAGTAAATTATGAATTGCGTTTGGTTTTGGAGATTCGTAGCGCAGTGGTTTTTTAACCACGCACCACGCGAACAGATTTTGTATTGTAGTAAGTATATAACCTCTTATTTTTGGCGGTATTTTATTAAAAATTTATAAACCTAATTTTATTTATTTATTGTTACAATTGTTCATTTATTTTTAATTAAATAATTAAATAAATAATTATAATTAAATAATTATTACATCGTAGTATAGAATATGAACACAATACACCGAACGACTTTAAAATTAATAATTGAAGAAAAAAAATTTTCTTTTATTGCCAAAAAGAAACAAAAAATTTCAGGTTATGTATTACAATGCTACGGTATCACATGAACCTTTCACGTGATACCGTAGTATTCATTACATTTGTTATACAATTTGCTTTGATTAAATAAAATTAAATTGAATAAACAATTTATTAAACGTTCATTAATCCATACATAATTTAATTTTGATAATTTGCACATATTTTGTTTTTTTTCAATATAAATATAAAATATTAATATGTATGAACATCAAATATTTTTGTTTTTGTTCTTATTATTTATTGATCTTGAATGGGTTTGAGACAAACCTTTCAGTTTACAAACAAATATTTTAAAAGTGTAAATAAATATTTTAATTAATGCATAAAATATAGCAATTAAAAACGAAATAACATCTAAAGAATATAATTGAAAAAAATTTAATTGAATTGATTGACTTTGCATATGCTTAGCACCATTATGACGTAAAATATATTCAATCCAATAAACACCAGTGTCTAATGCAGGCAATGGTCGATCTCTATACAATTCCGAAAGCCTTTTTGCCCTTTCTTTATAATGTGGGTTTGTTAGGATTTCCATTAGGACGGAATAGAATTTTTCACCATCTTCCAATTGTGAATATGGTAATTGAATTGCCCATCCTTCATTAACAATAGCATTAGCATTTGATGGTTGATCACCAAATAACGGTATTGCTAAAATTGGTACCCCATGATATTTCGATTCAACAACACTACCTAAACCACAATGTGATATGAATAAAAGTGTGTTTGGATGTGCTAAAATATCATCTTGCGGTAACCATTTTTCAATAAATACATTATCAGGTTTTCCTGGTAAATTTTCATCTTCCCATTTCCAAATAACTCTTTGTTTTAAACGTGAAAATATATTTAATATTGATTTTAATTTTGCATTTGGCAATTCTGAACTTTTTACATTTGAACCTAAACTGAAAAATATTACACCATCGACAGCGGAATCCATAAATATCTTTAATTCCTACATATGAATAAAAAAATTGAAAACTAAAGAAAATTAAATTTTTTAATATAATATTTTTAATATATAAATTTATTATTTACCTCAGGTAATGGTGATGGGGTTTGTTTAATTTGTATACCACCAATTTCTACCATAGCCGGTTGATGTGGTCTTACTATACCTTGACTGAAATGATAATTTATCAATACTAATGATATATTTTTTTTTACTTCATCAAATGATGGATAACGGGCCGATGGAAAATTTGATGAATAATAATATTCTTGTACATAATTTAAAATTATCGAAAGTATACATTCTAGTAAGTTAACTAAAAAATTGTTGATACGTTGTAAAAATGTCATCCCACTACGAGAATTATCGGTACTACCACTTGATAATAGTAAATGTGGTACATAAGATGCCGCCGATGGGGTACCTACATAATCTCTTAACATTTGAAAACTTGTAGTTGGTGATATTACAACAGAGGGGCAATTAAAATGCGCAGCTAAACCTAATTGATGTTCATTGAATATCCAACCTAATACAAATAAATCGAAAGTTTCTTCTTCCATTAATTTTCTAACGGCGGGATGATATAATGAATGATTGCTATGCTTCAATAATACTCTAGCAAATATTGGTATATGTTTAACGAAATGCCAGGAACCTTTTTCCGAATGTTCTAACAAACTATTTAGCATTTTATGAAATTCGAAATTTTCATCAGTTGGTTTCAAATATATTTGACGATAATTATCAATACCATCGTCTGTTGGAAATGAAGTTATTACAGTTACCTGGATTATATTATTCGAAATGTATATACATTAAACCCACTTAAAACTAAATATGTTATTTAAAAAAAAAGAAACCGCTTATTACATTATGTCCTTTTATAGCTAAACCTTTCATAACAGCTGATTCTGTAATCAAATGGGATTTACTTGGGGTGGTAAATAAACCTAAAATTTTCGCTCCATTCGATGAATTTATAATTGAAATTATAACTATAATAAATAAATATATACAATTAATGTGCTTGATTCTATAACTTTTCATTTTAACAATTGTCACGGAATTTTTCTTAGATATAATTAAGACCGCATATAAAACACTTTATGACAATAACTAACATTTACTGAAAACGTATCATTATATTTATATATATGTATATATATAGTATATACATCCGTCGAAAGTCTTATTTACGTAGGATTAATATATATATTTGGAATCTATAAGTTATCATAATGATTAGATATAAAATTATTATCATTACAATATTTATTCATTTGCTTTCAGGTCGGATTTGGCTACAATGAATATAAAAAATGAATATAAAGATTCAATTATATTTGCACAGTCATACGATGATATTACATAAAATTAATAATTAAAAACCTAATTTGATATATGTACCGGGTGTCCCAGATCCCGACCACAATGCACCGGTTTTAGATTCCATGGCTCATTTGAAGTCGAAAACATTCCCAAGAATTTTTGTCAATTTGTCTTCGTTACGGGTACCACATTGTGTACCACATGAATTAACACAAAACAATTTAATGAACCAAATTCCCATTTGCGAAACGCTTTTGTAAAGAAAATATATGATAATAATGTACGAAAAAGATCCAAGAAGGGTGAAGCTCCTAAAACACTAGCAAAAACTGGATTAACACCAAGAAATGTAGCGCTGTCTGTTTGGTGCGATTAGAAAGGAATCGTTCATTGTGAATTACTACGAAGCGGCCAAACCATTGAGTCCGCTTTCCATTGTAAATAATGAATAAGATTGAAGCAAGTGATTAAAAAAAAGCGTCCAGAATTAATCAACCGAAATGGTGTTGTTTTCCATGACAACGCGAGAACACACACATCTTTGATGACCCGGCAGAAACTGAGAGAGCCCGGACTTTGCACCTTCAGATCTCTGCAGAACTCCCTTAGTGGTTTGAGAATGGATTCCGCTGAGGCCTGCAAAATGCGTTCGGTTTAGTTTTTTGGCTCAGAAAACACAGAAGTTCTACAGTGTTGGGATAATGTATTTACCCACAAAATGACAGAAGCTGGTCAAACAAAATGGCATATATTTAATGTAATACAGATTATTTGATATATTAGGTGTAGGAATTAATAATGCGGCTTGAAAATGGCATTTATTTGTATAACAAAATGTAAACGTTTGCTAATGGTTGTTTGGTCGACATTCAACGCCATTGCAAGTTCATGTTGCGTTCTACACGAATTTTCATCCAATAACGCTTGCAATTCTTCGTCTTCAAATTTTTTTGGCTGACCTGGCCGTTCTTTGTCTTCCAAGTCAAAATCACCATTTCGGAAGCGTACAAACCATCGTTCACAAGTTGCTTGAGCTGGAGCATGTCCACCATAAGCTTCAACCAACAAACGATAACTTTCAGCAGCGGTTTTCTTCAAATTAAAGAAAGTTATTAAACTTCCCCCCAAAACAACTTTTTCAGGCACGTGTTTCGACATATTCGAAGCAAAAAAAAGCTTTGTTGTTTACACTTCAATGAAATGACATATACTGAAATTCATAGCCTAATGACAGACAATTTGTATAGTTATTATAATATTCAATTCTGCATTATCCAACATCCAACTTATTTATACTAAAATTCTAATAAGAGCTGTTGGGTATTTTATATATTTACCTAAGATTGAAAAAAACCTCAATGATTGATTTTGTTCTATGGGCGGTGATAAACGAATGGTTTACTTTGGCATGATTTACACTTTCCCATTCGTATTTCATCAATACTTGTACAAATATTGTTCATTGACCTTTTCCCACCATCGACCGGTAAATACTTGGCAACATGTATAAACAAAGAGTTCAAACAAATTGATAGGAAAATGGCCAAATGAACACGTTGGGTAGCAGTTTTCGGCAATTATTCAGTTGCCAATGATTTAAAAATTTACTAACAATTAGTGTATAGTGTTGGCGCGCTGGACAAGTATATCATATCACATACTTTTATATCACTGACATATAAAAAGAAATATTTGCGAGTTCACAATTTTTCAATTTTATTTTATATACAAAAATGTGGTAAGAAAGAATGATGTAAGTAATCGTCTCTTCATTCAACAACATATATATTTACTAAAACTATTGACAGGGAGTTGTAAAACACCATGTACACTGGTACTGAAATAAAAACCAGTTCGTATTGCATATATTTATTTTATTCACTATATATCTTATATATTATGATATTATTGAACGTAGATCGAACCGAACGTATATATGGTATATAATAAAATTTATATTAAATTGCTTTTTGTTGTTTTACTTTAAAATTGACTGAATCATACTGATCATACATACCAGTACCACTGTGTATACCATTTAAATAAGTTTAAAATAATTAAAAATATCTAGAGAGTGCCCAATCATTTGAAATTTGAAGACAATTTTGATACGTGTACATTTTTAATGTTATCGCAATAAAACAATATATATACACTCACTTAGAAACGGATTTACTATAGTAGAATTTAGAATTTGTATATACAAAATAAAATCTTTATGTAGTTTTTTATTATTTATTTTTTTTAAAACATATCAGAACATATTGTTGCGATATTTTATACAACTTTTGGGTAGGCAAATATTTATTACATAGTTTCTTAAACAAAAATCACCACAAGTAATTAAAAAAATTATCCATTCATTACACATCTAAATTTTACATTGATTTGCACCATATTATGCAAATTTATTAACATTGGTTTTATATCTAATTGATGAACAAACCTTTTCATTATGAAATGTAAATCTATATATATTCTATTATAAAATATAACGATACACAGATTCATAATATGGATTCTTCAGGAGTTTCATTTGTAATTAATGGAAGGCCATATAAAATAAATACTTCAATTATACCAATTGATACATCATTGAATACATTCATACGTAATGTAGCGGCATTATCGGGCACAAAATTTATGTGTTTAGAAGGTGGATGTGGCGCATGTATTGTAACAATTAAATCACAGCATCCAGTAACAAAAATTCAACACTCATGGGCTGTAAACTCTGTAATTTTACATAAATACATTCATCATTTTAACAAATATTTAAGACAATACATGTAATTTAACCTACTTTTTAATTTTAGTGTTTATTGCCAGTATATTCATGCCATCAATTTGATATTACAACAATTGAAGGTATAGGAAATCGTTTAAATGGTTATCATCCGTTACAAAAACAATTGAATAATTTTCATGGTACACAATGTGGCTATTGTACACCCGGGATGGTTATGAATATGTATAGTTTAATGGAAATGAAAAATAATAAATTAACAATGGAAGAAATTGAGAATTCATTTGGTGGTAATATTTGTCGTTGTACTGGATATCGTCCAATTTTAGATGCCTTTAAAGCATTTGCTACCGACGCAAGCGTTGAATTATTAAGGTCGGATAAATGTATGGTATGTGTAATTATTATGTATGATATAATATGAAAAATAGTGCTTTTCATCATGGTATAAAGACCATAGGTATGCTTGACAGCTGATATACAATTTTGTATGACGTGACTCTGAGTGAAAACATTTTAATATGCGATATAGAAATATGAATTTTATCTTTTATATTTCAAATAAATTCGAATTAAATATTTTAATCTATATTTTAAAAATGATTAATAATCTGCAAATGGGAAATTTATATGTTACTATGTAATTGTTTTTATTATTTTTCTATTTTTGATTTTTTTCTTCTTGTAACATTTTACTTAAATACTTAATTCTAAAATACATTCTTGCTCTTAATTGTGTTTAGATCAAATTGTCTTAATAAAATTATTTTAATAATTATTAAACGATTAATTTATTTATTATTAACAAACATATAATCAAAACAACACGACTATTTTGTTTATTTTTTCAATGAATAATAAACCATAATAAACATAAGCACAATAAAATAAAAACTCAGAGTGACGTCAGAAAAATGATAAATGGCGAACATCAAAAATTATCGAGCATACCTCTTTCTTTCTTTATACCATGGCCGTAGCCCGAAAAGATATGGCTACATTAGCCGCTACGTTTTGCTAATGTATTTCTTTATAGAAACAAAAATAAAATGAAAAAATCGTGAGAAGTGAAGTGATTGTTATTTGAGATTGAACTGAGGATTGAGGAACCTCTATTGAAAATAAAAATAATTATTATTTTTAAATTAAAATCGGGTATCGTTCATGAAACTTTTCTTTAACGGTTTTGCAATTATTATATCAACTTGATTGTTTATGATCACTTTACCAACAAAAATAAAATTAATTAAAATTAAAAATTCATTAAAATTGAGAAACGATTAGTGTGCATTCTGTTCTGATGCATGGTAAATTCTGTTGTAAATCTCATTGTATTTTTATTTTTTTTTTTAAATATTAATAGGATTTCGATTGTATTTGTGAGCGGGAAAATTATATTTATATTCCATACAAATTTTTAATTATTTTAAATTTGAATCTAGCAAACTTTGAAAAAATCTCAAAACCAAAAATCTCAAATTTTTTATATTTTTTATACTATCTGTGAAAATTAAACAACAACAAAATACACGTATATTTTTTACAATGAGATTTACAACAGTATTTACAATGCATGAGAATGTACACTAATAGTTTGAGCTCCATGTTCGAACTAACTGGCTCGAGCTATGTGCACCATTAACGAATGGTAATTTTTTATTGCGTTATTTTACTAATAACAATTAAAGTTTATTGTATAAATGCTTTCAATCAGTATATTATTAAAATCAATATTTTAACATTATAATGTTACATAAATTTAAAAAATGTTAAAATTAGACAATAGAAATTCAAATGAAATATATTATATTATATACATAACATTTATTTTTAATTAGCCTGATATCGAAGATTTAACAAAAAGTTGTGAAAATCGCAGAGCAGTGAAATGTAAAAGTGAATGCCGTGAAATGAATTGTAAAAAATATTTACATCTAATATTTGATGATCTAAAAGTTTGGTATAAAGTGTGTAATCTAAAGGATTTATTCATGATTTTTTCGAAAATTAATAATAAATTATATACTTTATTAGCTGGAAATACAGCGCATGGTATATAATATAAAAAATATTTCATTTATCATTAATACATTTATAATTAAATTAAATCTATTACTTTTTTCAGGGGTATATCGTCGTAACCCAGAATTGGAGATTTTCATTGATGTTAATGATGTTGTAGAGTTACGAACACACACCATTTCAGATAATAATATTATAGTTGGTGGTAATGTAAATCTAACTGAATTAATGTTGATTTTAAAAGACGCTGCAGAAAAATCAACGAATTTTAAATATTGTAATGAATTAATAACCCATATAGATTCAATTGCAAGTGTTCCTGTTAGAAATGTAAATAATTGTTTTCACTTATATGTATTCCAATTATAACTCTACTTATTAAAAATTCAAAATCAGTCAGGAACAATTGCTGGCAATTTAAGTATAAAACATGAACATATCGATTTTCCATCAGATATATTTATAATATTTGAAACGGTTGGAGCTCAATTAACAATCATGGAACAAAATGGTAATACCACAATTGTATCCTGTATGGACTATCTTCAATTAGATATGAATAAAAAAATTATTTTAAATATTGTATTACCATCATTGGAAATGGATAGATTTTTGTGTCGTACATATAAGGTTTATATATTATTTTTATTATGTTTTAGCATTTTAGGTCAACATATTTACACAAAGATAATATAATTTATATAATAGATAATGCCTAGAGCTCAAAACGCGCATGCATACGTAAATGCAGGCTTTCTCATTGAATTGTCACCAAGCGCCACCGGTAAGGTTTTAAACGCAACAATTTGTTATGGTGGTATTGATCCTGATTTCGTTCATGCAACTAAAACTGAAAAACTATTGATTGGACAAGAGTTATATACAAATGAAGCATTACAATTGGCAATATCATCATTATCAAATGAAATAAATCCAAATTGGATATTGCCTGATGCATCCGTTGATTATCGTAAACATTTATCAATAGCATTATTTTATAAATTTATATTGAGCGTTTGTCCACCAAATATAATCACATCTAAATATAAATCTGGCGGTGTACCATTTTTACGGCCAATATCGTCGGGTAAACAAGATTATGATACACATAAAGATAATTGGCCACTTACAGAACCGGTGTTAAAATATGAAGGGATTATTCAATGTTCGGGGGAAGCAATGTATGTCAATGATATATCAACACAGAAAAATGAATTGTGGGCTGCGTATGTTCAAGCAACAGAAGTGAACCATAAAATATCTTCAATAGATGCAACCGACGCGTTGGTATTGTTTATTTTTTACTTATCTTATATATATAAACAATTTTTAAATTATAGTAAATTAGCAAATCATATAAACAAGAAACAACAGTGAATTCTTGGAAATTAAATACATTCCTTCATAATAAATCTGATTTTAATATCAGCATATATACAGCTGACAACAATAATGATTTACTTAAATATTTAATCTAAAATGATAATTACTAATTTGTTCTTATAACTTATTTATAGAAAATTTCAGGAGTTGATTACTTTTTCTCTGCTAAAGACATACCCGGTTTAAATAATTTTTCACCAGCTGGTTTGGCAACATCACCCGAAGAGATATTTATTGGTTTAAATAGTAGAATTCTTTTTAACGGTCAACCGGTGGGAATTATTTTAGCTGATTCATTAACCTTGGCCAATTATGCAGCAACCAAAGTTAAAATAAGTTATACATCAGGTGAGTTCTATAATCGGTTGCAAAATTTTACCACATTTAATTTGTTTGAGCAATATATTATAAAATATCATTCGATACTAAATGTGGCACTTTTATTATCAAATTAATTTATTGGTTAAGACGGATCAAATGGAAAAAAAATAATACCAACAATAAAAGATGCATTAGATGTAAAAGACACCAGGCGATTTAAGTCTTTAAATTTTGGTAAGCAAGCCAAAAAATATGGTACAGCTGGGACGGAAAAAATTCAAGGAAGATTTGAAATGGGTGGTCAATATCATTATACAATGGAAACATTGAGCACAGTTTGTTTACCATCCGAAGACGGTGGTATTGGTGTATTTGCTACAACACAATGGCAAGATTTAATTCAAGTGGCCATTTCCCAAATGTTAAATATTCAAGAAAATAAAGTTGATATGATTTTTCAACGTATTGGCGGTGGGTATGGTGCAAAAATTACTCGTACCTCACAGGTTGCATGTGCATGTGCACTTGGTTGTTATTTAACAAATCGTCCGGTTCGTTTTGTATTAACAATGGAATCGAATATGACCACCGTTGGAAAACGTTATGGTTTAATATCCGAATATGAAATTGAAGTTAATGATGCGGGTGAAATACAAAAATTAATAAATAAATATTCTCAAGATCATGGTTGTTCGGATAACGATTCGGTACAAGCAACAACCGATGCTTTCTTTGCCAATTGTTATAATACGACCAGATGGACAACAATACCGACGGCTGTAATGACCGATGCACCCAGTAATACATGGTGTCGTTCACCGGGTACAACTGAAGGCATTGCAATGATAGAAAATATAATGGAACATATCGCTATCGAGATTGGTAAAGATCCGATTGATGTACGACTTGCAAACATAGCAAACTCTAGCCCCATAAAAACAATGTTACGTCAATTTATAAACGACGTAAAATTTTATGAACGTAAAAGTGAAATTGATGAATTTAATAGATTGAATCGTTGGCGTAAACGTGGTATTGCTGTGCTACCAATGAAATATCGTCTTGACTATTATGGTGCAATACCAGTGTTTATTGCTATATACCATGCGGATGGTTCTGTTGTTGTTTCACATGCCGGAAATGAATGCGGTCAAGGAATAAATACTAAAGTTGCGCAGGTTACGGCTTATGTTTTGGGTATACCATTGGAATTTGTTAGCATCAAACAATGTAATAATATAATTGGTGCAAACTCAACAGGTACAGGAGGAAGCCAAACAAGCGAAGCCGTTTGTCATGTAAATTTTGTGTTTTACTTCATATTAAAACACGTTTCTGTTTACGTTTTATATTTTTTATAATAAAATTTGTAGGCCGTTAAAAAAGCATGTGAAATAATATTGGATCGTATTCAGCCCGTTCGAGAAAAAATGAAAAATGCTGGATGGCCTCAAATCATTGCTGAATGTCAAAATCAATTAATTGACTTAAGTGCAAAATTTTTATATAAAGAATCTCAATTGAACGTCTATGATATTTGGGGTTGTAGTAGCGCAGAAATTGAAATTGATATTTTAACTGGAAATTTACATTTGAAACGGGTGGATATTTTAGAAGATACTGGAGAAAGTATGAATCCAAGTGTTGATATTGGTCAAGTAAAATACATAAACATTTTGCTGAAATTATTTAAAAATGAAAAACACAAAATGTTTGAACATTTTTAGGTTGAAGGTGCATTTATTATGGGTGTTGGTTATTGGTTAACAGAACAATTAATTTATGATAGACAAACGGGTGCATTACTCACAAATCGTACATGGACCTATAAACCACCTGGTGCCAAAGATATCCCAATTGATTTTCGTATTACTCTGTTACGTAATAGTTCTAATGATATTGGTGTATTGCGTTCTAAAGGTTTGTAGAGTTGTAATTTTATGCGGGGTATAATAAGTTGTATCGCCGAAGTGGCTGGCCATACGCCACACGACCGACCGTTTTTCGTGTAATTTTGTCGGGTTGTATGCCAAACGGTTATAAAATAGTCTTCCGACAATTTTCACAGCTGCTATATATTTATATATATATAGTATATATAGTATATTATTATTATTTCGATTCCTATTATAAAAATGAGGTTAAATACACACGATTTTATTTTATCGTCCGATGGCCGATTAAAAATCACACGACCGCCATGTTATATAGCCGACCCGATATCGGAATCGGAAGATCGGCCGATGAATTCGAATTATTCAATTATTTAATACAAAAACCTAATAAATCAAATTAATATGATTCAAAATCATACATTTAATTAAAATGTATTATATTTCTGCATTTTCATGTGTTTTATTAGTATTTATATGAAAAAATTAAAGAAAATCGTTTTCAAAAATCGGTCGGCCGGGAGGTAAATGCCGAGCCCCTAAATTATAGTATTTTTGTTGTTTTGGTTTTGTATTTATTTGTAGCTACTGGAGAGCCACCTTTATGCATGTCTATTGTAGTACTATTTGCATTACGTCATGCACTGAATTCAGCGCGTAAGGATTCGGGAATAAGTAATAAATGGTTTAATATGGGTGTGTATTAGTGGCGTGCTACACTTGTGATTAGTATTAGTGTTAGTGAAAATTAAAAATTTTGATTCATATGAAATGCGTGTTGCACATCTCGCTATTCTTACGACTAAATACAATTTTTTTGTTGAAAATATGGAAAAATTTCAATACTCTGTGTTTAATAAAACATGGCGGCCAAAATTCAAAAATATTTGTTGAAATTTGTAATGCAGCAAACTTCTATGTTGAGGATTTTGTTTATTTATAAAAACATTTTTTTTATTATAATTATTATATCTATTTGGGTCTATTTGTATAGAATGCAATTTTACTTTTTATTTTAGTTAATTATTATTTTCCCCAAAATCATAAAGCACGACATTCTATGAAGTTTGCTTCATTACAAATTTCAATCAACAATGAATTGGCATTCAACAAAATTAACTTGTTTACATTTTGTTGAATGCCACGTTTTATTAAACACAACTGTGACCTACCGAAATTTTACTAATCTTACAACTGGCCTTAAAACTAATACTAATCACAGCTGTAGCACAGCACTTATTTTCTTTATTAACATTTTAAATTTGTAAGATTTTATAATATTGCATTTAACTTTTATATACAGGTGCACCGTCAACTCCTGAATATCTCTTTTTAAATGCTGGTAATTCCATGGAACAATATAAATTATAAAATTACAATAGTGTTATGACACGTCGCCTTTTTCGAAGCCAGTTTTTTTTCGAAAAATCTTGAAAACAGCTACACGACGAATTTTTACCAGATTGTTTAGTAAAGAAATCAATATTTAAATAAAACATTGTTATAATAATCATTAATTTAATATTGTTTATTTCCATTACCAAAACCAAACGAATAAAAAATTTTTGTATCTGCAACAACAAAAATTGACAATATCGAAAATAATTTAAGAAATGAAAACTCAGCGCAATGATTTTGGAGGTTCGTGGCGTTGTTTTTTGACC
The DNA here is from genome assembly GCA_958336335.1 of Dilophus febrilis. Lineage (NCBI taxonomy): Eukaryota > Metazoa > Arthropoda > Insecta > Diptera > Bibionidae > Dilophus > Dilophus febrilis. The sequence continues at coordinate 314,518 of OY284469.1, forward strand.
GAATGAAACGAATAAAATAGTTTATTGCATTTTTATAGAAATATAATCATTTATATACAATATTAATAATTATATACTTTAAAAAGTTATTTTTTTAACATTTTGTATTGTTATTTTGTAACATAATAATTCAATTAATTAGAAAAATGGATAAATATATTAATCCTGATCATTCGTTCGTATCCATTACGTGTAGGAATTAAAAGTGCGGATTTAGATAACACATGGCGCATCTAGCCGGCTGCACAAGCGAAGAACGAAGGTGTGAGTTTTTTTTTTACATGTAAAATACAACAACAAATTTGCCTGCGCGTATTTTCCCTGCACTCAATAAAAAGTTAAGTTAACTTTAACTTTTTACACCTCACCTCACTAACACATTGAAATAATTCATTTTTTTTATATAAATAAAATTTTGTTTGTTGGTAAATCACCGATAACAAAACAACTACATACAAAAAACGTTCGCACAAAATACTCTCGCTTGTGAATCATCTGCGGCAATATTTTAATGTTCGAACTTGACCCCGGGGATTCGTGCTTCGCTTGTGCAGCCGGCTTCTAGCGTTGAGTGTATCGCAACACAACGCGGCCATTTTCTTTTTTTTTGTCTGTCATTAGGCTATAAATTTCAGTATATGTGATTTCATTGAAGTGTAAACAACAAAGCGTTTTTTTGCTTCGAATATGTCGAAACACGTGCCTGAAAAAGTTATTTTGGGGGGAAGTTTAATAACTTTCTTTAATTTGAAGAAAACCGCTGCTGAAAGTTATCGTTTGTTGGTTGAAGCTTATGGTGGACATGCTCCAGCTCAAGCAACTTGTGAACGATGGTTCGTACGTTTCCGAAATGGTGATTTTGACTTGGAAGACAAAGAACGGCCAGGTCAGCCAAAAAAATTTGAAGACGAAGAATTGGAAGCGTTATTGGATGAAAATTCTTAATATATGTGCCATATAATATTGAAAAAATGCAGTGGATATTATTTCGATCATTTGTTCGTATCTATATGTGCCAATGTCCTAATGGCAGACACAATTATTAGGTTTGTTGGCGACAATTAAAATTACGGTTTTTATGCTGCGAACCGCGCCAAAACAGACAACGCACAACCATAACCGACATATCACCACAAAATGGTTTCTTTGTTTCTATGTACGTTCGTCGTTGGTGTCGGTCTTATGTTCGAAATATATTGTAAATCGCAACCATAACCTAAATTAAATAATACTATGGGTTTGCCAACACAATTACAACAATTTCATATTTTGTTTTTTAATTGTATTTATCAATTTCGGTTTTAGCTTACGTTTCGTGCACGTTGTAAATGGATCGTTGTAAATTTAATTTTTTATTTGTGTGCGTGTGAGTAAAAAAGTTGTTGAGAAAAATATTTCAATGCAAACAGTGGAATAAAATATTTGATCTCTCAATATTTATTGAAATTTGAGAAAATATAAAAATTTACAACGAAAATATAAAACCAAATATTATATATAAATCGGTTGTAAATTTCAATTTACAACCACCTATACAACCATACCCGTTTTATTTTTTTACACTATCTGTGAAAGCAAAACAACAACAAAATACAAGTAAAAATTTACAGCGATCCATTTACAACGTGCACGAAACGTACCGTTAGGTTGTTAAACGACAAAAACCATCATAAAGTTCGCTGATTACTATCTTCATATTTTATTACTATTTTTTATACACAACTATCAATATGAACCATAATCTTTTTATGGTGCTTATAACTATCACTAAACCTAGCACTAAAACCAATACTGAACCATGCTGGATATATTAATTTCTTTTCTTATGGCTAATATTTTTATGGTTCGATTTATTTTTGTTACAAAATGTTTGCCAACAACATTTGACTGTTTTGATAAATGTCCAAAGAACAATAAAACTACAAAAACTAAGCGTTAACCAAACATCAATACAATGATATTGCATAAATGTAAGTTCTAAACCAGCTGAATGTAAATGTGATGCACCTTGATGTCGTATCACATATTCTATCCAATAAATAACCTTTTCTGTAGGTGACATCGGTTGGTCACGATATATTGCTGATGTTTTCCTCGCTGTATGAATATATTTTGGATTATTTATAATTTCATTTAAACACCAAGATACTGATTCTTCGGTAATATTTGAAAAATCTAATTTTATGCCATAACCAACATTTTGTGCACGTTCAACATTTAATAATTGATCACCAAATATTGGAATTCCAATCAATGGTACACCATGATAAATGGCTTCGGTTATGCCTAGTAAACCACCGTGAGATATGAAACCTTTAACCTTTGGATTTGCCAAAATATCAACTTGCGGCAGCCAATTTTTAACGAATACATTATTAGGCATTTTAATTGTTTCATCCTCGAATTTCCATATGATTTTTTGCTTAATCTTTGAAAATGCTTCGAAAAATACTTCACGATTTTGTAATGAAAAATCAGAACTTTTTATAAACGATCCCATTGAAAAATATATTATACCGTCATCGGTCGATGAATCAATAAAATCTTGAATATCTTTTGGTAATGGACTAACGGTACGATTTAAATGAATTCCGCCAATTTCGATCATATTCGGTACATATGGACGAGGTGTACTTAAACTTACATGAGTATTCAGTAATACCAACGATACATTATTTATGGCTTCATATAATGATAGTTTTGCATTTGGAAATGCATTATTATAGCTTTTAATCTGTAACAAAATTTTGTAAAAGAATTAATAAGACATTTAAATGTCAATATAAATTAATAAAATAAGATGCTAGACAATAAATCATACTTGAGTAGGATAATGAAGTAGATGCATCAAAGTGATTTCATATGTTGTCATTAACGTATTTAAAAGACGATCGAAAAATGTCAATTTATCATCCAAATTTAAAAATGGATGTGGTACATATGATAAGGGGGCTGGTGAACCAACCAAATCATTAGTCCATTTTGATGAACCAAATGTTGATACTGCTACAACCGGCGCTTTAAAATATTCACCGAATCCCAAAAATGACTCCGTACAAAACATTTCTATTATAATCAAATCATATTTTTCTGCTTCCATCATATTTTTAACATTCGGATGATTAAAGGTAAATTCGTATAGTTCACCACTCGCACTAAACAAAAATGGTAACATAAATGCAGCTGATATACGAAGATCATTCATAGCAGACATACCGGCCATCTTTTCTATTTTATATATAGAACATAATATTAATAAATATGAATAATAATAAATTTACATATTGATTAAAATCGTATTATTTTGGCAAAATTAGGAACATATTTTTCTTTGTTTCACAATTTTTGATTATAAAAATTTTGTATTAAAAAGTCTTACTTTCAGCCACATCTAATAACCCCGTTAATTGAATGTCAGTCCAATTCTCTAACTGTTTCTTTTGTTGAAATGGGGATAACATGGATATGTTATGACCGGCATTCCATAAAGCTTTCAATAGTGATTCACCTACCATATAATGTGATTTACCAACAGTGGGAAAGACTCCTAGTATATTATATGAAGTAACGATTACGGGTGATATTAAAACAATAAAAAATAAAATATGTATTTTCATCATATACAGTAAGGTTAATCAAATAGCAAAAAAATGAACTATCAAACTATCATATATTTAAACTTTATATGTATAATAATATAAGGTAAACTGGTAAATATACTTTTTGATTTGCATACAATTTATTAAAATATATATTTTTTATCTGTATTGATGACTATATATATTTATGTACCATTTTAAATCACTAAACACTGATACGCGAAAAATTTCAATATAGTAAAATATATCTTATCGTTAAATTTAATTCAGATTACGCCTTATGATACCGATAAAACATAATGCTATATCACCTTAATATCACATACTCGCATATACAAGCACACAATTATTTTAAATGTCCACAAAAAAAACTATATTTTCAATATTTAAAATAAACTTTTTTTAGAGATACACTAATGTATAATGTGTATAATGATCAGCAACTTTTAATTAATAATTAAATAATTACGAAAATAAATTTTGTATACATACAAAATTATCATCATTTTTTTATTATTATTCATAATATCAATAATATTTAGTTGATGTATTAAAGGTTATAACTTATTATAAGCGTAGGTAATAAAAGTGTTCTTACGAAATACGTTTTTTTATATATGGCTGTCTTTGGAAGATTGAAAATGTTTAGCAAATTCTTATTCTTTTTCTTCACGCTCCATGAGTTTTAACCGCTAAAACTGAAAAAAATCCCCTGCTCACCCGATTGCACGGTTGTCTCCACTTTTTCTCGGAAACTAATTGACCGATTTGCCAGCAATTATGAAAATTAAATTCCATGAGCATATTTTTTGCGGTTTATTTAGAAGATTGGATATGTCATACTATCCCTTCTACCCCTGTTTGCAAACGTTCCATTATCACAAATTTTTTGATTTCTCGTACTTCCCAAAGAGTTTTAAAACGAAATGCTTTAAGTTTTGAATATAAGCTTTGGGTCAGAAATGTTAAAAATTACCAAGCAATTATTATTGGAGGATCACGTTTTATTCTTAACAAATTCACTTTGTATTTTGTGTATGGATGTGTATGAATAATTGGAAAATGTGTTGTATGGGGAAATGTTTTCTGATTCCACCGCCATACACAACAGTTCATGTTATTATATTAGAGATAGCATATGGATCTGTAGTGTTCATGTAAAATGGAAAAATTTTGTATTGGGAATTCTTTTCTGCCAATTCAAGACACTCCAAGAGTATATTTTGAATTAAGTATATTCATATATGGTATATTATAAATACAATCGATAAATTTCAATTTATTATCTAAATTTAAAAAGGGATCATTTATGACCATTATCAATAGTTCATTTTGATAAACCAAATGTTGATACCGAAAATTTAATGAACATTTTTGTTCAAACCAATGTTCAAAACATTTCTATAGTCTTTACAAAACATTTCTGCTATAAGAGCCTTGGCACATATAGATACAAACGAATGATCAGAATAAAATCCGTTGAATTTTTTCGTTTTCGTGTTCAAATATGAATTGTCTTTTCGGTTCATTTATTCTTGTTTTTTTTATATGGTTATGCGAATATGTGTGGTTAAACACGGATTAATTAGAAAAATGAATAAATAAATGCATTCTGATCATTCGTTCGTGATTGAAATGAAAATTATTTTGTATACAAAATTTACTTAAGTAAATGTCAATTTTACTTGAGGAATAATATTACATTTTTTTCGTACTGTCGTATTTTTCGTACTACCCATTTTAAAACATATTTTAAAACTAGTTATTTTTTGTAAGAAACGTAAATAAAAAACTAGTTTTATTTTTAAATGCGTGTGTAAAACATTTTATATACGTACACAAACTATATATATATTTTATTAATAGAAGCAATAGTAGGTAGAAAGTTAATCCCCGTATGACTCTGTATAAAAAATATGAATACAACATAGAATATTAAATTAAGCAAAATTCACTCGGGTTACTAGACTAGATGCCATAACTAAATTTAAGAATAGAGAACATCAAAAGGTCTCCGATTGTCAAAGTATTCTCAATTTGTTGAATTTTTTCTTTCATTTTTTTATATATTAATATAAATAAAAAAAATTAAATAAATTGAGAATACTTTCACAATCCTTTTGACGTTCTATTTACATTTACTGAAATCTACTGCTCAATAGAAAAAATAATTAAATATTTCTATCCTTGGTCGCTGTTTTTTTCCAACGATTCTTCTACCTACTATTGCTTCTATTATTTTATTACGTATATTTTAGCATTGGTATCCACTCGAAAAAAAACTATAAAAAAAGGCAGTGGATTTTTTTTCCACTAGTTCCTAAAAATTTGACTGAAAAACCGAACAAACTATCAAAAAATTAGTGGAAATGGTTAACATTTTCAACACTTTTATATGCCAAACGTAAAAATTTTTACTATATTTAATATAATTTCATGGCATTTTTTCGGTTTTAGGCTTAAAAAATTTAATTAATTTTTTTAATATGATTATTAAAAGGATCATACTTCCTTTCCATTATCCTCAAGAAAGAACGTTCCACTGTCTTGTTTATCACGCACAAAAACCAAAACCTCGTGGAATCCGCGGATTTGGGGATCCGTGGATGTAATGAACCGTCTCGAAAATATCGATAAAAGTATGGAATCTGTGTACGTCAATGTGGAATCCATTAATGGGTAACCCATGAGACCGAAAAAAAACAGAATAAAATGTGTGGGCTATAATTTTTTTCTGATCAATTAAAACGAATAAAGCATTTTGTTTTATTTTTATTTTTATTTTTAATATTATTGAAACATTAATTTTCATGCAATATTTTTATTTAATTTCTATAAAAAATAATAGATATAATAATACCAGATATCTATGTTATGTCTCTTTTATGACATGAAAAATTTTATGAAATAAAGGACGCCCGTACCCTCTCTTATCAACGTAGCCTCTCTTATCTACTATATATATTTGCAAAAAATGCACAATAAATATTTATAGCTGATTTATAAAGCGCCCATATTTTTTTTAAATAAAATTACAATAATAAAATTGCACCTCAGTTGATCGAATTTTAAAAAATATTTGTAGTGTAGTCAGTATATAATCCCTTATTTTTGGCGTATTTTATTAATAATTTATAAATATAATTAACAATTATTACAAAAATATGCAAATCATTATTTACCCTTATATGGGTAAATAAGTTCTTTTATCTCTCTATTTATGAATCGAAAAAAAAATCAATGAAAAACATAAAGAGCAAACACAATTTGATTGAAATATAATGTTGAATTTTTGACTACAACCCAACGGCGTGGTTGTGATTGTGATTGGAACAACAACAATTAACATGTGCACTACACCGTTGTTTAGTAGTCAAAAATTCAACATAAGAAAACATAAAAATTGAAATATTAAGCCGAGATTAAACCAAACATATATTTTGGTTGGAAATTTCAAATTCAAATTCAAAATTCAAAATTTCCTCACCTATTCAATCATAACCGTTGTATTTTTTATCTGTGAAGGCAAAACAACAACCAAATACGTATAAATTTTTACGAGTCATTTTACAACATGGGGGAAACGTACACGTTGTATTATTATAGTATTTAATTATTGATATAAATGAAAGTGTAACTATAATTAAAAAACTTATTGTTAGTTTAATTTATGGTTTCATTATTCATATTCTTTTCTTTTGTGGTAAATTTCCGATGGTAGTTTTCGTTTTTGTTGAACTACAACAACAATATTTTATTGCTTTATAAAACATGAATATTATTAAAATATCAAAACAAATTATTGTTAACAAAATGTCAATACAATGATATTGCATAAATGTAAGTTCTAAACCAGCTGAATGTAAATGTGATGCACCTTGATGTCTTATCACATATTCTGCCCAATAAACGACTGTTTCTGCAGGAGTCATCGGTTGATCACGATAAAATGAAGATACTTTTTTAGCCGCTACCGAGTACTTTGGATTATTTAATATTTCATTTAGGCTCCATGATATAGATTCATAGGTAATGTTCATAAAATCTAATTTCAGAGCATACCCAGCATTTTGTGCATGATTTATGTTTAAATTTTGATCAGCAAATATTGGAATTCCCAACAGTGGTACAGCGTGGTAAATAGCTTCGGTTACACCAAGTAAACCTCCATGTGATATAAATAATTTAACATTTGAATGTGCCAAAATATCATTTTGTGGAAACCAATTTTTAACCAATATATTACTTGGCATTTTTATTGATTCATCTTCAAATTTCCATAACACTTTTTGTTTAAGTTTAGAAAATGCTTTGGAAAATAATTCACGTGTTTCCGCCGAAAATTCAGTACTTTTGATTATCGAACCCATTGAAAAATATATTACACCGTTTTCGCTGGCCGAATCTAAAAACTGTTGAATATCTTTCGCTAATGGTCTGTTGAGGCGGTCAATGTGTATACCGCCAACTTCAACCATATTCGGTACATATGGCTGTGGCATTCCAATGCTGAAATGTGAATTTAACATTACCATTGAAACGTTTTTTAATGTATCATAAAATGATAATTTTGCATTGGGAAAATATTTATCAAAAAGTTTTGCCTATATAAAACAAAAATTTTTAATAACATTATTGCAACAATCTGGATTATAATAATTCTGTAATATACTTGATTTGGATAATGATATAAATTAAGTAACAATGTTTCATAAGTAGTTGTCAACACATTTATGATACGTTCCCAGAATGTCATGTGACTAGTGAATGGCGTTTGTGGATGTGGTACATAAGATAATGGTGCAGGTGAACCAACTAAGTTATTTGTCCATTGTGATGAACCAAATGTTGATATACCAATTATTGGAGCCTGGTAATACTCTCCTAAACCAAGACATGCTTCTGTACCAAATATTTCCACTAAAATCAAATCATATTTTTCAGTTTTCATTGCTAATTTGACATGCTTATGTTCGAAAGCGTATTCAACTACTTCAGTTCCGGTTGAAAATAAAAATTTTAACATCATTGCACTTGACAGCCGTAGATCACGTAAAGCTGAAAAGTCTTTCATTTTTTCTATTGAATTGAAAGCAAAAAATATAAAATGAAACAACATGTTTATATATAAATTGTTAAATGATATTAATAATATTTTCATAAACCTTTCACTTTTTCAAAATACCCATCTAATGGTATGTCAGTCCAATTAGCTAATGGTACTTTCTGTTCATATGGGGAAATAATTGCAACTTCATGACCAGCATTATGTAAAGCTTTCATAAATGCTTCTCCAACTATAAAATGTGATTTACCATATGTTGGAAATACACCAAGAATTTTGTATGCTGATATTAATGTTGGTGATATCAATATATATAATATTATATATAATTTCATTTTATAATTGATGTAATATTATAATAGGGTATGAACTAATATTATCTCTATGTATGGCTATTATTTATATTTTCACATCTAATCTAATCAGTAATATAAGGTTCAACGGCAAACATTTTTATGATAATACCTTCACAAAATGTGTATAAATTATCAAATTTCAAAATATATCTTCAATATAAAAACAACTGTTATGTAAACTCAACTTATTATCCAATTAATTTATAAATTTTATAATTTTGTAAATATAGTATAATTTTACAAAGAATTTAAACTTTTTAAGATAAAGTCGGCACTTTTAAAAATAAATTATATATGTAAGTGAAAACTCATATATATGTATTATATAAATCGACCACTATATTTAAATTCTATTTACACACAATTCTGGAGGTAAAATTTGTTAAACTATACTATTTCAATTGATGTGATTCTAATTAATTCTAATAATTCATGTTTAAACAATTTAAACGAATTTTTACTAAATTAAAATATGTACATATTTATAGTGTTGATAACAAGCATATACATTTAATTGAATTCAAGCTGAATTCATAAATATATGATTTTTACATAGAACTTAAGCACTTAGTGTTAAAATTATTTGTAAGTTAAAAGTTATTAAAATCTAAAGCTGAAATTGAAAGGAAATGAACCAGTGTTAAGGCTGCGATTAAAATAATATACTAAAATAAGAGTGACTGAAAAATATGTTAAAAAAACGGATCATTAAAATTTATGATGAGGCTGCTATTTTGTTATATATATCACATATTAATTTTTACGGGTTTTCTTTTTGAAAAAAACAGGTTCTCCTATTTATTTGTTATTGTATTTTTATATAGATATCTATATATATATTTAAATATACATATTTTATACTTGTATAATAAAATTATAAATATCTTCTGCAGATAATAATTTAAATCTTTTTTGTTTCTTTATATATTACGTTGAATGCAATAATACAAAGTTTTTTTCACAACGTTTCAAGATCTTTTTTCGGTTCATTTATTTGTTGTTGTTTTAATCTTTCGCTATTCATTTATACTTCTACTCTGTTAAAATTTATATATAATTTGTAGTATTACCGTAGACGTTAATCAGTTTAATGGTTTATTATTACATTTGAATAGCGTAAAAATTGAAAATTCATTTTGTGTAATTTATAACCACTGTATAGTGAAATTTTGTTAAAGAAATTAGTTAATTAAAATAAATGAATACTGTATATTGTTTGTGGTACAAAATTTTATGCTGATTATGAGAACTTTTTTCTCTTTCTCTGCAAGAAAATGTTCTAAATATGGATTATATTAATAGTAATAATAGGTTATTATTTCTATTATTATATTATGGAATTTATTTTTGATTAAAATTAAAATTAATCATTATTAGATAGCATATATAATTATATGAATACCAACACATGTATGTATTCATATATATAACGATAAAAAAATGATAATTGAATCAAACTATGCGATAACATTATTTAGATATATTTCTTAAAAGCATATGAAACATTATCACGTTGACCAAAAAAATATTATCTTGAATAAAGTTGAAAAAAAATGAAAATTATTTTGTTTTTCATAGTATAAAAAATTTTAAGTTTTAAATGATTATCGCATACATTTCAGATCAATCCGAAAATTCGATTCGCTATCTACTATTTTTTATATCGGCAGAAACTCAGTCAATTGTCAGAAGACATTATATTATATTCAGTCAAAAAAAAATTAACAATATGTGATAAAAACTACCTTAAGTATAGCAGTCGCATACACCAGAAACGGAATTCAGAGCTGGTATTAAAGGAGACGATACTTATCGTCTTAAAATACGATAGTCAATTATTTTGATATTATGGTAGTCGATTTTGTGGGTATCTATATTATTTTTATTTCGTTTCCGTGGATATTGTTGTGACCAATTGTTTTCATCTATAACAACAAAAAGTGTATTATTTTTTTGTGAATGTTTACTTTATTCGGTATTATCAGTACAGTAGAAGTATAAATATATAGAATGGTTTTTAAGAGAGTTTTTCATACAAATCAGCGATAAATCATCGATACATCATCGATAATCGATAAAAATTCATTGGTCAAAAAAATATAATTAATTGAATCCATTAAATAAACAATTCTCTAAAAAATATAGTAAGAAGTTTAATTACTTAATTAATTACATTCGTCAAAAAATTGGGTACTATTATAGTATGCGATCTGAGCGGGGAAATTTGATTTGAGATAATTTTTTTTGATAGTACCATTAATTGAATCTATTAAATAAATAATTCTCTAAAAAACTACCTTTTCCCGAATTTTGTTCGAATGTTTGAGTGCGAATAAAGCATCGGAGTCGCATACAACAGAAACAGAATTCAATACATATATAACATTTGATTCTGTTAGTGTTTCTGCTACAGAAATTTCAGAAACAGAATGAACAACAGAAAAATGTTATTTTTGTTCATTTTTTCGTTCATTTTGAATACCAACAGAAAGAATGTTTTAAACATTCTTTCTGTTGTATAGAACAACAGAAAGTTTTTTTAATTGTTAAACAAAGTTATATTTTGTAAAAATTGTAAAAAATTTGGCTTGTATTGTATGAATATTGAATAGAATTAAACTTTTTATTACAGTTTTATTGAAATATAATCATTTATATACAAAATTAATGATTAAATACTTCAAAAACGTAATTTTTTTAACATTTTGTATTGTTCTATTGTAATATAATAATCCAATTAATTAGAAAAATGGATAAATTAATTCATTCTGATTATTCGTTCGTATCTATATGTGCCAAGCCCTTTATATCTACTATCAGTAGATATATAAAGAAATAGATGAACGACACATTAAAAAAAACAATCGAATTATCTCACTTACGTATTAAAGAAAAATTCGGGAGAAGGTACTTTGGATTACTGTCAAAATATTTTGACACAAATATTTCATTGAAAACAACAACAAAAAATAATAGCCCAAATAAAAGAATAAAATTAATTTGCATATGTACCAACACCAATATATTAAAATAGTAAAAGGAAATGCAATGATAAAAATCTAGCATCCGATTTTTAATCCGTCCGTTTCATTTATGTCAATGCATAAGAAAATTTTTCCATATTATATTTAAAATAAATCACATGTAAACAAATACAAAATACAAATTCTATACACGAAAATCTTTTTATATTTTCCAATCTTATTATTAAAAGTTTGTTCAAAAAATGTAATTATAATAAATGAAAATAGCACTCAAATCCTAGAAAATATATAATTACACTAATTTAACTAATTACACTTCAAAACAAATTAAAATATGTCAACATTGTTGAAATCAATGTTGAAATCATAGTTTATCCTACACATATTAAAAAAATAATTGGCTGAAGTACAGTTTAGCGGACCTTGAGCTAGGACATTGGGGATACCTGCAATCGAAAGCCTATGTTGCACAGACAAAATAACCGTTATAATTTTTCGGCGGTCACCCCCCCTTCCGAAGATAGGGGGGATCAAAGTTTGGTTATTTTTTTAGAATATCCTGGGGTGGCATTATGGGAGTCGATACCATCGTCTATCGCCTATCGTCTAAAATTACGATACTAAATTATTTTGATATTATGGTAATCGATTTTGTGGGTATCGATATTATTTGTATATCGTCTCCGTGGATATTGTTGTGGCAAATGATTTTCATATAGAAAAACAAAAAGTTTATTATTTCTATGAGAATGAGATTGAAAGTATTATTTTTATGAGAATTGCTTTTGTACTTTTTATGAATATTAAAATTGAATAAATGAACAAAGCAATACAAACAAAAAGAAAGCAATACAAACAAAAAGAAAGCAATACAAACGACAGTCGTAACGATAGCTACTAACCTATCGTCAAAAATTATCGTCTTAAACCGACGATATCGTCTGCCATAATTGCAAAAATGAAAAAATCGTATGTTTGACGACAATCGTCTATCGTAATCGAATGCGATAATTCCACCTCTGATTTGTGACGCAACCCGACGGGCGATTTTCAAAAGTAGATATTCAAAATAAAGGTATTTTTATTATCTTTCATTTAAAACAACCCCAATGTCCTAGCTCAAGGTCCGCTAAATTGTAGTATTAGCCAAATAATTAAAACATTCAATTCATGGTGGCATGTTGTCATCATATTTGGGCGGATCATCATAGGAAAACGGTTAGATTTGTTAGCTTGTTATGTTATAATGTTTTCCACACTGTCTTGTTTTCAAAGTGGTAAGGATTTTCATCAGATTCTGGGTCGATAATAATCATTTTTGTATAAAATATAAATGGGCACAATAATATTCATTTATACATTGTGATTTATGTAATCTACATTCGGGAACTGCCCAATTATTTTTCGTAAACTAATGGATATTAGATACGAATTTATTAACCCTACAAAGAACAAAACATTTTCCAAAATATTAATAATATATCAAAAAATGCTGCATCTTGCCGGCAATCCAAAAGAAAATAAAAAAAGATTACATTGAATAAAACTAGAGCCGCCTAACTTTATATAAATATTGCACTGACAATGACAAATATCACCATTATAAAAATACAATATTGTTTAAGTATTATTCGTAATAAAAAAGAAAAAAAATTTTTAAAACCATTAATTAATTACAGAAAATTTAATAATCAACACTTTTTTAGGAAATAAACCAACACTTTTTTTGCATGCATGTTTTTCTTTATTTCTTTTATTCACTATTTCACTATGATTTTCAATATTTCGCATATCGATGATGCGATAGCTAAGTTATATAAAAAAACTCTCTTAAAAATCATTATATATATTTATACTTCGACTGTATTATCATTATTTTGTTTTCTTTTACGTTATGAATGTTGAAATTGAACAAACGAACTAAACTAAAGAAAACAAAAACGACAATCGTAACGATAGCTACGACCCTATCGTCGAAAATTATCGTCTTAAACCGACTTCCTGTTGTATCGCTCAAATTTCTTACCCTACGTTTTGTACAGGTTGTAAATGAATCATGCCAGATAGCTCGAGCATGGAGCTCAAAATGAATTGTTTATGTGTTTTTTTTTAGCTACAGCTAACATTTTTCACAGATTTGTTTAGGACAAATATAAAAAAGCATGTATTTAAGAACGGGAATTTATCAAAATTTGATATATAATAAATAAATTTGAAACTATAAAATTAAAATTAAATAAATTTGAAATTTATTTATTATGATAGAATGGTAAATAAACAAAATAAATAAAAAATAAGTGTGGATAGCTCGAGCCAACGATTTAGCTTGGGCTATCTAATCGAGCTACGATAGTGTGTTATCTCCGGTTAGCAAAATGTCCCGTTTATATTGGATACGTAGCCATTGTAAATTTAATTTTTTATGTGCGAGCGTGTGAGTAAAAAAGTTGTTGGGAAAAATTTTTAAATGCAAACAGTACAACAAAATTTTTGTTCTCTCAATATTTATCGAAATTTGAGAAAATATAAACATTTACAACAAAAATATTAAACCTCAAAAATATTTTGGTTGTAAATTTCAATTTTCAACCACCTATGCAAACATAACCGTTGTATTTTTTATGTGTGAATGTGTTCAACAGAAAATTTGTTTTTTATATTCCTTTTTCTTTTGTATACGACTGCGAACCTTTACAAATTTTTTCCTGAAAGTTAAATGGATATACTTTAATAATTACAGAACTTTATATATATTATTCCACCGAAAAAATGCAGCCTCATAGTTATATATTTTCTATATCTAAAGTTTTGATTATGATACTATTATTCAATAATAAAATAGTAACATGCTCGAAAATTTTAGCACTATTTACAACTCCAAGTAGATCCCATTTTATTATACACACAGCAGTTATGAAAGAATTGGCTGCACGTGGACATGATGTAAGTATTAGATGTGCATATATTATGCAATATGTAATATTTGTTGGATAAAGTTAAATTTTACAATAAATATTTTATAAATTAGATTACAATTGCAACAACATTTGCACCGGAAAAAGAAAGAAAAAATTACCGACAATTACATATGCAATTAGATGAATCGAAATATAATTTTGATTCAATGATGTTCGATATTTTGAACAAGAAAGATGGTTCAAATGAAAATTTTTTAACTCATTTACCAAAAGTTGCTAAAGTCATGTTAAACCGTAGTAATGATACAATAAATCATCCAATTATGCAAAAATTAATGAAAGAAGAACAGTTCGATTTGGTTGTATTGGGTTGGTTCATGAATGACTTTCAATTGGGAGTTGCCGGTCACTTTAAATGCCCATCCGTTATTATATGGTCTGCCGCACCAATGAAATTAATAACCGATTATGTTGGTAATCCAAGTGACGTGTCATCGTACGTACCACATTTGCTATTAAAATATCCGTTACCAATGACATTTTTCCAACGTGTTAAGAATTTTATTGGCAGTATTGTTGAACAAATTATTATATGTATATATAATTATATACAAAATCAATATTATATATCAAATTTTCCACCTGATAAATTTCCTAACTTTGATGAAGTCAAAAGAAATGTTTCGTTAGTATTAACAAATTATCATTTTAGTCAAGGTGCTGTACGTCCATTGGTACCAACTGTAATTGAAGTAGGTGGCATGCAAATCAAAACCAAACCGGATCCATTACCAAATGTAAATTTTTTGTGGTCTATAATTTAAATTATCATTAATTTATACTCATAATTATACAAACATCTAGGATATACAAACGTTTATGGATGGATCTAGTGATGGTGTAATATTCTTTAGTCTTGGATCAAATATAAAAAGTTCACAATTACCAAATGAAAAGCGTACTCTTATATTGAATGTCTTAAGAAGATTGAAACAAAAAGTTATTTGGAAATGGGAAGATGAAAATTTACCAGGAAAACCTGATAATGTATTTATTGGAAAATGGCTACCACAAGATGATATTTTGGCACATCCAAATACACGATTATTTATATCACATTGTGGTTTAGGCAGTGTCGTTGAATCAAAATATCATGGGGTGCCAATTTTGGGTTTACCATTATTTGGTGATCAAATTTCGAATTGTCAAAATTTGGTTGATGAAGGTTGGGGTATTAATTTATTGTATAGTGAATTAACGGAAAACGTTATGTATGAATCAATAACGAATCTATTAGGTGATCCAAAATATAAACAGAAGGTAAAATTATTGTCACGAATGTACCGCGATCGGCCACAATCTGCCCTGGATACCGCCGTATATTGGATAGAATATATATTACGATATGATGGGGCAAAACATATGCAAAGTGGTGCAGTTTACTTAAATTTTATACAATATCATTCAATTGACGTTATGTTATTCATTTTATTTGCGTTATATATAATATATAAAATAATGAAATGTGTAGTAATTAGTATTTGTTGTAGACACACCAAAAAAAAACGTTATGATAAATATAAAAACGAATAAAATTATTTGTTAATTAGAACCCCGTTACATTTTTATATGATTTAAATTTATTTAACATATGCTAATATTTTATAAAATTAAAATGAACAAACATTAGAATCCTCGGCATAAATGATAATGAATTATATTGCCATTAAAGAAAATTTCTAGTGAGAGTATCATATTCAACTAATGGGAGTATTAATAACATCATATTTTCGATTCAATTTTAACAATATCCCTTAATGAAAATTATGAATGTTTAAAAAATTATTCATTACCTTTACTGAGACTTTAATTGAAAAAGAGGATGACCAAGAAATTCTTTGTCTAAAGGACCTGAAAAATATGTGCATAATCTCATTTTAGGAATAAAAATATGACAATCGACCAATTACACCGTATAACCAATGTAGAGGAAAAAACGTTCGTTTTTCTTCGGGTTTTTTTGATGTACTACAAGCATTCGATAAACTATTATAAAATTTTTAATTTTAAATTAAATCTATTTTATGCCAAAACAATTTTTGCTGGGTCCGCTATAGTTATATTGTAAATAACAAATAAGGTATTAAGATAAGGTTTGTTTGTATAATGCATAAGATAATAAGTTAGATGATTTTGGGATTATGATGCATTTTATAAATATACAAACACAGTGCAATATATTTCCATTTCGTTTAAGGGTTGTATTTAAATCCGGTTCTATTTTAGTACTTAAATATACCCATCATTAACTGGATTCGAAATCCAAAATTTCAAAGTTGTGCTAATTTAGCCCAGCTACGTTTTTGACGTTAAATATAGGGAAATCTAGCATTTAGCCGTAGTCTGAAAAGATATGGTTATGTTAGCGGCTATTGCACTAATGTCGTTTTCATTGAAAAAAAATAAAGAGAAAAAATTCATGTGTTATTTATGTTATAACGCTAATGCTTTAAAAACTACATAAAAACTTAAAAGTACGATGATATGGAAGCGTAATAAAAAGGAGGAAGCCATTCCGCCACTAGTTTTTGTATACATATATGGTTTTATTTATTATCGGATCCGTTCAATTATATATACTTCTTCCAAGCCAACCAACGAATAGCAGCTACATTAGCCGCTAAACTAGAACAACGTGAAATTTTAGATTAGAACTAGTGTTTGTAAATAAAGTTCAACAGTGATAATGAGATAATAAAACGCTGTTATTTGATAAAAATTTATTGTATGTACTATTAAAAGAGTTACATAAACTGATCATAAAACCAATTTATTGTATGGACTATTTATAGAGTTACATAAACTTATCATAAAATAAATAAGACTAAATTTTGCAAGCAAGCTGATTTTACAAATATCTATACGGGGTGTCCCAGTTGATATAGTACAAACGCATGTAATCCTGGGACAATTTTCAGCAAAAAATCGTTCGGAAGGGGGGGTCTTACCTCAACTCCTGCCGAGTTAAAGGGGGTTGAAAATTGACGTTCATTGAAAAATATACATTCTGTGATTAGGCTGTAACTTTAAAACTACTGAACAGAGCAATACCAGTCTGCACTAGATTTATAGGTAACTGAATTGCCTTTAATTTTGAATTAATGAAAATTTTTGATATCTGCCTTCCGTTCGAAGATATTGACCCTCAAAGTCAGAAAATTAAATTTTTTTTATCAAATTTTTCAGAAAAGCCGGTATTCCTCCATATCAAAAAATTTTTTTTATAAACTATTTCGATTGTATTTTTCATGCCCTACAAAAGTTCTTTGTTGCATTTTTTCGTACGACACATATTTTAGAAGTTATTTCACTATTTTTTATTAATATACATAAACTTATCATAAAACAAATTTATTGTATGGACTATTTAAAGAGTTACATAAACTTATCATAAAACAAATAAAACGAAATTTTGCAAGCAAGCTGATTTTGCAAATTTCTATATAATTAAATTTAATTTAATAAACTGAAAACTGTTTATATTACAATTAAAATAAATATGTAAAATTGCTAAGTTAAACAACGCTTATAGTTTAAATGTAGTGTTTAGTATATGTTGATGATATAAGGTTAAATAAAATTAATAGAATGTATAAAATCATAACTTTGTGTGTAATTTACTTTTTGTTATTAATAACATTATCGTCGACAAATGGCGCTAAAATTTTAGGAGTATTTACAACACCCAGTAGATCACATATTTTACCAGAAACTGCTATTATGAAAGGATTAGCCGCAAAAGGCCACAATGTAATGACATATATGCACAAAAAAAAGCAATCTTTGATTATATGTTTATTTCTTATTTGTATATAATTTTTTTCGGATTCAGGTTACTGTTGTTACAATATTTCCCTCAGATGGACATATAGACAATTATCGACACATTTTTTTAAATCAAAATTCGGATAAAACTTATGCAAATATAATGAATGTACTGATGATTGATGCCGAACAAAAAAATAATTTATTTATACAAAAATACTATATCATAGCATCTATGTTAAAGCATAGTAATGCCACTTTAAACCATTCGTTAATGTTAAAATTAATGCGTGAAGAATCGTTTGATCTGCTTATATTGGGTTGGTATCGTAACGATCATCAATTGGGTATCGCTGCTCATTTTCAATGTCCTTCGATACTTATTCAACCACAGGCGATATCACAAATTTTAAGGGATTATGTTGGTTCACCTACTGGTTCATCGTATACATCAAATATATTATTAGAATACGAACCACCAATGACATTTTTTCAACGTTTTAAAAGTTTTTTAGTGGACTTAGCCGATCGTATTCTAATTATCTATACAAATTATTTACAAGAAAAATATTATTTGTCGAATTTTCCAGCCGATCGTTATCCATCGTATAATGATGTTAAAAAAAATATATCTCTAATACTTGTGAATGACCATTTTACTAAAGGAGTTGTACGACCAAATCAACCGGCGATGATAGAAGTTGGTGGAGTACAAGTGAAAACCAAACCAGAACAACTACCGGAGGTATATATTAACAAATATTAACATTGTGTTCATTATAACGCCTAATGTATTAATTGACAAATTACATTATTTACGTTTACTATTTACTGTTTGGATTTTTAAATTATTTAAGACAAAATAAATCATTTAAAGGAAACTGTCGAATTCAATATAAATTTCAATCGCTGGTACAATATATATACTTACGAATATATGTTATAGTATATAGAAAACATTTTTTAACGGAGTGAATTATTACTCGGTTTTGTCGCTATAGCCGCGATTTTATTGAAAAGTGACTAGATAGTGACATGGCTTTTTTGGCATATTTTGGGAATTTTTAATTTCCAATTAAAAACGGGGAACAAATTGGGTTAAAAACAGTTACTAAAATTAAAATGTATGAGTTGTCAGTGAGTTAATGTATTTATTTTTTAATAAAATTATCGTATACGCATACATTTTAAATCATAATAAATTATAATATTAAATATTCATTTTTTTCTATAATTTTCCAAAAACAATCATTCTTTTTTATTTTTTGATAATAATAATAATTAAAAAAGGTCACTTTTACCAACATAATACCATTGATTTATTCCCATATGAATTCCTATGAAAAATTCTAAAAAAAACATTTTACAACAGAATCATGACTATGATGAGTTGACTAAACATTTTTAATATCAGAACGAAACAAAAATATAATAGTACTAATACATTCCAAGAATCCGACTGTCCAATATCCTAATTAATAAAACAAGTCGTGTATTTATATGACCAAATAACAAAATAACCAAATGGTTTTTATAACCGTCATTTTGATTTATTAAATTTATGAATTTTGTTTCCATTTTGTACAATTTATAGGATTTAAATAAATTTCTAAATGCAGCTGTTGATGGTGCAATATTCTTTAGTTTAGGATCCAATGTTAAAAGTGCCCAATTACCGAGTGAAAAAATACAAACTATATTAAATGTATTTTCAAGATTAAAACAAAAAATTGTTTGGAAATGGGAAGATGATTATTTACCGGGAAAACCAGAAAATGTATTCATTGGAAAATGGTTACCACAACAAGACGTTTTAGCTCATCCAAATATTCATTTATTTATATCACATTCTGGTATATCTAGTGTCATGGAAGCACTATATTATGCTGTACCAATGTTAGCTATACCATTATTTTCGGATCAACATTTTAATGCTGAACATATTATGCATGACGGTTGGTCATTGAAATATTCGTATGGCGATCTAGGTGATGGCAAAAAATTACATACCTACATAACAGAATTGCTTACAAATTCCAAATACAGACTTACATCCAAAAAATCTTCTGAATTATTTCGAGATCGTCCGATGGCGCCATTGGACACAGCTGTTTATTGGGTTGAATACATTTTACGTTATAATGGTGCGAAACATATGCAAAGTCCAGCAGTTCATTTAAATGTATTACAATTACATTCGCTAGATGTGATTGCTTTTATTTTATTTATCATTTACATTACATGGAAATTATGTATTTATATTACGAAAAGAGCTGTTTATCGATTTATTATAAAATCTTATGTAAGAAAAGACAAAAATATTTAATGCGCACAAAATTGTAACTTTTCGAAATATATTAATAAATACCAATAATCCGTACCTTAGTTGAATATTTGACATACTATTGTAGACATATGAAGTAGGCATACACCTTAATTTTTTTTAAGCATATGTTATCTGATAACTTATCACCTGATGCGATAATATATGTATTGAATATCAGTATATATAATACATTTTAAACACGTTTAAACTCATAGAAACACGTAGAAACCTATAATTAATATGTATGTATTATGCATATATAATAATCATATAATTTAATGTTAGTTAATGTTGAAATTTTTACTACAACACAATGGTAATAACAACGATTAACATGTGCACCACACCGTTGTGTTGTAGTCAAAAATGCAACATTAGAGTTAGTAATGAATTACACGTTTAACGTGTCACACACAAAATAAATGTACTATTAACAATAAGACGTAAAATTAAATGGCATATAAATGGATAACATAAATTGCATAAAAATAAAATTTTTAAAAATGTATTGTGTGTATTTATTTGTTGTTTTAATATTTTTAACAATACCTACCACCCCAATATTTGGAGCAAATATTTTAGGAATGTTTACTACCCAAAGTAGATCACATTTAATTATGAAAACAGCTGTAATGAAAGCCTTAGCCGGGAAAGGACATAATGTATAGTATAGTGTTTATATACATTTTGATAAAAATATAACTTATACTTTTATAACTTCATAGTAGTTCTATTTATTTATAAAATGCTCTATATCTATATATTTCATTTAATTAATAGTTCAAAAACATATATTCACTTGCATTTTTGATTATTTTATTAAAATTTCATGTTTATGAAATACATGTGTATAGGTAACGGTCATTAGTTCATTTCCACCAGAGAATCCAATTGATAATTATCGTCAAATATATGTGAAACCGAATTATGAGAATGACAATGAATATAATATTATGGTGGATATCTTGTTGGAAAATGCTGAAAAAAGTAGATTTGGTTTTCTAACACAAATATCAAATAGATATAAAGCAATTTCAAATTATTTATTACAACATAGCAATCATTCACTGCACCATTCGTCCATTAGAAAACTAATGGACGACGAAAAATTCGATTTATTTGTGTTAGGTTGGATTTTTAATGAACATCAATTGGGTTTAGCTGCACATTTTAAATGCCCATCTGTTATCATATCACCCACAACCAGCCTTCAATTGTTACGGGATTTAGTAGGTACCCCATCAGTTGCCTCGTATGTACCGCACATATTTTTTTCCTACAAAAATGATGGCGACGTGATGATATTTTTACGACGTGTTAAAAATTTGTTGATTGTATTTTGTGAATATTTATTTTCGATAATTTTAAATTATGTACAAGAATATTATTATTCATCAAATTTTCCATCAGATCGCTATCCATCATTTGATGAAGTAAAAAAAAATGTATCATTAGTATTGATAAATTATCATTTAAGTCAAGGTATAGTAAGACCATATCAACCGGCTATGGTAGAAATTGGTGGTATACAAATTAAACAAACCCCATCACCATTACCTGAGGTAAATAATAAATTTATATATTAAAAATTTTATATTAAAAAATTTAATTTTCTTTAGTTTTCAATTTTTTTATTACATATGTAGGAATTAAAGATATTTATGGATTCCGCTGTCGATGGTGTAATATTTTTTAGTTTAGGTTCAAATGTAAAAAGTTCAGAACTGCCAAATGCAAAATTAAAATCAATATTAAATATATTTTCACGTTTAAAACAAAGAATTATTTGGAAATGGGAAGATGAAAATTTACCAGGAAAACCTGATAATGTATTTATTGAAAAATGGTTACCGCAAGATGATATTTTATCACATCCAAACACACTTTTATTCATATCACATTGTGGTTTAGGTAGTGTTGTTGAATCGAAATATCATGGGGTACCAATTTTAGCAATACCATTATTTGGTGATCAACCATCAAATGCTAATGCTATTGTTAATGAAGGATGGGCAATTCAATTACCATATTCACAATTGGAAGATGGTGAAAAATTCTATTCCATCCTAATGGAAATCCTAACAAACCCACATTATAAAGAAAGGGCAAAAAGGCTTTCGGAATTGTATAGAGATCGACCATTGCCTGCATTAGACACTGGTGTTTATTGGATTGAATATATTTTACGTCATAATGGTGCTAAGCATATGCAAAGTCAATCAATTCAATTAAATTTTTTTCAATTATATTCTTTAGATGTTATTTCGTTTTTAATTGCTATATTTTATGCCTTAATTAAAATATTTATTTGCATTTTGAACAGAATTTTTTGTGGATTGAAAATTACTAATAACCATAAGAAAAATGATTGAATTTATTTAGAAAATAATTATGGCGCAAATGCATGCATAATATAATATAATTTTTTTGTTGTTGTTCTTTGTTATTTTTTCCTTGTGTGTACATTAATAATTACATAGCAGAGAATGGTGAGTGAGAATATTTATATTTATTTTGTTTTTGGTGTAAAATAAAAAAAATGTTTTATTCATGCACACACCACAATAGTAAATATAGTACATGCTATCCAATCCAAACCGTCTCGTTGTAGTCAAAAAGACACTATTAATTAATGGTGCAGTTTGCTACACCATTACCTAATGACCCACATCAATATTCCCTGTTCCGCTGTTCGATATGCAATTCGTGTATACTTCTTATGAATACGTCAAATTTCCGTTTCTCCAATTATTCTACTGTCCCCTCTCTCACGGGATCAATTACTTCCTTTAACTCTTCATCTTTCATGCCTATTTATCAACTCCGCATCGATCGGTATGTCACGGTTATTCTTTACCAAATCTATATACCCGATATTATACGTCTCTTGCTTCATTCTATCCGTTCCCACTAGATATCTATACAAACAATCTGAACAATTTTTTTTAATCAATATAGAAAAAGAAACGCTGCCATTAAAAGATCTGTAACAGGTAAAGAGGGCTTAAATTTATCACCAATAAATCATAAATTTTCAATATAAAGTGTATTTTAAAAATATGTGCCACAATAACATATTCAAATTCATTCCAGGGGGGGGGGGGGTGGTTGTGACATGCTCCATCTTCGAACTTAACCAACTCTACTTAAAAACCTTATGTTGAAAATTTTAGCCAAATCACTTACATCAGTCGATCAGTATCCGAGAAAAAGTGGAGACAGAAACATTTTTATTTGAATTTGAACGATAAAAATTTCCAATTCGTAGAAATAAGTGATAAAAAAAAGTACCTTAGAATTTTTTTCCAAAACGTTAACTATAATGAACTTGCTAAAAGTACGTGCTTAAAAGAATCAAATAAACTTTAAAATAAAGAAAAACGTATGAAAGACAAATATTGATAACAATTTATCAGCATATTTATACATAACATAGTTAAATATTATTTTATTTTATTTTTATTAAATGATAAGCGCATTATATTTGTATACGACGTTTATATCGAAAAAAATATGTGGTATAACCGTAAGACAAATAGATATCCACGTATTTGTGATTTAACAAAATCATTCATTCACGATAAGCCGTAGTGAACAAATTAAATTATTCAAAATTCTTTTTTATTAAGTGCTCCAATTATTTTTCAAGTACTTATACTATATTTTTTTTTAATTACATTAAAATAATTTCTATTACAGTTGTTTTCTAGCTTTCTAGCCATATATCATATACAGGGACTATTAAGTGTTATTCGGATTATTAGATGCAAGGTTTCATTATTGTTTTCTCTAACGCTATAAAAATTCGTTATTAAAATTTCGTTTTAGTCTGGAATCATGGAAATTGCATTTACAATAAATGGTATATTATATAGAGGTAAATATCTTTTTATTGAATATATTTAAATTTCTTCTTAATTATAAATCTTTAAAGGTGTGTCCGATTCAAATTTATTAAATAAACATTTTTTATTGTAATCAAATAATTGAATTTATTGCTTTCAATTGAAAAAATTCTAAAATGCATTAAAATATGGTTTGTTATGTTGAATAAAAAGGTTGACCCACAAAAAAATCTAAAAAAATTCAAGTAAACAATAAATGTAACAATTAATACGTTATTATTAAAAAATCATGAAACCAATAACAGAATGGCTGTTATCGGGCGCTTAAATCAATTGTCGATTGCTTGTAAGCGCAAATTTATTATTATTATTATAAACAACATAATACTCATATAACTCAATATGATTGAAAAATACAATTCCTTTAAAAATAATTTATTTGCTGTATCATTATGATATTTATGAAATTTATTCAATTTTTATGACTATTATTGTGTATGTGTATGTGTGTACATAATAATAATAATATCATATATATACAAATACAATATACATATTAATAGTCTCACATACAGTTAACTCTTTATTCAACGATTTTTCAAGGTCTGAAAAAATACAGAAAATATTGAATAGAGGTTTTTTAATATTTGATTTTTATGGCGCTCATTGTTTAATCATAGAACCCTGAAGCCAAAGCCAACAAATAAAAAAGATTCGTTGAATACAGAGCTCGTTCAATGAAGATTTGTTTTTATATCCTATATGCTCGTATATCAAATAAGATTTCCGGTTTTATAAAAAGTCACGCTGGATATCCACCAGACATATTTACCGTCATGAAGTTATAATAGATTTTGCAATGCCTGTGCCCTAACTAATGGTGCAAGCTCTTATGTTTTTCATTGAGCACAGTTTTATCCATAAACTTAGTACTTGAGCTGAAACTTATTGGGTCATTGTTAGTTGGATATAGAGAATGGATATTTTTTTTTATCATGAAACATAAAAGTATCTTATCATTAATAAATGGTTACTGATAAACTATAGGCATAGAGAGAAATTATGATAAGGAAAACCGACCTTTGAAACAATTAAAATACATGAGTTAAAAACCTCTGAATTGTATATAAGTATTCGCGATAGTATATAAACTTTTAATATTTATAAATCGTGATTTTTCATAAAAACCATCAATCAATCTTATGTATATTATTTTTAATAATTCGATAAATTTACTTCCATATGTATTGTGGGGCTTAAGGGGTTAAATAGGTGATGTCATTTGATTCGTAACACTTTGTAATTAAACTATTTTAATTCTGATCTATTTTCTGTTTTGCACGAAATAATGTTGAATTTAAATTATTGTCCTGACCTTATCAATATAAACACTATCTCTACTATTCTTTTTAAATCATATTTTTTATAATTTAAATACACTAAAAAATATATGTAAAAAAAAAATAAATTTTTCGCTATACAACCAACAATCTGGTTTTAGCGTCCAACAACAGCCTTCTGTTGTTAGTTTCTCAATTTGTGTCTTTTACGGTGTCGGTAATTAGCCGTACGACCAACCGCAAGCGGAAAATACAACTCTGTATTAAAATTCAGATTCGAAAAATAACCGAAAACACAAAACATATTTTGTGCATTCAGTAGGATTCGAACCCACGACCCCAAAATTTCGTCAAAATTTTAGGTTGGTATTTTTAA
Source organism: Dilophus febrilis (assembly GCA_958336335.1). Lineage (NCBI taxonomy): Eukaryota > Metazoa > Arthropoda > Insecta > Diptera > Bibionidae > Dilophus > Dilophus febrilis. Next base: position 341,152 of record OY284469.1, read on the forward strand.
CATTTACATCACAAAATATATGTGATATGTGATAATTGGTTTTAGAGTCCGACAACGCCCTTCTGTTGTTGGTTTCCTAACTTGTTACTTTTACGGAGTCGGCAATTAGCCCAACGGCCAACTATATATATAATAAATACATAATAAATACATAATATAATATCCGTATATTCATCTACAATATACACACAGACGAAGGGTCTGCTCACACATGTGTTTTAAAAAAGAATATTTCTACATAGAATACATAATTTAATTTAATAATTTATCAAATATTATAGTTAATGGTAAAACTGTACCATATTATACAACTTTAAATTCATTCATACGTAATACTGCAAAATTGACGGGAACAAAATTTATGTGTAATGAAGGAGGATGTGGGGCATGTATTGTTACTGTAAAAGGAATGCATCCCGTGACAAAAGAAATACGATCATGGGCTGTAAATTCTGTAAGTATATATATTTATCTAAACGGTGTTGAAAATTTTGAGCTAAATATAATATTAAATATGATATTTTGAATTACATAAATTTATTCCTACGAAAAAAAAATAAGTTTTACAGAATAAAATTTGTGGGCTATAATATTTTTCTGACCGAATGAAACGAATAAAATATATTATTTTTATAGAAATCTAATCATTTATATACAAAATTAATGATTAAATACTTTAAAAAAGTTATTTTAACATTTTGTATTGTAATTTGTAATATGATAATCCAATTAATTAGAAAAATGGATTAATGAAATCATTCTGATCATTCATTCATACCTATATGTGGCATGGCAGTGACCTTACATGGTTTAATATTTTTTTACTTATTTTAGAATATCAATTCGCTCTGATATTTAACCATAACAAATATAGTAATCAATTTTATTTAATATATATTTATTTATTATATAGTGTTTAACACCAATTTTTGCTTGCCATGGTATGGATGTAATTACAATTGAAGGGTTGGGAAATAATAAATCAGGATATCATCCGACACAACGACGTCTAAATGAATTAAATGGTACACAGTGTGGCTATTGTTCACCGGGAATGATTATGAACATGCACAGTTTATTGGAAGCAAATAATGGAAAAGTATCAATGAAAGAAGTTGAAAATTCTTTTGGTGGTAATATTTGTCGTTGTACTGGATATCGACCCATATTAGATGCATTTAAATCATTGGCTTATGATGCTGATAAAAAACTAACGGATTTGTGCAAAGTAATATACTTAATATTTGTTATTAAATTTTATATATATTTTATTATTATTATTATTATTTAACAACTAATGATGTATGTAAAATGCCAACATTAGTTTTTAATAAGCACTATGGCTGCTAGGGCCTTTGGCTTTTACCGGAATTAGAAATCATTAATATTATAATTATTAATGTAATTTTAATAATGATGATGAGTATTTGTTATATACTTTCATATATAATTGCGAATATGTGTGTGTAGTAGACTTTGTAAATCTTTGGCTGCGTCCGACACAATATACCAAAGATATTCATTAATTTGATCCCAATGAATAAATGGTGACTTAGTTCATGAATTCAAATCATAAAAAGCACAGAAAAAATTTTCCGGCCAGGATTTGAACTCGTGACCACCCGCAATTGGGTTGGATGCTTTATCAACGGCACCACCAAGTCGTCTTATATATATTTTATATTTATACTTATATGCAGAATGCAATTATATAAATTTTATCAATAATGATTATAGAATCTAGACATCGAAGATTTACCAAATAGGTTATGCCCAAACACTAGTTATACATGTGCCAGCAATTGTAAACAAAATTCGTCATTCCACTTAACATTTACCGATGATGAAAAACAATGGTTTAAAGTATATTCAACGCATGAGTTATTTAAAGTGTTTGATCAAATTAAAAATGATGAGTATACATTGATTGGTGGAAATACTGCTCATGGTATATTTAAATACGATAACTTTTCTAAACACTGTTGATTAATAATTGTTAATAATTATGGTACATTAAAATACTATATAGGTGTCTATCGTCGCAATTCCTCAATCAAAATATTTATTGATATTAATGGTATTGAAGAATTACGTAGTCATTCAATTGATAATGAAAAAATCAGAATAGGTGGTACTGTTAATTTAACCGAAACAATGCAAATTTTGGAAAAAGCATCCAATAATTCTGGTTTTGAATATTGTAAAGATTTGCACCATCATATTGATTTAATTGCAAATGTACCAGTTAGAAATGTTCGTAATGACAATTAACGTTAAATTCCGTAATAAAAATTATGAGAATATAATAGTTTAACAATTATAATAATATATAGGTAGGAACTATTGCTGGCAATCTAAGTATTAAACATCAACACAATGAATTTCCGTCTGATTTATTTATTATACTGGAAGGTGTAGGCGCATCCATGACAATCCGTGATAAGCACGACTTTACAATTGAGGTATCGTTAATGAATTACTTAAAAATGGATATGATCGGAAAAGTTATTACAAATGTAAATTTACCCTCATTGAACAAAAATCGTTTTAAATTTCGATCTTATAAGGTATCAAAAAGACAATTTGTTATTTGACTGTGCGTAATGTTGAATGCATTATTTTTATAATTATTAAAATAGATAATGCCACGTGCTCAAAATGCTCATGCATACATAAATGCTGCATTTTTAATGGAGATTTCCGAACAAAATACGATTATATCGTGTAGAATTTGTTTTGGCGGAATTGATCCTAAATTCGTGCATGCCATTGAAACAGAGGCATTCGTTTGTGGCAAAAATGTTTATGAAAATGATGTATTACAATCCGCAATGGAAATATTATCCAAAGAGATAACACCAGATTGGATATTACCGGATGCATCACCAGATTATCGGAAAAATCTATCGGTGGCATTATTTTATAAGTTCATTTTAAATACATGTCCAACACAAATGGTTAAAGAACTTTATCAAAGTGGTGGTGAGATACTTAAACGACCACTGTCATCGGGCACTCAAGTATTTGATACAAAAAAAGAAAATTGGCCATTAAATCAACCGCTAACCAAATATGAAGGTATAATACAGTGTTCTGGTGAGGCACAATACACTAATGATATTCCAACGTTACCCAATGAATTATGGGCTGCATTTGTTTCGACTACTGTTGCTAATGGAAAAATATTAAATATTGATGCAACTGAAATATTGGTAAATATCAAAGAAAATTTATTCGTTGGAATTTTGGTGTTCATAAAATTTAATTTATATGTATGTTGAATTTTTTATATTAGAAACATAATGGAGTTGTTGCATTTTATTCCGCTAAAGATATACCTAAAAACGGTGTGAATAATTTTTGCCCAAAATCCCAATTTACAGAAAATGCGGAAGAAATTTTTGTTGGAATTGATAGTGAAATTCAATTTTATGGTCAGCCAATCGGTGTGATACTGGCTGAGAATTTCGCATTAGCCAATTGGGCTGCCACTAAAGTTAAGGTTTCGTATGAAAAAGAAGGTATATTATACATATAATTAAAAATATTCCATTAAATTAATAGATAAATATTGTATTTATTAGCGTATATGCAAAATGGTGACATTTCTCCATCAGTATATAAATGGCAAAAGAAACGCGATGGATGGACAAATATTGATAAAGGTTTATTTATTATATTATAGGTATAAATAAATTAACAGCCAATATAATTTTTATTAAATATAGTTTTACATAAGCAAGTTATACCGACAATTCATGAAGCATATGCATTGAATGCAAAGGATCGGTTTGTACCATTACATGGTCCATTCTCAATCGAACCAATCAAATTTGGTGAAAATGTTAAACAAAGTTTATCGGGGATATTTAAAACTGGTGGTCAATATCATTATACGATGGAAACACAAACAACTGTATGTGTTCCATCCGATGATGGCGGTGGTATGGATGTTTATTGTGCAACTCAAGCAATGGATGTTGTACAACTTGCAATATCAGAATTATTGGATTTACCACAAAATAAAATCAATTTGATAGTAAAGCGTATTGGTGGGGGTTATGGTGGTAAAATCACGCGTGCAACACAACCAGCATGTGCCTGTGCATTAGCATGCTATTTGTTGAATCGACCAATACGTTTTGTATTATCGTTGGAGTCAAATATGAATGTAATTGGAAAGCGTCATGGGTGTGTAAGCGAATACAATGTGGATATAGATGAAAATGGTGTAATACAAAAGTTAGTGAATGAATATTCTGAAGATTATGGTTGCAGTTTAAATGAACCGGTACAATTTAATACAACAGCATTTTTCAAAAACTGTTATACATATGATAGTTGGAAAGTTACAACGTCGGCCGTGCTTACCGACTCACCAAGTAATACATGGTGTCGGGCACCTGGCAGTACCGAGGGTATAGCAATGATTGAAAATATTATTGAACATATTGCATGGGCCATCGGTAAAGACCCAAATGATGTACGATTAGCAAATATTAGTGATGATTCTGAAATGAAAAAATTGTTACCAGAATTCATAGAAAATATTGGTGATTTTATAGAATGAAATATTTTAACATATGTTTATTACAATATTTTTGTATCAATGATCCTATATTTTTGAATAGATTATCGAAATCGTAAAAAGGAATGCGATGAATTTAACAAACTAAATCGTTGGCGGAAACGTGGTATTGCAATTGTTCCAATGAAATATCCACAGGAATATTTTGGTAATCTATCGGTTTTTGTGGCAATTTATCAAAATGATGGTACCGTTTCTGTTTCCCATGGTGGTATTGAATGCGGGCAAGGTATTAACACAAAAGTGGCTCAAGTTACAGCACATATTCTTGGTATTCCAATAGAATTAGTTTCAATAAAAGCTACAAATAGTTTAATTGCTGCAAATAATTCAGTAACTGGCGGTAGTATGACAAGTGAAGTCGTTTGCCATGTAAATATTATTCATTTGAATAAATTCATATGATTATGCATAATACCTTCAATTTAAAAATAATTTTAAATTTGTTCTATTCGTTTTAATATAATATATATTATATCTAGGCCGTTCGAGTTGCATGCGAAAAATTATTAGAACGCATGAAACCTATACGAGAAAAATTGAAAGATCCAAAATGGACTGATTTAACTAGGGCATGTCATGCTGAATTAATTGATTTAACATCAAAATATATGTATAAACTAACAGATTTAAAAACTTATAATACATGGGGTTTAAGTTGTGCAGAAATTACTGTTGATATCTTAAGTGGTAATATTCAAATTGATCGCGTTGACATTCTAGAAGATACCGGTGAAAGTTTAAGTCCTCTCGTTGACGTCGGACAGGTATATTCAATTTTTATATACCTGTAACTGTTCATTTGTACAATTTTCATATTAAATATACGATTTAAACCTTATACTATTTGTATTAAATAGATTGAAGGTGCATTCATTATGGGACTTGGTTATTGGTTAACCGAATTAATTGTCTACGATAAAAAATCGGGTAAATTACTAACAGATAGAACGTGGACCTATAAGCCACCGGGTGTTAAAGATATACCAATTGATTTTCGTGTTAGATTTATGCGAAATCGCCCAAATCCATTTGGCGTTTTACGATCCAAAGGTTTGTAATTTCATTAGTATTTATATGGGCAAAACCAGAGCTGTAATATATAGATTACGATTATTTGAAAAAATTATTCCATTATTTTGATGAAAATCACAAATAATCTAAAAGTAATTAAACCTTTTATGTGATTAAAAGTAATCGTAATCGCTTTGTAAGGCATTACCAAAAGTAATCATTACTTTACAGGTCTGGGCAAAAGTTATTGAAAAACATAATATAATTAAATTTAATCTAATTTTAAAAAATTTTAGCAACTGGTGAACCAGCTGTATGCATGTCAATTGTAATAATATTTGCATTACGTTATGCCATATATTCGGCCCGTCAAGATGCTGGTATTACTGATAAATGGTTTGAAATTACTACACCCTTAACACCGGACACTATATTTTTAAATTGCGGAAATTCCATCAATGATTTTATACTTTAAATTTGTTTCATTTGTTAAAATTTTCCTGCTAAGTGAATAATGACCTGGAAGGTCTAACCCATACCTCATCTATGTGTATTTAAATATATATATATATCGTTTTTTAAACACGCATCTTAGCATTGAACTATGGGTGAAAAACACCCATATTATAAAATCATAAATAACATTAGGTTAGAATTTAATATTTTTAAATTATATTTAATATAATTTGTATTTATAATAAATATGAATAAACTTGGTTAGGTAACTTGGTAATACAATAAACAGTATTTAAATTTATAAGTGTTGTAAATAGATATTGTGAAACGAAGCGAATTTTAGTCCACAACAATAATTCAACATGCCATAAAAAGAGGTACCTATAGCTATATATAACATATATAGCTTTGTAACACGCAATGTTTGTATTTAAAATGTCCATATTATCAATATTATATATAGAATCATAAAAAACAGGGGTCTTCAAAGTACATTATACGAAATATAATTCCATTTTCCAGATTTGGATAATATAAATGCTACAGTTAGTTCTTTTTTAATTATTTATAGTTGCTGTATTAACTGATTATTTTGATATACTTTGATCTGAAAATGTTCGTTATGTTGCGATATCGTTATGGTAACAAAACTTCGCCCTTGGACAATTTTTTGTACACATATGCGATATTCTTTCTTTCTACTTTTCAGTTTAAGCCATTTTTCTCATATGTTCTATTTTATTTTAAATAAAATGACCTAAATTGTTAAACATTCACCACACAAAGTCACTTAACTGTATCAACATTTAATTTTTTCGACAACTTACTAAGTGATTTGAATACCGAGGTTTGCCAGGCGTTAAAAAAACTATTGATAAATGCATTTTTACAAATGATGTTTATATCAAATCATATCATTTAAATAAACAATGAAATTTATATGTTTGATAACCACTGATAATTATTTAATACAATTAAAAAACATAAATAATATTTGTAATTATATAAACTTTTATTACGATATTAATTTTTTAATTCTCATACGAAGAAAAAGAAGAAGGAGAAAAAGCCTATCACATTTAAAATTTAACCCATTGCATTGCATAATACGTTCGTGTTAACTCTCAAAATATCATTTATACACTATGTTTGCACAAATAATCTATAAAATACCTCTCCCTATAAACAATATAAAAGACATATCACTCAGTTGGAGGTTAATTAAATATAAAATATTGATATGTTGGGTTAAATTCAAGAAATCTATATAAATACGTATGCGAATGTAAAAAATATATAATTCGAATTTAGTCGTCTTATATACCCAATTTAAAAAGAGTTAATGATTTACCTGTTAAATATATTATAAAATAATTTTATTAAATAATTGTATTATTGTGCAATTCGGTAAATTAAAAATTGGTTTATAAATATTAAAAAATGAAAGTATCTTTTTTAATAAATGGCAAGTTACATGAAGGTGAGTACAATTTTGGAAACGTAATTATATAATTATAATTGTAATTATTTCAATTTAAGTTAAGTGATGGTTTGATTATTATTTTATTAATATGTACAAAAAAGTCAATTCAAATACAGCAACTATTGATACATCTTTAAATACATTTATAAGAAGTCATGCCAAATTAGTCGGAACAAAATTCATGTGTTTAGAAGGTGGGTGTGGTGTATGTATTGTTACAATAAAAGGGAGACATCCAGTTACAAAACAATATAAAATATGGGCTGCTAATTCTGTAAAACATTTTCTTAATTTCTTTTTTGATAAAATAGAAATAATTTTTATATTGACCAAATTTTGTATTAAACTGAAAAATTTCCGAACGTAGTGCTTGTTACCAATATTTTCGTGCCATGGCTTGGAGATATACACAATCGAATCATTAGGAAATTATAAAGACGGTTATCATCCGATACAATCACGTTTAGCACATTTTAATGGTACCCAATGTGGATATTGTTCACCCGGAATGATTATGAATATGTACAGTCTTTTAGAACAATCTAACAAGAATCTGTCAATGGCAGATATTGAAAACGCATTCGGTAGTAATATATGTCGTTGTACTGGGTATCGTTCCATTTTAGATTCATTTAAAACATTTGCATACGACGGTGATTGCAAATTAAAAGAAATATGCAGAGATATTGAAGATTTATCAATAAGTAATAAATGCAAACAATCGTTATCTAATTGCCCAACAAAATACAATAAAAATATAATAGATGTTATTAACAGTAATATTGCGTTAAATTTCGATGGTGGAAAAAGTGTTTGGCATAAAATATTTAAGTTAAATGATATTTTTGATATATTCAAGAATATTGACAAAGATGAATATATATTGATAGCTGGAAATACAGCACATGGTAAATAATTCAAAAATACTTATATTTTTCTGTTTGTTCGGGTGAATCATTACAAAATGTCTTTTGACGAATTTTAAAAGGTGTTTATCGACGAAATCGTGCTATTAAAATATTCATTGATATCACCAGTATTCCAGAATTACAGTCATATAAACTGGATACAGATACATTTGTGATTGGTGCCAATGTTACTTTAACCGACGCAATTGATGTATTTAAACAAATTTCAAATATAAATGGGTTTGAATATTGTCTAGAGTTGGCCACACACATCGATTTGGTTGCAAATTTACCTATTAGAAATGTAAAGTTATGCTCTATTTTTATTTCCCTTTACTTGAACAATGAATCAATATTTCGATTTATTTCATATATATAGACAGGAACTTTGGCTGGTAATTTAAGTATTAAACGTTTACATCAAGAATTCCCATCGGATATATTTCTACTTCTCGAAGCGATTGGTGCTCGTTTAACTATTTTAAAATCAATGGAAAATCGTGACCAAATAACGGTTGAAGAATTTCTGTCCTATGATATGAACCAAAAAGTTATTTTAAATATAATAATACCCAAATTAGATGCAACCCGATATAAATTCAAATCGTATAAGGTAAGCTAATTCATCCAATATAGTATATTTATATCAAAACTATATTTAGCTATATATAATAACAATATTTACATTTAGATAATGCCTCGGGCTCAAAATGCTCATGCATATGTAAATGCTGCATTTTTATTTGAATTCAATAATATAATTAACGATAAAATTTATTCAGCTCGAATTTGTTACGGTGGAATTAATCCAAAATTCATTCATGCAAAAAATACGGAAAAATTATTAATAGGTTTAAATGTTTATAAAAACGAAAATCTTCAAGAAGTTTTAAAATCATTATCAAATGAATTACAACCAGATTGGATTTTACCAGATGCATCAATTGACTTCAGAAAACAATTGGCGATTGCATTATTTTATAAATGTATTCTAGCAACAATTTCAGTAGATGATATTCGAATAGAGTATCGATCCGGTGGGCAAAATCTATTGCGAGACATATCAACGGGGCAACAAGCATTCCATACTAATGAAAAGAATTGGCCATTAACACAACCGGTTCAAAAACTGGAAGCAGCTGTTCAATGTTCCGGGGAAGCCGAATATGTTAATGATATACCATCACAACCCGATGAACTTTGGGCAGCATTTGTAATGGCTACTAGAGTACAATATTGTGTTGGCAGTATAGATGCAAGAGATGCTCTTACTTTAGACGGTGTACATGCATTTTATTCAGCCAAAGATATACCGGGTAAAAATAATTTTAGTGTACCTTTATTGATGTCGGATGATGTAGAAGAAATATTTGTTGGCATTAATAGAAAGGTATTATATTACGGACAACCTATAGGAGTTATAATTGCAGAAAGTTATAATTTAGCAAATTATGCATCAACTTTGGTTAAAGTCGTATATGTAGATGATAAAGGTATTAATTATATATATGTATATTTATATGTATATCGGTTTAATTTATTAATGTTAAAATCTTTCGATCGGAAAGCCCAGATACATTTATCTTTACTAAACCACAGATATTCTCTAACGTTTAATCCCAAATAGGTGAACGAAGTAACCTATTTACGTAACGAAATATAGATAAGCTTAGCAAAAGAAGTATTAAGTATAGAAGTATTAAGTATAATTTCCGACGTAGTACCTCGATCTTATAAATAAGTTTTATTCGCCTCGACATAATCTTAAATCTGACGGTAAAAAGCCAAAGATCATTACCGTACACACTGGGATATTCCATTAAACTTTTATTGTAATTACTGCCAACCCAATTGGTCGATTTTCTTCATTTTCGAAATATAAATCACTTTTTGAAAAATTCTTTACCGACTCTTATAACGGACTTTTCTCTCCCAACCATCCCACCCACTACGAGCTGCCAGTTACAGATGTTACAAAATTCTTCATAAATGATATACGCAATATATGATATAGTAATAGATATAAGAGAGAAAGATTGATACTCTCAATATAATTAATAAAATTCGAATCTTTTTCTCATTTTTAAAATTCGCTCAGCGGAGGTACGATTTTATTATTGTAATTTCATGTATAATATTAAAAATTGCGCTTTATAAATCAGCTCTAAATATTTGTTGTTCATCTCTTTGTATTTTTTTGCAATTATATATAGTAGATAAAAGAGGTTGAACGTTTATTATTTTATAAAATTTTTCATGTTATAAATGAGAGACTAGCCATCTAGTACTATTAAATCTATTGATATAATACGGGCCTAAAAATGGAACCAAATGCATCATTTTTATAATCTATACAGTTAATAAAATTTTTTTATTAACTTTTATGTACAAACACATTTCTGTAGAAAACAAGCAACATGTTCCACTTACTACAATTGATGATATTTTAAAACAAAATGCTATTTCAAGACTAAATAAAAATAATTCTGATTTTAATATGATAAGAAGCAAGTGTGGTACCGATTTGAACACAATAACTATCGTGGGAACTTTTGAAATTGGTGAACAATTTCATTTTTCAATGGAACCCCAAACAACAGTGTGTATACCGCGAGAGGGTGGTGAACTCGATGTATACAGTTCAACACAATGGATTGATCATACACAAATTGCTATAGCACAATGTTTAAACCTTTCGGAAAATAAAATTAATATGAATGTTCGTCGTCTTGGTGGTGGCTATGGTGCAAAAATTTCACGGGCCTCTTTGATTGCCACTGCATGTGCTATTGCCAGTCATTTATCAAATCGAACTATTCGTTTTGTTATGTCAATTGAATCGAATATGACAATTATTGGTAAACGATTGGCATGTACTTGTGACTATGAGGTGACCGTGAATGCAAATGGTAAAATACAAAAGTTGAAAAATAATGCCATTGAAGATTTTGGAAGTAATATGAATGAATCACCATTTTACTTTACAAAAGAAGGATTTATAAATAGTTACATAAATGACAGTTGGAATTTGACCTTAATGGCTGCGTTAACAGATGCACCAAGTAATACATGGTGTCGTGGACCCGGTTCATTGGAAGGCATTGCAATGATCGAAAACATTATGGAACATATTGCATGTGTCACAGGAAAAGATCCAATTGATGTTCGTCTAGAGAATATATCAAATGATAATGAAATGAAAGAATTTCTTACACAATTTATTGAGCATTGCGGTAATACGTTTATTTACATTTAATAAATTGAACTTACTTTAACATATTATTAATAACATAGTTAAAATTTTTAATTAACATTTAATCAAATCTATTTAGAATATCGTGATCGTTGCAAAGAAATTAATAAATTTAACGAAATGAATAGATGGCGTAAACGTGGTATTGCAATTTGTCCTATGAAATTCGGTATAATTTATTTAGGAGCGATACCAATATTCATCGCAATTTATCACGGCGATGGATCGGTGGTTATTAGTCATGGTGGCATTGAATGTGGTCAAGGTATCAATACAAAAGTGGCACAGGTTACAGCTTATAAACTTGGTATCCCATTGGACAAAGTTGCAGTGAAATCAACAAATTCCGTTATAGCTGCTAATGCATATGTTACTGGTGCCAGCATAACAAGTGAAACCATTTGTTTTGTTAGTCTTCACCACAAATTTTCGAGTATTTGTAAGAGATACATGTGAACGTTTTTTTTATTTTTGCTTTATGTACAATGAACGTTATTTGTGTTTTTTTGTCTCCGTCGGCCATTAAATACAATTCAATAGAAGTGCCGTGTTACAACTGTGATTAGTATTAGTGTTAGTGATGGTAAATAATATTGAATGATATGAAATGCGTGTTGCTGATCACAGCCTACTATTAAGGCTAAACACAATTTTTTTATTCAAAATATTGAAAAATTTCAATAACATCTTATCAAGTTTGCTTCATAACAAATTTCAATAAATATATATAAATATTATATTGTGCCAAAAGCATGGTGCACAATATAATATTTACCTACCGAATTTTACTAATCTGAACACTAACCTTAAACTAATAATAATTACAACTATAGCACGGCATTTATTGAATTTTTGTTTACTACACGACAAAACTATTTACAACAAAAAAATCTTTTGTTTGATAAATTGATGGATTTTGACCTTAGAAAAAATCTCCGACATGTATATATAAAAAAGAAGCAATAAATGTTGTCGTCATATCCATCAATTATATTCATTGTAAATAAAGCAAAAATAAAAAAACCGTCCACATGTATCTCTTACTTAAATTTTATTAAAAATAAAACTCATATATAAACCATTTTATAATACAATACAATAGGCTGCAATAAAGGCATGTGAGATTCTATTGCAACGTATGAAACCGATACGTGAAAAATTAACCGATCCAGATTGGAATATGGTTGTAGAAGAATGTTATAAACAACAAATCGATTTAACTGCAAAATATTTATGTAAAGCAAGCGATTTAAATGCATACCCAGTGCTGGGTTGTAGTTGTGCAGAAATTGAAATTGATTTATTAACAGGAAATTTACAAATTTTACGTGTTGATATTGTAGAAGATACCGGTGAAAGTATAAGTCCAAACATTGATGTTGGGCAAATTGAAGGTGCATTTGTAATGGGTATTGGTTATTGGTTAACAGAACAAATCATTTATAATCGTGAAAATGGTGAACTATTGACAAATCGAACATGGAGTTATAAGCCACCGGGTGCAAAGGATATTCCAATTGATTTTCGTATCACATTGCATCAATCAAAAAGTAATAATAATGGTGTTTTACGATCTAAAGGTAATATATTATTAATTTAAATATATAATATATATATCTTACACAGATATTATTTATAAAAAAAACGCTAAGAACAACCTATTACAAAAATATGAATGGAATTATAGCAGCACTTTTAATTAAAATCTCTACGATTACTATCAATTTTTTTTTATTAATAGCTGTTGGTGAACCCGCAATTTGTATGTCAATTGTTGTATTATTCGCAATACGCTATGCATTAAATTCAGGCCGTAAAGATGGTGGTCTATCAGAAAAATGGTATAATTTAGGTGCACCAACAACACCTGAACATATATTTTTAAATTCTGGCAATTCAATTGAATTATTTCAAATATAAAACAAGTTATTTTTTAATATGTACTATACTTCTAACATGTATATACGGCTGTATAGTTCAATGATGATATATCATATATGATATAATGATAGTTTATAATGATATAAGAGTACAATAAATTGCATGACTATACTAACTTTTCATTCATTTTTTTAAATTTTCACAAAGTACATTCGCTCACGATACGTCGAAGTGAATATCGTGAATATATATTTTAATACTATAAATTATTAACGAAATTTAGAATTTGACCAATTTAATATATTATTTTTCGTCGTAAGTACAAAAAATTATTAAAATGTATTTATTAAATTAATATATTTGAGAAATTAATTATATGTTAGTTTTAATATACGGTCTAATATAATTTTGATGAATAATAATAAATACAATACGATGTTATTATATGTTATTCATTAATAATATATTTAATCATTATTAATTACTTAATAAGTATTACTTAAATATTACTTAATACTACTTACAATTTTCATATATTTGATCAAATTATTTAATTTTTAATCGTGTTAAACGCATATAAAAAAAATATAAAAATAAGTAATATACTTTGTTTCGGTTTAAGCATTTACGAATAAGAATGATTGTAGGGTAAATTAATGAAAATAATACATAAATGCATTTAATTAAAAAATTATAATAGTTTGCATATTATATTTGATGCCAATTATATAAAATAGTTTTCAAAATCTATATGTGCATTTTACTTGTTTCAATCAATGTGGAGATTTTATTTTGTTATATTTTTGAACTTTCGCAGAATATGGTTATATCATTTACAATCAATGGTCTACCGTACTCAGGTAAGTGTTGCATTGAATTTTATTTTGATTGAATTTTTATCAATATTATGATTAACATAAATTGTTGATTTATTTTACAATCGTCCAATTAAAAAAATAAAATTATGGAAAACAATGAAAAGTCATTTTTTGACGATGAAGTAACGAAAATCATCAAAAATATATTTAAATTGACAATATTTATATCCTATTTGACATTACGCATCGTTGCTTATGTAAAAGATAAAGGTTAATTACCTTTTTTCCTCGTTTTTGCATGAGCTGCGTTTGTATAGTTAGTTTCAGATATTTGCAAACATTTTACCATTTTAACTTTATATGTATTCTACGTTAATTCTGCTCTGAAGATTATTCTTATGTATTAAAATTGAATGTATCTGTTATTTATCGACATTTCCTTTTCTATGTGGAAGGGCATATTATATTTTTTACTTTGAAAATCTAATTTTAAATATAATATCGCGGATAATATAGCGGTCAATAAAGGCTTAAGTTTTAAGTAGATTAATTACCATTTTCCTGAATTCGATGCTCTTTCAAAACTATTTCCTAACATACAGTAAGCTAAAATCAATTAAAGGCACTCCGTTTTTTAGCAAAATATATGTAATTAAATGTATATTATGCTTTATATTAGTTATATTTTATAATATAACGGTTTTACAATTCAAATAAATCAATTATTTTAATATATGGTCTTAATTGATTTAATAAACAAAACAATTCAATTATAGGCGGTTACTCTGCTCAAAAACTAAGATAAAATAAATAATTATATATATTTAGTACTTCCGGAGGACCAACCACTTCGGAATGCTTTGCTTTATTACTTCAAATATTCGGTTTTCCATAGATAAAATTAATTTTGGAGATAAAGAAATTGCATTCCATTCTTCTTGGATTTTTGTTTTCAGCACATTTAATTATTAAAATTGTCCTCCATTTGCGTAAAGTGCGCAGGTTAATAATACTCCCAAGGTATTCTATTGGGTTTAGATCTGATGATCTAAATAAGTATATTTATGTAGGGACATTTAAATGATGTTCGCTCAATGTACTTTAAGCTTAAATTCATTTGTACATTTTTTAACATATTAATATGGTTTTCGTTGGGTTTTTTCGAAATCTGTTCTGAAATTGATCTAAAATTTCAGATTTTTGCTTTTAAATCCAACATGAAAAACAAAATAAAAAAAAACAATTTTTCAACAAAAATCAATCATAAAAGGATTAGTGTTTTGGCCCCATCGAAAATCACAAAATGTAAGTATGGTGCTAGTACGCTGTTCAATATATTTTGAACCATTTTACCAAGCAAAAAATATTTTTAATAGGTATGTTATATAAAATTATTTTTATTTGTGTCTGGTTTAAACTATGAATTGATATCGCAATATCTTCATAAAAATGTGTCAGTTGTTCAGCCTATGTATATTTTTATGAACATATCGCGATATTGTCTGTTCAAACTATTGAAATTGAATATCACGATATGTTCATAACTTTATCAACATATCTTCATACATTTGAAATTGCATTATTATTTTATTTTATGCTTTAATTTAATACTTTTATTTAAATTTTAAGCCAATATATAAAATATTAAAATAAATTAAACAATGGTTAAACGATTAAACAGCAATTACGCGATATGTTCAAAAAAATATTCATAGGTTGAACCGAAAATTTTTTATGAAGATATCGCGATAACAATTCTAATATTCATAGTTTGAACCAGGCATTAGTAAAATTTCGACAATTGTCGATTCTGGTTTTCTAGCGTACTATACAGCAACATTTTTATTTCAGTTTTACTGATTTGATTTTCGATTGGATTTTCCGATTTCATATTTTAGATTTTTGTTTTCCAATCGAACATGAAAACGAGATCAATTTTTTATGTTGGCGTTGGTGTATAATTGTATATACTATATATACCAATGATTTTTTTAACTGTGCGTTAGTAGCATACTATACTTTAAAATATAATTAAATAAATATATGAACAAAATCACATTTTTCAATACAAACATTCAATGACATTATAATTATAAAAAGTAAGTTATGTATATGTAAAATTATGGATTTTTTGTTAACATTCATATCCACTTCAAAGTATTGTATTTCATATTTGATGCTCAATAAAAATGATGACTGTGTAGAAATTTGATAGTTTTTATAATCACCTAATTATATTGTTCAACGAATTATTATTAAAAAAAACAATTACAAGAATAAATACATATTACATATATTATATATATATATATATATATATATATATATATATAGATATAGTATTAAAAACGAATATTTAGTAATTAACTGGTCATATAATCATAAAATAATCGTTCGTAATAAAATAAAAGTATTGCTTTCTTATATTTTCCTTAGCGTAAACATGTACTTTTTTTTACCAATCGGTGATGAACGTATATAAAAAATATAACCATACAATAAATAAAAACGAACAATTCATTCAATATAATTGCTTTGTAATAACTTCAAATTCTAACATTCGTATTCAAATAATAACATCCTATTCATATCTTTATTTTTTGCGTTAACTATTATTAATGGTTATTTTTAAATTTTCTTATATATTAGAAGGATGAATAATCGAAATTATTTATTCTTGCGATATTTTTCGTATAAATAAATAAATTGCAAAGTCATAATAATTAATATTGTTGATATAACTCCAAAATTACTATATTTACTATTATGGGTAGGGTATCATAATTTATATTATAAAATATTAACACTGATCGTTAGTTTATGGATATCACGCATTTTCCACGTATTTTCCGTATGTGACTTATTATTTTAGTGTTGAAAAATATTTTTTGAAACGCTAAATCATCATTTTTTACCGACAAAAAATCAAACAATTAAACTCGACCAGTTCGACATCTGAAACAAAAAACAATATCCATTAAAAAATACATAATCTTTGTTGATATATTTTTCTATATATATAGTTAATTCAAATATTCCTATTGATACCTCTTTGAATACGTACATCCGAAATTATGCTCAACTCAAAGGTACAAAATTTATGTGTTTGGAAGGTGGATGTGGAACGTGTATTGTAACCATTAAAGGAATACATCCAGTAACTTTAGAAAATCGTACATGGGCCGTTAATTCAGTAAGTCAAATATTATATTTTAAAAATATATTTGTTATATTCTTTATATTGAATATGTTAAATTTATATAGTGTCTAACACCAATATTTTCATGTCATGGTTTAAATATTATAACCATCGAAGGCATTGGTAATAAAAAAGATGGTTATCATCCGGTTCAATCACATTTGGCTAATTTCAATGGTACCCAATGTGGATATTGTTCACCTGGTATGGTAATGAATATGTACAGTTTATTGGAATCAAAAAAGGGTAGTGTTTCAATGGCTGACGTTGAAAATTCTTTTGGTGGCAACATTTGTCGATGTACTGGTTATCGTCCAATTTTGGATGCGTTTAAATCATTCGCCAATGATGCCGATCAGAGATTGATTAATTTGTGCCTGGTAATATATTAGATAAAATGAGATTTAATTTTAGTTCTAAAGTAACTTTTTCTTTTCGTTGTTTTCATATTTTTTGCAAGTGTATAACTTTTCAAATTTCGTATATTTATTTACATTTCTGATTTAGTTGCATCAACTTAATAATTTTGCAAATAAAAAAAATTAATTTCTTCATTTAAGTTCTCATTCACAAAGGCTTGTAAAATCTGTTGTGTAATGACGAAAATCGAAAATCATATTAATTTGTTATTATTTTTATTTACATACGATATAAAAGTTTTTAATGTGTTAGTGGTTGTTTTACCGCGGATCGGCTGTTTCCAACAGAAAATATATTGTTGTGTTCATAATAACCTGATTATCAAACATGTAATGATCGTAGATATTGAATGTATATATTCATATTACAAATGTAATATAACAAATGCAAGAGACAAAATGACCGTTACCATTGGATGGTATTCTTTTATACTGTAATTCACATCGATAATTATATAAAAATTAGAAAAATTAAGAATTCAACGAAAAGAACCATTTTATGTCTGAACTAAAGTTTGTTATAATATTTTTACAAAATTATCTAAATATAATATAATATATAATGTAGGATATTGAAGATTTGACAAAGGTGTGTCCAAAAATGCATAATGAGTGTTCTGGTTTATGTTATAATTCAAAATCAAACCGTGTGCAAATGTTATTCGATGCTAAAAAGGAATGGCATAAAGTATTTAATTTAAATGATTTAATTCATGTTTTGGATTCAGTTTATAATCGTTCTTATATGTTTGTTGCTGGCAATACTGCACATGGAGTTTACCGTCGTAATAGGGAAATTGAAGTTTTCATTGATATCATGGCTGTAGAAGAATTGCGAACTTTTTCAATTGATGATAAATCTTTGACAATAGCAGGCAATGTTACTTTATCCGAAACTATGGATATTTTATTAACGGCATCGGTACGCTCTGGTTTTGAGTATTGTAAACATCTTCAGAAACACATTGATTTGATTGCAAATGTACCGGTTAGAAATGCTGGTACAATTGCAGGAAATTTAAGTATAAAACACGACCACAATGAATTTCCATCCGATATATTTATAATATTAGAGGGAGTTGGTGGTAAGGTCACAATTTTAGAAAGTGTTAATAAATCAACAACTATGTCAATAGGTGACTATATAAAATTCGATATGACAAAGAAGCTTATATTGCGCATAATTTTACCATCATTAGATCCATCAATTTATTCATTCCGTTCGTATAAGGTAAACACCAAATTAACATTTATCTACGCAATTAACTAAGATTGTTTAAAAGTTGCAATATTCATTAATTAGATAATGCCACGTGCTCAAAATGCACATGCCTTTGTAAATGCTGCGTTTTTGTTGGAGCACATCGACGGAAAAGTAGCATCAATTCGCATATGTTTTGGTGGAATATTACCTGAATTTGTACACGCAACAAAAACGGAGCAAATGTTAATTGGTCAAAATCTTCATACAAATGAGGTACTACAAAGGGTATTTGAAACGTTATCGTCCGAATTGAATCCCGACTGGATATTACCGGATGCCTCACCAGAATATCGAAAAAATTTAGCCATGTCTTTATTTTATAAATTTGTATTGAGTACATGTCCAACTGATGTTCAAATAACACCAGAATATAAAAGTGGTGCTGATATTTTAGAACGAACGTTGTCATCGGGTATCCAAACATTTGATACATATCAAGATAAATGGCCCCTTACACAACCGGTAACAAAATATGAAGGAAGTATTCAAACATCTGGTGAAGCACAATATGCTAACGATATTCCAAATCAAAAAGATGAGCTATGGGCTGCTTTCGTTTTAACAACGCGTGGTAATGGTAAAATTTCAAAAATTGATCCAAGTGAAGCATTGGTTAGTATATTTAAAGTATTTTTGACTTTTTTATATGTCATGACGTCAAAAAATATTTATTTATATAAACTTACAGACAATTCCTGGGGTCCGTTATTTCTTCGCGGCCAAAGATATTCCGGGAAAAAACAATTTTTCTCCCAAAATTTTCGTTATCGAAAATCCAGAAGAAATTTTCGTCGGTGAAAATAGTAATATTCTGTTTCATGGTCAACCAGTTGGAATGATTTTAGCGGATTCCTTTAATTTAGCAAACTTTGCAACAAACAAGGTTGAAATAATCTATGAAAATTATGACAATGGTAAGTGATATTAAAGGAAATCGCTAATTGTTATATATTTTTATTTATGATATTATGTTGTTTACCCTACTTGATGCCCCTAAATATTTAACTGATATTCAATCAAATTAATATTCCGATCTACACGTAATAGAAGAATGTTTATATGAATACGCAATATCATTTGTAAAACCTATTTTCAAAGAAGGTAACCCAAAGGATGATCAGGTTCCCTTCAAATATTCATTGTTTTTATTCAATTTAAACAATTACCATTATAAAAATTCAAATTAGGGTAGGTTGGGGAGGTTCGAACTATTTTTTTTCAAAGGCTCTAGATTTTTTTTATTGTTTTAAGAAAGTACCTTAAAATGATTCACCAATTATTTATCAAATTTATTCAATTATTTATAAAGTTTATTTTACAAATTCTTTTATTGGCTTATTTCCTCCTTTGTTTGAGATAGAGTGCTTTTAAAAAGGTACTGCATTTAATTTTAACGAAAATTAAGATTTATAATATATATATCTATATATGTATGTATATAATAAATATATATATATAAAAAATAAATAGGTATTAATAATAAAATTACGGTATAGGAATAGGGGTTTATTTGCCAATCATATTTTAAAAGATGAATATGTATGGCATTGGCGTAGCTGGGTTTTGTTCACTCTGTTCAGTGAACCACCTGCTAAAAATATTGATAAATAATTAAGAAAATACAGATTTTAATATTTTTCTTAATTTGTTTGATGAATAAAATTATATTAAGTTTCCCAAACATTTGCAGCGCTGATTATTTTTATCAGTAAAAAATATAAGAGATAATATTCTTTAGGTTCATTTTAAATAATGAACACAATGGTATATATATCATATATATAAAGAAACGTCGCATAAAAGAAAAACAAAAACGAAAAAATACATACACCTTTAATCTATATATACTCTTTCTTTCGTGCATTTTTTTAATCGCACTCCCATAGTGTTCACAATTTTAAATGAACCAAAAAATATTGTTGTTATACATAGTTGTTTAATTGTGTATGGCAAATACATTTATATTTTCCGAAAATGCGAGGTATACGAATATACAAATAATACAAATACTATTTTAATTTTCGTTCACTATAAATTGTGAACAATAATACAAATGCTTGTTTCTTTTTTCTTATATATGCTGTATGGTTGTTTGTATGCTGTATTTTTTATCATTCAAATCTCGCATACTCATATACTGCCTGCTGCGGTGTATATAATCATAGAAAATATATAAATATTTTTTTTTTGTTTTTATTTTATTTTTCTCATATCTATATATGGCATATTGGCATATATATGAATAAAAAATAGATATTATTTACTATATAATGTTCACTTATAGAAATGAACCTTTCATATAAAATTATATGCGATCTTTTTTCATTCTTTCGTAAATGCTTGTTATGCGTACTTCATTATTTTTCCAAACATTTCATTTTTCTAATTAAAATTTCTAGTTTTTTTTTTTTTTTTTGTTCTTTATCAGTTTTTAAAGTGAACAAGTACCCTTGGAGGTTCAGATCCGCCGCTGAATGGGGAAAAAATAAAACTAATATGTACCTGAATGTGTCCCATACTCACTTTTTAATTCAAAATTAAAAAATGGAAACAAATTCAAATTAAACGCTAATTTTATTAATTAAATAATTAGCAACACTTTTCACAACCAGCAGGAAAAACGAATATAAATTCAAACAATTATTAAAAAATTGTATCTTTAAAATATTAAAAACACGTCCTTTGCTTTTATCGGTTTACGGATCACAACTGCTCAATTTTAATAAGTATTGTTAAAATTAAAAAAAAAAACACGTATATCAGTTATTAATACAAACATGAAGTATAAAAATTTATAAAAGTATATTAATTTATAAAAATTGTATATATGAATTTATTATAACGTTTATATATGATATAATTTTAACGTTTTTAGTTTCTTCCGAACCTATTATGTCGACAATACAAGATGTAATGGATGCAAATGCAATGGAACGATTTATTGAATCCCCGTTTAAAATGGAATCTAAAGATTATGGTTAATATTATAGAAATTAACGATTTTTTAAAGCAATTGGTATATATTTAACGATTAAAATACAAAAATAGGTACGAATTCAACTCACAAAATCACTGGACACTTTGAAATGGGGTTACAATATCATTTCACAATGGAACCGCAAACTACCATTTGTATTCCGTCGGATGATGGTATGGATATATATACGGCTACTCAATGGATTGATTATACACAAATAGCAATATCTGAATGTTTAAATGTACGGGAGAATTCATTGAATATGATTGTTAAACGAATTGGTGGAGGATATGGTGCAAAAATATCACGATCCTCTCAAATTGCTTGTGCATGTGCTCTAGGATGTCATTTAACAAATCGTCCTGTGCGTTTTGTGTTAACAATCGAAGCCAATATGACAGCTATTGGGAAACGTTTTGCTTGCATAAATGATTATGAGGTGGAAGTGGACGATAATGGTAAAATACAAAAATTGAAAAACGAATATGTAGAAGATTCAGGTTGTTCACCAAATGAAAATGTAACAATGGCTACGACACCATTTTTTAAAAATTGTTATATAAGTGATGGTTGGAATGTAAATGGTAAAATTGTTATAACGGATGCACCAAGTAGTACATGGTGTCGGGCACCCGGAACCACAGAAGGTATTGCTATGATTGAAAATATTATGGAACATATATCCAGAGAAACTGGTAAAGATCCAGTGGCTGTTCGTATAGCCAACATTCCTGATGACAGTCCAATGCAATCACTTATGAACGATTTTCTTAATGATATTGGTATAAAATATATATCGTATTATTTCATAAAATGAGTAAATTATTATTACAAATATTATTTTATATACCCATTTAACACAGATTATTATAAACGTAAAAACCAAATTGAAAAATATAATGTGAAAAATCGTTGGCGTAAGCGTGGTATTGGTATTACACCAATGAAATATGAACAAGAATATTTTGGTTCATTTCCAGTGTATGTTGCCGTTTATCATACAGACGGATCCGTTGTTGTTTCACATGGTGGCATTGAATGTGGTCAGGGTATTAATACAAAAGTAGCACAGGCAACTGCTCATGCTTTGGGCATTCCATTAGAAATGGTTAGCGTGAAGGCTACCAACAATGTTATCGGCGCAAATTCATTTGTAACCGGTGGCAGTATGGGTAGTGAGGTTGTGTGCTATGTAAATATATTTTAATCTATTTATGGAATAAAAGACTTTGTTTTTCGTTTTAATTGATCTCAAATCTTAATTGTAGGCGGCGACGAAAGCATGTGCTACTATTTTGGAACGAATGAAACCTATTCGTGATAATATGAAGAATGCTAAATTTGCTGATATCGCAAATGCTTGTTATAATAAGCTAATTGATTTAACGGCATCATATATGTGTAAAACCACAGATTTAAAAACATATTTTACGTGGGGATTAAGTTGTGCAGAAATTGAAATTGACTTATTAACTGGTAATTTGCAATTAAACCGTGTTGATATCCTTGAAGATACCGGTGAAAGTTTAAGTCCAAACATTGATGTTGGTCAAGTAAGTATAATTCGAAAAAAATTAATTCATATATCAATTTAATTAAACGACATTGTAATATTTAAATAAAATAGATAGAAGGTGCTTTTATAATGGGTGTTGGCTATTGGTTGACCGAAAGTCTTGTGTTTAATCGACAAAATGGAGAACTCTTGACAAATCGTACATGGACCTACAAACCACCAGGTGCTAAAGATATACCTATAGATTTTCGAATAAAATTTTTACAAAAAAGTTCAAATCCTTTTGGTGTTTTGAGATCAAAAGGTAAATAAGTGATCATAATTTTGTAGTATATTTAACAAATATTTATTTGTGAATTTAATATTTAGGGAAAGTTTGTTTAATTTTTTTTTCATTTATTTATAACATCAAATCATTTTAATTATATAAAATAGCTACTGGTGAACCATCATTATGTATGTCATTTGTCGTTATTACGGCATTAAGACACGCCATTGATAGTGCACGTAAAGATGCCGGTGAAACCGTAATATGGTATCATTTGGGTGCACCATCAACCCCGGATGTGTGTTTCTTGCAATCTGCTAATCGCATTACAGATTTTAAACTTTAATTACCTAATTGACGGTTAAATTATTATGGTGAAATGTATGTTTATTTAATCATATGTAATAATTGAAAATTTTAAATAAAATTATTTAGAGGTGACAGTGTATATGAAACAAATATTGTACTTTTTCGCACTAAAAACTCGTACATACTGTATATAAATTAACACAATGGATATTTGTCGTAAATTGAATCCCAGAAAGTCATTCGTTTGGTTTCTGGCAAAGCGATTACATTAACGTCACTTGATATATTCAAGCATTGAAATGGTTTATCAGTATCATGCTTTACCGGTTCCCAATTCAATAGTTTTATAATTTCATCGTTAGGATTACCTGTAATAGCAAATGTTGTCCAAATACTAACCTATAAATAATTGGTTATTAATTTTTTCTTTGTTAATATTAACACAGAATAAGTATCTATATGTATTTATACCATTATATTGATTGTTTTAAACTCTTCACTATTTACAACAATATTATCAACAAATTGATTTTTAAATAGGTATGATAAATCATCGGCATGGCAAGATCCTGTTAGAAAATTATAAAAGGAATCGTATTGTTTATATGTGAAATTTCAATTAATATTTAACAATGTCATTCATATACACCTTTTACACCTTTTCCACAAGTTAGAATTCGAAAATGATTAAATGTTGGTGAATCAAAATTAAAACGATACAAATAAGTTTCAATTGATTTACTATATTTTAAGCGCGATAAAACCGTACGATGTATTCCATGCCAAAATAATTTATCGGTCATTAATTCCAAATAATTATAGAGTAATTCGTTTGATGGAATCTTATCGCCAAAATAGAATTCTTTAATTTTTTTACCAATTTCCGTACACTTTTCATTTTCACGAGATAAATTTAATTCTAATGGAACAATATATTCAAAATTTCCGATATATTTTAAAATGTTTGGATTATCTAACGTCTCTTTATATTTATATAGACCTTCATGGGATGTACCCCCAATCATAATTTTTACAACGTTATTACTCCATGCAGTGCGACACATTTCCAATGGAGCTTTCGGTATCATGCATTGTTGATTATCATACGGTTCAATAACGGGACCGAACGGGATCAGTATATTTTGTCGAACTTCTTCGGGTGATAATATCCAATCTTGTGCTTTTACAATATCTTCCGGTTTTGCTCTTTGTAAAAATTCAAATGCTTCATCAAATTCACCTTGTTCATCCCAACCTAGTGCAACAGCTAAACGTTGCGCATAGTCTTTTTGTGGTGTTATTGACCAATTATTTAAACTACATCCAGACATTACAATTGCTTTTTGAAACAAATCTTTCGATAAATCTGATATTAAATGAAAATGAACTGAAGCACCACCAGCACTTTCGCCAAAAATTGTTATATTCATAGGATCACCACCGAAAAACGAACAATTTTCTTTAACCCATCGCAATGCCATCGATTGATCTTTTAACGCTGCATTTCCCGGTATATTATATTCTTTATCATCAATACTTAAAAATCCTAAAACACAAAAATCCATAGAATATATTATTATACATTTTTTTTACCATTTATCAATATTAAATGTCGTTGTACATGTGAAAGTTATTCAATTTATAATTCATTTTATTTTTGTTTGTGTTAATATATTATACCAATTATACTCACTTACAATCAGTATAATAATAAAAGCAAAGTCCAGTGTGTGTTAAAAATATATACTAACAAATAATATATTAATTTGTTTGAATAATGATTATATTAATATGATGCTTAATTGTTTATTCTTATCGATTATAATTAATGAACGGTTACGAATGGGATTAACATGAAATATTGTATTGATTATGTAAGAATAATTAAAGTTATAAATAACTAACAATCAGTATATACTAAAATAAACGAGCATGTGACTTACCAAGGGCACCTAATCTATAATTAAATGATATAAATATAATATCCTTTTGCAATAAATAATCTGGCCCGTACCAACTTTCGTTAGACGAACCTCTTGAAAATGCTCCGCCATGTATCCACACCATAACAGGTGTTCCATTGTTTGATTTTAAATTCTTTGTAAAAACATTAATGTGCAAACAATCTTCGCTCCCTGTTATTTGTTTCACCAATAAATCATTATGATATGCAGTTGGTCCTTGTTCTGTACCATCAATTGGTATACTCCATGGGATTGGAGGTTCTGGATCCTATATACAACGTAATATTGATTAATATTAGTATTTTAAATCTTAAAATATATATGAATTCTTTTTTATCTCATTTATTCTCATATTTTATCTTTATATTTAGAATGTTTTTAAATGGTATGTTATACATGTAGTTTAAATAAAATATATACATTTATCAATAGTCACTGTACCTTAAATCTCAAATCGCCTATTGGAGGTTTAGCATATGGGATTCTTTTAAAGCTAAAAAATGCATCACCCATAATCGATTTTCTTAAAACACCACGTACCGGCCCATATTTTGTTTCCACAATTATTGTTTTATTATAACTCATTTTTTTATTACTTAATTTTTTAATCACAATTAAGAACAACACGGTAGTATTGGACACAGACTATACCATATAAAATGAATTTCACTACTAAATACTAAAATACTATAATTTTATTATTATGTACTTCGTGTCGTAATTAACTTTATATTATTATATGAATTATACTTCACAATTCATTTTGTTATCATATACAGTGTAAAGTAGATATAAATTTGCAAATCATTGTATACTATCAATACTATGCAGTACGTAGCAGTGGTAGCAGAGTATATGTTGTTTGTTAGTATAGAAAAAAGAAACAGGTTTATAAAAATTGAATAAAAGGAAATCAATGCACTTTTGTGAACATAATAAACTATCAAATCCATTTTCATTTTTAAATCACAGCCATTTTAACTCAGTTAGTCATTTCGCAAATCATTTTTTTATTATTTTCGATATGGCATTCTTAAAGATATATTTCCGAGAGACCATTACGGTGTGAGAACCATTTAATTATAGTTTCAAGATTAATGATTTATGGTAAGAAATAATGATATCTTTAATTAACAAATATTTAGAATCAATATTGGGTGGAATTTAATCCATCAAAAATAAAGGCTTTTTTTTCTCAAACGATCATTAATGTTGACCCTAGTCTTTTATTAACACCAAAAACTGTCGAATCCGAGGAAATAGGGACCCGTCTGTGTGCGAACCCGTCGCTCGGTTCATTACATTAAAATTACATCCATATTAATAAAATTTTTATTCCACTCAAAACCATTTAAATGTATATTTAATGCTGATCATATAGGTTCATCACCTATATTCCGAGATTTAAATAATCTTAATTGATACATGCGATTTTCTATTTTATTTATTTATTCAGAAACATATTCGTCTTATTTCATTCGAAGATACAAATTCTCTAATATGTTAATACATTAGTTTTAATTAACTTTTTTCATTTATTACATTTCATTGCATTTTATGTGATTTTATATATCATCTGTTTTAAGTCTAATATTTAACTAATTAATTATTTATAAAAAATTTACAAAAAAAGCTCTTCAAACGTTTTATAATTTGTTTTTGACAACATTTGAAAACAATAATATATAAATACAAAATCCAATATATAATTTAATCGTGATTATATTATCGGACAAGTACACCCAAACTCACAATCAGTCAAGGCTCCATTTTATCATTTTTGTAAAGAAAAACCATTTTAAATAGCCATAACAGTTCCATTTTATCATTGTTTGTAAAATGTTTCGATTATCAGTTTTTTTTATTTATAAAATCTATTTTATTTGTATACCTATATATATTATTTTTATTAATGAATAAACATTTATAATTCTTACTGCATTGGCATTCGACTTATATATTTTTTCAATGTTTATTATCTAATCTGAATTGTCTGTTATTAAAAATATTCCTTTTGTTTCGATTAGATATACATTTATTTGGTTTTTAGCTGTTTGGTAGTTTATTACAATGTTGAGATATTAGATTAGTTCCATTTAAAATGAACTAGTTAATCGCTACCTCTCCAGTCATGTTTGCTATACGGACCACAATCAGACAATCATGCGATGCTATCTTTTATTTTAAATAATTTTTTGACACTTTTTTAATTAATTAATTAATTAATTTTTAATTATCACATTTAATTTTTTTTAAATTAATTTTTAGGTTATTATTTATTTTTTGATTTTTTTTTATTTTATTTGTACAATTGTGGATTCGCAATTTATTATATAAAATATATAAAATGTGATATTGGTTATGTTCTGGTGTGGTCACTGCCGAAGTGCCGAAAATGTGTATATTTTCTCATGCTATATTTTTTAGCATGGGAAATTTTGAGCAGCTTATCTGCTTAGGATAGAAACGTTTATCCGCTACAAAAATATGTCACATTCTAGACGCATGAGATGTGCAAATTGCACATAAACGCGCTGTATGACCCATACAGGGACCTAATCGGATACGTCGTAAAAAGTGGAGAAAAAAATTGGGATACAATTTGTTTTTGCACTATTTCAATATTTCGGTTGTCTTTGGACAATGCCAGTATGTCATTTTGGTGATATTTTTATAGAGAATAATGTACTGAGGGCCCATCAATACCTTTAAAATGTGAACGGGTTCGCTGGTCCACGAGTTCGCAGTTCCACGCGCCTTGGCAAAAAAATGTGATAATGATATTAAAAAAATTAAATAATATAATGTTTTTGTCGTAAAACCTAAAAAATTCGATAAATTCATTTCAATTATACCATAAATTTAGGTGTTTATCATATAAAAGTATAAATCGTAAAATCGTATAGACATATTTAAAAATTCATTATTAAATGTATTATGCAATAAATAATTAAAAATTAAATTAAATAATTCTTATAATACACTGCTTTAATTATTCTGCTTTTCAGTTAAATTGAAATTATACTCCAAAAATAGATTATCGATATTTTATTTTGAAATAATTAAATTATTTAACAGTATTTACATTATATTAATTACATTGAAAATAAAAAAAACTTAAAATTCATAGTATTTGAATTCTATAAAAATTAAAATAAAATATTTCTTCATTCACAGTGCTTTTGATTTTATATTTAATAAGCAAATAACCAATGTTGAATGTACCATATATTTTATGCGTAAAAACAATAACTTTGCTGATTTTTAAAAAGCCCTTTTTACTTCCTTCAAATATATAACAATTTTAATGGTGCAAAATTTTTAATTTTTTTTTTTTAATTTTTTTAGTGGTTTGGTGACTATTTTTGGTCTTTTCAAAGAAAATGTATATACATGTTTAACAAAAATGTTTATATGGATTTCCCTCAACATAATGTTGATGAATGTGTTGTGTTTTTTTCGTTGTAACAACATTATTTTGGATTTCATTACATATAATTAATGTTTCGGATTTTTATTATAATCAACGTACACTCTTACTACCTCTCCGGAATATTTTCGTTGTGATGGCATAAAATAAAAATCAGGTGTATGTGTACCTCCAGCACTACTACTTAAACCACCAGTCATATGCTGATGACTCCGATCGGCAGTCCGATTTCGTCTATCTTGTGTATAATATCCTAATGGTTGTTGTTGTTGTTGCACAACTGTTCTTGGTAATGAATAAGTTCTATCGCTATGTTGGTGATGATTATGATTATTGTGATGATTGCTGTTATTAGATTGTTGTTGTTGGCCAGACAATCTTGATATGGGTATATGATCACTGCCTTGACCACCATCATTATTTTTATATGATTGTCCATTTTGATACCGATGTTGCTCGA
This sequence comes from Dilophus febrilis, assembly GCA_958336335.1. NCBI lineage: Eukaryota > Metazoa > Arthropoda > Insecta > Diptera > Bibionidae > Dilophus > Dilophus febrilis. The sequence continues at coordinate 371,359 of OY284469.1, forward strand.
GATTTTCATTTTGATATCTTGCACTACGTCCATCATCATAATATTGGGTTTTTGTTGTTGGCGAATGTGACATATGCATTATTTGTTGATTTGCGGATGAAGAATTCCCCCCATTACGAGTATTACCACGTTTATTATTTTCTTCCGTTTCACCAAACGCATCAAATGCATAATTTGTATTTGATGAATAATCTTTCCATACGGAATTTGGTATTAATTGTTCCTGTAATTATAGAAAATGATATGATTTTGCTTTTTGTTTTTGTATAACACACGATATTATTTAAGAGAATTTTTTATCCAATATGATAAAATTAAACTGTTCTTTCTATACATGATTTAGAATTCTGTTATATTGGTTATATACTATATATTACTAATATATAATTTTAAAATTACCAATTATGTTCCTTTAACAACTTTTAAAATTTTGTACAATTCCAATTTAACCATTTTTATTATTAACAATTAAAATAATACACACAACAATTTTAAATTTTAAAATAAATTAACATTATTCAACTAAAAATATTCTTATAAAAACCCATTTTCGTTTTGTCTCAATAAACAACTTAAATACGATCAGTTATTTTTAAGTATTTTGACAATGTATACATCTGTATGTAAAAGTAGTATTAATAATTAATATATAGTTGAAGTTGTAACAATTAATAATAGTAATATATAGTAGCATAGTGGTAATAATAATAATAATAATTGAATTAGAGGTTGGTTGATGGCTGCCGTCCAATTCGATATTCCACAGGTAAAATAAAAACCAACTATATATGTATAATAAAATTGTTCCGTATAATGTTTTTGTTTTTTAATTTTTGTGGGTAGGTGCATATTTTTTAATGTTTTTTATTCAAATCAAAAAAAGTCAAGAAAGAAAAAAAAGAAAAATAAATATATTATTTAAGGCTACGAGAAATGAAAAAACTTATTGATAATCGTCATATGATACAAATAATAAATCGCCATTTAAATTTCAGTTTATATAATATCTCTTTTATAGGAATTGCAATGAAAATGTTGAGTAAAATGATAAATAATAAAATATCAAAATAAATCCATTGACTGCAACTGCATTCTGTGATATCAATTTTCTAACATTCCATACCAAAACTGAGTATTGTTACATAAAAATGTATTACTTTTTCAATAAAAATCCATCGCGTTTGATTGTCGTTCTATCTTAAAATCTTACATGCGCATAAAAATATTATGTCTTCAAAATCAAACAATTTAGATAATGATAATATATAGCTATAGCAGGAATCCCATACAAAAAACATTTGATTCAGATAGAAGTCTTATGTGATTTTCGATTGGGTATTTTAAAATGAGATTTCAAACTTCAGATTTTTGCTTTCCCTTCGAACATGAAAAAGAAATCAATTTTTTTATGTTGGTATAGGTTCATATGACACAGGATGTATAGAACAACGGAATGCATATAACAATATAACATATATTGTATCAGGTATACAATTATCAATAAATTTCATTCAAGTGCCTTAATTTCATATATAATTTATTACCTTTTGATTTTGTTTATGTTTAGATGTTTTATAAATTGTGCATGTTGCTTGTAGGATGCCCAGTAATATTAAGGCAAGAATTAAACCTAATACGGTGAACAAACGTAAATCTGATAACTCAAAAAATGATGAATTAGTTTGATCATTTGTAAATGTTGACTTAACTGCAAAATATAATAATTATAAATTGTATATGAACATTAATTCAAAATATTTTATTATGATACCATATTCACTTACATTCCAACGCTTGAAAATCTAAATAATTTGGATCCACTGATAATGATCCGACTTTACCAGTTGCCAATGTGTCTAATAACGCTTTTTGAATAAGCATACCATCAATACTAATACTATTTTCATTTAGATTATTTGTACGACCTTTTTCATAAGCAGATTTATCAAATAATAAATTCATTTTGGCAATAACATCATTTGTATTTCTTTTAAAAATTGAAAAATAATACATTGTGAAAATTATTAAACAAACTATTCAATTATATGACTAATAAAAATTTACTTTTCAAAGCTTGTAATATCTGTTTTATAATATCCTGGTATATTATTTAATACACCATTCAAAGAATTCGAAATCTGATTTGCCAAATTATCGAATTCAGCTGTACCTTTTGTGGGCGCTTCAAATGAATCCGCCAAATTCATTAGTTTGACCGCAGCAGAATAAACTAAACGATCCGGTGTGGGGGTAGTTTGTTGACTGATGATATATTCCAATTCTTTGCCACATGATTTAATACAAACACGATTAGCGGTTATAATTGGAGTTTGCTCATGTTTACGAATTTTTTTATTCACTCCATTAAATGCGCCGCCTCTAATCGGGAACATTAAATACAAACAATGAGCATCGGTAAATGATAAATCTTGTGCATCGTTTGTTGTACGTTTCCTAGAGAATTCTAGAATGGTATTACCATTTTTAACACTGCCGGATGTATTATATAGATTTTGATGTTCATCAAGTTTTGGTCCAAAGTAATCATTAATCCATGTGTCCATCAAAAATGGTCTACCATTTTTGTCAACCCATCCGATAATGGCATCAGTTTGTAACATATTTTCATCGTTACTGAATGCAATACCAGTCCATGTAACTGTATTTTTAGTTTGTATTTTAAAATGCATATCCTCCCCACGTCCAATTGTTTCCCATTTTGCATAATATTCACAATTAAATTGTTCCGGTGAACAATTACGTGGATATTGCCAAAAACCATGGCAATCATTATCTAATTGATGCCCAATAATATTTGCAGATATACTCATTTTATTTCCTTTCTCACCGCCCGCTGATTGGATACCATCAGCACTTGTACGACCAACGGTTGCAATTTGTTTCCCATCAATTGCCACCTGTGGTTCTTCGATGAAATTTAATTCCGTTACACCACGTTGTGTTCTATGCCCATGATATTTCAATTCGTCTGGTTTATAAAATTCTTTCATCAAAGCTTCATCTTTTTCAATACCCGATAATGGTAAATGTACATAATTCCCTTCCTCTTGGCCGCGCGCCCATATTACATGCATCAGATCATTTTCAATACTGTGATCGGTTGGTTCATTCGATTGCAATTTACGGCGAAAGACAATAGTTGTGACACCATTTATTTCGAAGCCACCGGTTGCTGTTAAATCGGATTTACCACCCCAAAATGTATCGACGCGTGGTGTTGATCTGCATTATAATATGTTTAATGCACAATTACAAAAATTTAATAGTCAATATAATATATGTTTTACCTATCTCTTGTATAATAATCATTTATACGACTGGCTTTACCTCGTGCTGTACCAATAACAATATCAGTACAATCCATTGGATTAAAATCATGTTTAGGTGCATATGGATAAGGATTTTTCGCTATATATTTATAATAATATAACTTATTATATGGTATCTAATATACATATATATTTGGCCAAATGACATATCTATACATACCCCCTTTAACAGTTTTTTTCGCAGAATTTGATTCAGGTTCACTCTTTGGTTCAGGTTCACTCTTTGGTTCAGGTTCTGATTTTGGCTCAGGTTTCAATTTGGGTTCGGGTTCTGATTTAGGTTCGGGTTTTAATTCGTTTTCGGGTTCTGATTCATTTTCGGGTTCTGGGTTAGGTTCGGGTTCTGATTTCGGTTCTGGTTCTGATTTTGGGTTAGGTTCGGATTTCGGTTCTGGTTGGGAGTTCGGCTCTGGTTCAGATTTTGCTTCTGGTACTGCTATGGAATATTCACAAAATAATTTCGAAAAGCATTATGTTACATTTTCAACATCTATAAACAATACATTAATATACTTTCTGTTGTGGTATCTCGGCGTTTACGTCCAGTGTTAGCACTAACGCGATATGAAACACTCGTAGAAACTGTAACACCATCTTTTATGGTCATATCTTGAGCCACTCGTCTGCTTTTATTTGATGATGGTTCAGATGCTGGTTGGGGTTCCGATTTTGGTTCAGGTTCTGATGTAGGTTCGGGTTCTGATTTTGGCTCAGGTTCTGACGTTGACCCAGGCTCCGATGTTGGTTCGAGCTCTATCAAATTTTCTGATACTGGTTCTTCAACATCCGCTCCAAGATCTCGAATTATTGGAAAATTCCGACATTTTGATGTCAATGAACGTGGTCGCCAACCCAATCCAACCCAACTTGAACCATTTACAACTATTACCATTTCAATTTCGTTTTTATCTTGTAAAATACGCCAATATAAATTGTATTCCGGTGTCATTTCTTTTTTACGATATATTGAAAAATCAATATCTGTCGATTTAATGGGTGACTCTATAAAATATAAAATTAAATAATATAGCAAATCATCATGGATAATAAACAGAAACAAATCAAATTTACTTTTATTACAACCCTGACCAAACCATCCTAAATTACAGTAACATTGACGTTGCGGTAAGGCAGTACCATTTAGATCAATACATTTTCCTTGAACTCCACAATCTTGATCATTTGTACATTCAATCCAATATTGACAACGTGGCCCATAGTAATTTTTATCACATTTACATCGATATCCGGGAAATGCTTTGCCATGGTTTGAACAATCATCCCGAAATTCTCCTCCTATTTTTTAAATTAATTACATTTAGCGACAAAAATGGATATAAAAATGAAAATCAAGATTTCAAATATTCTTTACTTCGTTTTATATCAATATCTGAACATGACCAAAACCTATAACTATTTGACCATTCATCGGCTTGTCGTAATAGTCTTAATGCACAATCATTGCAGGTAAAATCTTCGGGTAAACGCACTTCAAATGATTGCGCCCTTTATTTTTCCAAGAAAAAAAAAATAGGCTAATGAACTAGAAAATATGTTTGGTATTTAAAAAAATTATATAAATACGTTGCATCAGTTCTGACAAAATCCATTCCTGCTACCGATGGTGTTAAATCTAATATCGGTCGTTCTTTATAATCTAAAATTTGAAGTCGAAAGCCTCCCTATAAATACAAAATTAAAATGTTCTTTAGTTCTTTAGTTTTATTTAATTTATATTACAGTATGTACAATTGCACATATCAACATTAATAAAAATTTTGTCAATTAAATTCTTAAAACAGAATTAGCACTTTAGAACGATATAATGCACTTTAGAACGATATATTAATTCTTATATACATTGGGAGATTATGTTTTGTTGTAACAATAACAACAATAACAACAATTTTTAATTTAACATTAATATTGATTAATTTTCTAATATATAGAGTAAACAAAATATGCACATACCGATACGAAATGTGTTTTACATATTGTTTCAATTAAAACGATTCAAATTGAATTTAAGTAAAACAATAATAATGAGGTTACCCCATTAATAAAATTAATTCAAATTCAATTGTAATTCTATTAATTATGAAATTCAATCATACAAATAAAAGAACCACTGGGACAGAGCTCATTATAATTATATATAGGAAACTATCAATAGTATATTATCAATACTTAATAAATATCTTATTGACACACTAAAATACCTTCAATATAATACATTGATATTATACATTCATATATTAGAATATGTAACTTATATATCGTTATATATTCTTATCAAAATCACTTATCTAAGATTTTGTAGTAATTTTTTTATATATATAATATATGATAAACATACTTAATTATATTATATTTATACAATTAAATAATAAGTGAAAAATGCAATGGAAAACTGTACGGATATATTAATATTGTATGATTGTGTATAATAATACTTGTCATATCTGTTAAAGCTAGATACATATATCAAATCAATCAATAAACATTTATCTCAATATTTATTCAAATAAAACTTATAAATTATGAAGCTCTATATATAGTGGAGAGAATTTAAATGTAATTAAACAGTTTTAAATTTATTTTATGGAATATATTCCTTTTAGTATTCGTTTAAACAAAAACCATCATTCAAGTAATTAACTATGATTTGTCGAATAATTAAAGTATTACTTTTTATCAATGGTTTTATTCTTGGTATAAATGGCGCTAGTAAGTATAATTTTTATATGTGTAATTAGGTAATATTTACATAAACATTTTTAATTTAATTTTACTGTATTTTAAAATTTTATGTAATTTATACGACAGATCGATGTTTTACATGTAAAGACGTATCGTGTTTAGGTACATCGCAATGGAATAAAACAATAGCGTGCGGAAAAGTTGATGATTGTATAACCTTATTTGATGAATGTAATATTCAGTATTATATATATTACATATATAAATAATAGAATGCAAATTCAACTGAAATAATATATATAATATATTGAATGTATTTTATACAGATAAACCTATAAGAAAAGGATGTTATTCCACGTTAACTGATGATGAAAAATTCATATGTGATTCAAAAGTAAATGTTAATTGTTACAAATGTCCATCAGATAATTGTAATAATATGGGACGTATTGACCATCGTTGTGCGCAATGTGATAGTCGAAAATATTTAAATTGCTTAAATAATCCGATAGAAACCGCAAATCGATGTAAGGCTCCTAGAACGGATTTAGCATATTGCTATACACAAATTGTAATTAATCGTTTTTATTTTAACATGTTAATAAAAGCTTAATAAAATATTTAAACTAGATTTTATATATACAATAATTAAATTTAGATTAATGGAAGTGCAACCAAACGTGGTTGTATTTCAACATTTGAAGAATTAAAAAATTGTAATGATAACAAATCGAATTGTTTGTTGTGTGACGTTACAAAATATGGTGCTTGTAATTTAAATGAATTTCCCGCTGATCGTCGAAAATGTTATAACGCAGAATTCAAGTGTACGACAACAAATTGTTTAGCTAATACAACGATCAGTGCATATTGTAATAAAATTAATGATCAATGTACTGCAATAAATAAATTTGGAAATATTAAACAGAGTTGCAATGACCAATTGACAGCAGAAGATACTAAATTTTGTACGGAAAATCCAAATAGTTGTAAACATTGTCAAACAACAAATTGTAATAATCAAATTCCAATAGCACCCGCTATAACCACAACGAGACCACCAAGTAATTCAACAATATCTGGACCTGGAATTACAACGACCGTTGCGCCTGGTGATTCAACAAATATTCCCTTTACAACACCTGCTCCAATTAGCACAACAACAATGAAAAATGATTCAAATAGTGTATATATAACTCATTTATTATTAATATTTGTCGTGGCTTATGTAACTCTTTGATTGCAAAAACAAAATTAAATAATAAAATAACTGCATATTTATTCATAAATGTACGAAACGATATTTATGTTATTGTACTATTTCTTTGATTGAAAGTACGCTTCATTATAAGATCTAGCCTGTTAACTATCTATAACCGCACTATTGAGTGCAGTCAGAAATAGTTTACTATATCGTTAACTATTTTTAATATTTTTACGAACACAAATAGTTGTAGTCCTATGTATAACTATTTTCTCATTAACACAAAATTCTTAACTATATAGTCAACTATAGTTATGGCCACGAATGCACTCCAAATATAATTTCACTATCTCGTTTCACTGTCATGAAATATCATGGTAGTAAATGAAGATAGTAAAATTACACATGGTAATAGTGATACAGAAACACTATTGTCTTGTTAACGTGCAGGCGTAGTGTAGTGAAGTGAATTATGAACTACGTTCATATATCAGTGTTCACATGGTACCGTAGTATTGTAATTCATAACCTCTAATTTTGTGTTTATTTTTGGCGGTAGAATGAAATTTTTTTTTTCATTCAATTATTATCTTTAATACTTTGCTGTAAATAATTATTTAATCTTTAATACTTTGCTGTAAATATATATTTAATTATTTTTTGTAATATTTGTTAATTATTTTTATAAATCTTTAATAAAATACGCCAAAAATTGGGGATTATATAATGAATACACTACGAAATCTGTTCACGTGGTGCGTAGTGGATTTTCAACTTCACTACGAACCTCCAAAATCAAACTTATTACATAATTCACTACGCATCGTGTTCACGTGGTGGATTTACAAGTACGCTACACTACACTACGCCTCTACGTGAACAAGCTATATAATGACAGTATTACTATCTCGTCTAGATGGCAAATTGAATACATACGTGAATATTCGGAAAGAACACAAGTTGTCTAATTCCGCCTTAAAAAAAATTCGAATGCATTATACATGTTTAGTTTAGTATTAAATTCATTTTATATATATAAAGCCATGCGGATTAAGTCAGAACAATTGCTTTGTATTTTTGAAATAAATAAATATATTTTCTGAATTAAAATAAGCACGACATTTAAATATAATTTTATTCTCATCAGACGTATGAAAAATATTTGAATTGATAAGATTTGATATCAATAAATATACTGTATAAAACAGAACAAACAAACTAACATTATTCTACGAAAATAAAAAAAATGGATATAAAATACATTCCGCAGTATACTATACAATTTAAAAAACGAATAAATCTGTAACTTTTTTAGCAGTGTTTTTTCGTATAATTGGTATAATAGACATTAAGTGCAATTTTAATTTTACTATCAATCATAATAAAAGGATGTATTATATTTCTTAAATAATATATTACATATATTAAAACGAAAACAATATGAAAATGATTGTGTTATTATTTTGTTTTAATTTATTTTTAATAAATTATAATTGTGAAGAAAATGCATCGCAATCATCCGCCAATGATGAATTATTAAATAAATCAAAAAATGCAGAAAAATGTTTTTTTGATACTGATAAATCATATATATTATTTAAATCGAAAAATGAGCGTGTAAAAGACACGATAGATACAACAGAAGTAACATTGGGTACAAGTGCATTATTAACTAATTATACTACGTTAACTCCACGGCAACTGAAACGATGCCAACATTACTTGTTCAAGAAGATTATATGAATTCAGCAAATTTAAATGAACAACAAGAATTTATAGACACCACAATCGTGGAATCCTCAACAATTACTATTGGTATTGAATATAACAGAAATAATGTTTTTTCAAATCATAGCAACACAACGAATACACCGCCAACAACATCAACTGTCCCGGCCCCGGGCCTTGGTAACAATATTTTTGGGAATTTTATAATGATAATTGTATTAGCACTTATATTAATTGCAATACCATGAATTTAATATTAAAACTTTTATAATAACAATAATTAAAAATAAATCTATATTGATACTAAATTATCATTGTCAAATTGATATCATTGTAACTCATTAGAAGCAGTATCAAGGCTTGGCCAAATGTGTCCCAACGACTTAAACTATAGGGTATTTTAAAAGGTGTTTATAAAAATAAAATGTATTATACATCAAAAATTTTCATTATCTTTGCATCATTTGAAAATTAAATAAATTTCTGATTTTTCTGAGAAGAAAATGTGTCTGGGAAAGCTTGTCCCGTACAATTAATAGAGCTATGTCAGATAACATTTAAAAAAAAATTCACAAAACGCACATCACTTGTGTGATGTGGAAAGTGCTTGCAATATAGCAAATCACACGTTTGATGCGAAACGACTCACGTATATGCCACATATGGTTTAATAAACAAGTGGGCTGGTTACATGTTACTTTTAGGTTTAATTTGCCGTTTGGAAAATTCAGTTAACCCTTTGCAGACCGGTTCCACCGACAAAAATGTAAAAAACCACATTTTCCCACCCCCTGACCCGTATATACTTCCGATTTATTCCGGGGTTGTTTTTGATTTATTTTGAAAATCGCCCGTCAGGTTGCGTCACAAATCAGGATTTTCTTAAAAAATAACCAAACTTTGACCCCCCTCCCCCCCCCCCTCTCCGGAAGGGGGGTGGGGGCGCCAAAAAATTATAACGGTTATTTTGTCTGTGCAACATAGGCTTTCGATTGCAGGTATCCCCAATGTCCTAGCTCAAGGACCGCTAAACTGTATATTCGCCTTTTAGAATTATACCAGGAATCCTTCTGAAGACATAAAACATGTTTAGTGTTTTTCGGTTAAAGTTTTTACTTAAATAGTTTTTTTAGTTCAATTTTTATTCTCGATCTAAACTCATAGAAAACTAATTTTTTTTTAAATTGTTTTTAAATAAAACTGCGGTCTACACCTTTAGATATTCAATAAACAAAAAATTATATCAACAAGTGCTCAAGTGTTCGGCATTTTATCTATTTATTCACACAAATACACAAATTTATGATTCACAAAAAAGAAATATACATCAAATTCAAGCAATACAAAACCAAAAAGCAAAAATGATTGAAATAAAAATAATTGACAAAATCAAAGATGTTTCATTTCGTTCAATTATTTTTTAGTAGTATAGCAACATGTACACTACAATTCTATTCAATGTTCAACTGGCAACTATTCAGAACAGTTAAATGAAATCAATACATTCAACGATTTTTGTAGTTGAAAGGCTGTGTACACTATGAAAAAATAATTAAAAACAATCAAAAATATTTGATAATTGAAAATTGAAAGAATAATTGGAAAATCATGTTATTAAAATGAAAATATTGTAATTTACCTAAAATACATTAAATATAATTATGTTATTTTATATTATATCAGAAATCATAAATTATACATACTCTATGAGGATAGGCTAAGTGCCATGTGACATTAAAAGATGAGCCAGCCAAAAATGAAGTTCGTCGTAGACCTGCAAAGGATTAAAAAAAAAATAAAAATAATTTATCAATTTAGCATATAAAAAAACTAATTTCTTTTTCATACAATACATTTTTTAACATAATACTCTATTCGTATAGTCTCAACTCTCAATTTCTTTTTACTTTCACTTAGTTTTCTCTAACAATAGAAATAAAAGATTTCTATTTCTCTAACTCTGCAAATATCATATCTTTGCAATATACAGTAAAACTTCCTAAAAGTGGACCTCTATAGCTTAACCACCTGTTTATGTTGACGCGACTTCCGGCCGAATAAATACAATTAAATTGAGTCTCTATAACTTTACCCTATGCGTATGTTGGCCGATTTCGTGAGTGGTCCACTTAGATAGGTTTGGCTGTAATAGTATTTTAATAGCAAAATATAAAATAAAAATACTAAAAAAAACATTAATTTTCATGAAAGTACAAATGATATTAGTATGTAACTTTATTTATTTTACAAATATTTTCAATTAATTTAGCCTATTTGCATATCATTTATAAAAAAAATTTGGTTTCATATTACCATATTCTTATAAATTGTTTAACGATTGGGTAAATATTCGAAAAATAAAATTGTTTTGTATTTACATGCAAAAGCAATGCACAAACCCATTTGGTCGAAAAAAGTGGTTGAATATGAAAATGTGTTTTAAGAAAACAAAATATTTACAACAAACAAAAAACGCTGCCAGGCAAATACCTGTAACAACAAGAAGCACGTATTGGTGGCCAGGTGGTTAGGGGGCTTAAATTTATCATCATTCAACTCCGCATAAGATTTTAACATAAAATGATATTCAAATTCATTCCCACGAACACGATTGGATTTGAATTTGAGGAGCTCCTCGGTGGGATGGGATTAGAAAAAATTTAATGATTCAATTTTGTAGAGCATACCTTGTAGAATAAATTTTTGGCCTAACTATAACCATTTATAACCGTAAATCCCAACGGAATTTGTGGGAATGGATGGGATGGGATTAGAAAAAATTCCCCGAAATCAAATTTTTTCCATTTTGCATCAAACCTCCAGATCCAAAATTTCTAGTCAATTGGTTAGAAACATAACGAGATAATCCTCTTATAATCCCTTGGATTTGTATGGGAGCCACTGGATGGGATGAGAAAAAATTCCCCGAAAAAAATTTGTTTCCAGTAGTCAGTGCTTCTAGTAGTTATGCTGTAACTTTTAAACCATTGAACCGAGCATATAATCAGGGTAAGTGTAATACCAGATTTTTGTCGGAAATGTAGGTTGTTGTTAGCCGCTAAAACTAAAACCGATTGTTGGTTGTACTGCGATAATTTTTTTTTTAATAAACGAACATTTACTTTTGAATCTGTGCGTGCATATGAAATACAAACAAATACATAATAATAAGCAAATACAAAAAAAATCTTATTTAATTTTCGTTTAAGTTGTTCATAATTTCATGGACGTATATTTTATACTTTTATAGTTTATTTTATGCTAACGTCGTATATATGCGTAGAAAAATTAAGCAGCTCAAACCATACGTTTTTATTTTTTTCCTTTATTATACAAAATATATTCCATGTACCGATCATAACAATTAATATTAAAAAAAATAATTGGATTATAAACTATAGAAACTGACGTCGGCACTTTCGCTAGTTTCATTGTGGAATGTCACTCCACAACATTTGTATATTGTTCACATTGTAATATATATGTATGTAAGTACATATATTTTTATTACAAATATGGTATGTTTCGTTCGTGCAATTACATATCGTATATTTTAAATAAAATAAATTAGCTAGCATATTCAAAAAATTAAACAATCAAAATTTTGGTTTATGATTTATTCACCCCGATTACGGGCAATATATTAATGTGTAGTGAATCATTTAATAATGAAATCTTCCCTTGACGTTTTCTTTTCATTTTTTGAAATAATTCTTTAAATAATAAAATAATCTCATCTGCAGATCATGAAGAAAATAGTACTTTCTACAAATCCATTATTTTTATTAAATTAAATTTTTATTCACACGGGATGAATATTGTTTATATATTAGGGACCTTGCATTAATGCAGAAATTTTTTGTCACGAATAATAAATTTTTTTCCATCATAAAAATCGGTGGTGACATATTTTTACATTTTCTCTCACTAAAATTATCTTTTCAGTAATTCAAACATTATACATTATATTTTATTCATAACAAATTATCTTACCCTTTGGCATACCGCATGGCCCCTTTGTCCTTGAGTTATCCAAAAAATCCAAATCATATTGACGGGCCGGTGGATATGTTAAAGCGACATGAGCGTTTGTAATTTTTATTATAATTAATGATATAATAACGAAAACATTAAATTTAAACATATTTCTAATAATTTTTTTTAACGACTAAATACAGAAACTTATTTACAGTAAATTTATCTTTTTCAAAACAAAACAAAAATAAAAAACTAAGATTTATAACTCTTTTTAATTATAACATTATCATTTTATATGATTGCACGTTTTACCAAATTTAATTTAATATTAGTAAATTAATGTAATTAAAGGTTTTAGAAAATGTTTAATTATTAATAATTACAAACACATAAAATAAAAAATTTGCTTTCTCATAAATCCTTAAATAGTAATACGCATTTTCTTTATTGACATATTAAATCTGAAAATATATAATATGAGTTAATAGTTAAAATAATTATATTATGTTGTTACATTAAAATATATATGAAATAAAAAATTAATTTTTCGCTTTACAACCAACAATCTGGTTTTAGCGTCCAACAAGAGCCTTCTGTTGTTACTTTCTTAATTTGTGGCTTTTAAGGTGTCGGTAATTAGCCCTAAGACCAACCGCAAGGGGAAAATACAACTCTGTGTTAAAATTCAGATTCGAAAAATAACCGAAAACACAAAACATATTTTATGTCTTCAGTAGAATTCGAACCCACGACCCCAAAATTTTGTAAGAATTTTAGGTTGGCATTTTTAGCATTTAGGATTCAGACACCTCAGAGTTTATCCTACACGCATTAAAAAAATAATAAAAACATTCAATTTACTGGCATGTTGCCATCAGATTTGGTCAGATCGGCCTCGCAATCCGGTCACGTTTGTTAGCTTGTCAATGTTATAATGTTTTCCACGGGATCATGAGTTGTTTTTATTATTTAAAAGATAGTTGAATAATTAAAATTTAAACTTAGCCACTTTATCATAAGATCTTAATTCTTTTAAAAGAAAAACGTTGGAACTGTCCAATTAATTTAAATAACCAACAAGTTTCCAATATATATTAAAAAAATGCTGCATCTTGCCAGCAATCCAAAAGAAAATAAAAAAGATTACGTTAAAATAAACTATAGCAGCGTAACTTTATGTAAACATTGGACTGACAATGACAAATATCACCATTATAAAAATTGCACTTTAATTGTAATATAATATTGTTTTAGTTTTTTTGTTATTATTCGTAGTAAAAAAGAAATAATATTATAAAAAAAATTAATTAATTACAGAAAATTTAATCACTAACACTTTTTTAGAAGATAAACAAACACTTTATTTTCATTCGGTTTTTTCTTTATCACTTTTCTTTATTCGCTATTTCACAATGATTTTCACTGTTTTGCATTAATTTTAATTATCAAATGAAATAATATAAATTGGTTTAATAATTCTTAATAGCACATAAATGTTTAAATTAATAAACAATATTAAAAACAATAAAAATAATTAAAAATTTACCAAATTAAACAATAATAAAATCAACGCATTCATACAAAATACATGGGAAAGACTAAAAACAATGACATTTTGAAAAAAAATATTCCTATATCAGCTTTTTATGTATTAGTAAGTTCATGGCTTTGCCTGGCAAAAATTAAAAAAAAAACAAAACAAAAATTCGGTATCATTTTATAGTGTTATGAAAATAATAAATAAATGTGTACGCGAAATGTTGCAGACTGGTACAATAGAAGACTGATTCAATTAAAACAACACTTCTGAGATCGCTGGTTCGATTCCTAAGATGAACAACATATAAAACAATTTCCATATTAATACAAGTTATAAAAATAATATATTATTTATATATAAAATTGTATAAAAAAACAATAATTTATATAATTAAAAAAATATATAAATTTCTTATTTTTTCACTTTACGTTTTCGTTGGAAAAAATCAAAATTATTGTATTGCAGTCTTAAAGCAGGTTTGCGTTGGGCTATATGTACTAATATTCCATAACCTCTTTAACTTTTTCTATTTCAATCAGTATACCAAATTGGTACACCTGTTACATGATTGAATACATTTTAGTATGACCGGTGATTCGCCAAATTGATGAACGGTAAGTACCAGGTAGTAGTTTGTAGTATACCCGTAATTCTATTATACCGAAATACAATAAAAGGTACACAGAAAAAAAAGGTACACAGAATAAAAGGTACACAGAAAAAAAAAAAATAAAAGGTACAACATATTATGCATAGGAGACCGGAAAGTTAATTTTGGAGACAGGAAATATATATGAATTTGAAATATTTTTGTTGATTTTTTTTTAACCATATTCAATTTTGTGTTTTCAGTTTTATGTTTTTTTATCATTCACATTAAATTTAATTTTGCAATTTTTTTACAAATTCAATTTTTAATATATAAATACAAAATGTATTAAATTAAATTAAATTTAAAATAAATGAATTAATTAACATATTCAAAGGAGCAATTATGTTTTAATTTTCCTTACTATATTCAATAAATATTTTTATACATAGTTTCAATACAAATGGTGAAATTAATATAGGTATATTATATCTTCTAATTATTTTATTATTAATTTCTTATCACTTATACAACAATATAGTATATATTTAAATTTTACATTATTTTCAACATTCAAATTTTAATATTTCACTTTAATCTCTACGCATATTATTGGAATTAATCAAAATAACAGTGAAAAATAAAAAATAAGACACTTTCACCGTAAATTTGTCATTGCTTGTTTTTAATAAAATACAAATTTCGAAATTCACTAAATAACACATATTTTTTATTTGTTTAAATATTATTACATTAACGCACTCAAATATAAAACGTTTTTCATTTATTATATGATACATTAATCTGAACAAAAAAAATGATTTTTCGATCTACATTTTTTGTCACAAGAAAAGGCATTTGAAATTGACCAAGGAATTGAAAATCAGATACAATATAAACAATGTTTTTTAACCATTCGATTTATTGTTGTTGTTGTTGACAGTGTGTTGACAATGCAAAAATCGTATAGCAAAAATCTTGTCCATATTGTAATCGATTACGATTTTCAAAAATTCAAAATGATTTCTTTTTCACATAACAACGGCGTATTTTATTTAATTTGATTATAACACTCAATCTAGCAAATGCTCTTAAAATTTAATTTTATAATTCTTATTACTATAAACATTAAAACGACGATAATAGATATAATATAATGTTGGACTTATATTTGCTGGTTAATGATATTTGATTAATAATTCATGCGAAATAAAATGTTTATTGTATTTACAAATCATTTTAAACAAAAAACAAGCTAAACATATTCGAAATTATTGCAAATTAAATTTTGAAAACCGATACGAGTTTTACCAATAGAATTAATAAAGATTATAATATTATACATAAATAGCATGGAAAATAAAAGTGATGTATGAAATGGAATATTTCACATGACAGAAACAAAATATGTTTGGGTTCGCTGCTTCAGTCTTTTGAATTTTTTATTTAATTATATATTTATACATTGTATATTATATTTTCAAACCTTTTTTTATTTGTATAAATAATTATTATTTTGTGTTTTTTTTTATTCTTTGGAAGTTTTCAAAATTATTTAGAGTAATTATTGACTATTATTAACTATTATTATTCTTAAATATTTTAATATTATAATTTTATAAAATTTATTCATTTTTTTAAAAGAATGAAAAATTAATAATATTACCCTAAAATCTCAATAATAAGTATCTTAAATACTAATTTATATTGTATAATATACTAAAATATATTGTTGTATATAATATTTTAATTACATTTCTGGCAAATGCATATAAAAAACAAAATTGAAATATATGTGTTTATATTATGTTGTAAAAAAAATTATGAATTTGTTGTTGTAACAAAGAATGTCAGCTCGTTTTATGAAATCATTAATTTGAAAACTCATACTAAAGCGTATAAAATGAACTTCTGTGCTATAAAATTATATACAATACACATATAAAATTATAATTTCATTCATATCATATAACGTTCTTATATAAATAAACATTTTTAAACTTGGTTATTTTATAATATTTTCATCATCGCATCATCATCATTACAATATTCAAAACCAGTTATTTTAAAGTCTACATGTGTATATACATAAAGCTAAAATAACATGCAGCTTACGTCATACAACATCAATAATGAATTAATAAAAACATAAGAAGATTCATCAAATGCAAATTAGTTGTACTTTTTACATATTAGTATAGAAGTTTTATTGAAATATTTATATATTATAAGATGTTTATAAAACATATTATGCAATTTTTTTTACCTTTATTATATTAGTAATAAGATTATCCGTTGTGTTTATAAGTGTTAATTAATTCACAGATCATTTACTTTTATGTTAAATTAAACTATATATTCGATTAACAAAATCATATTCACTATAACTATAAAATATTTTCTCGTAATATTAAGTTATATTAAGTTTCTCATTTAAAAATATTTCAATAAATCGAATCAACAAGTTTAAGAATAACTAAACACAAGTTATTGCATTAAGGTTAAACAAATAATTATATAAATAAAACGTAAAAAATATTGAATCAAATGTATTTTAATAAAAATAATGTACCAAAACTTATTCCAATAATATATAATGAAGCCACGAATAGATTATAAATACTGAATGTGAATACTGAAATATAGTGAAATTATTTTATAATTTATAATATTTTAAAGTTATTCAGATTACGAAATGTATATATTTATTATATATAAAACTCTCTGTTGTGCGATGGATGTGTGTTATATTAAGCACGTACTTTGAGTAAAATACATTATAGTTTATAGTAGAAAAAAGAAATAAAGGGTGATTTTTTAAGAGCTATAGGAAAGTTTTCCAAAAAAAACACATAAAATTCAGAAAAATGCATGAAATCTTTATTTGGATCGATAGTACGGTCCATATAATTTAATGTTTGAAGATTATTTCATGCAAATGTTGACCTTGACTGCGACTCAAATGGTCCATCCGCTTAGTACAATTTTGGCATACTGTTTCCAACATTTCGGCCGGTATCTCACGAATAAATGCTTCAATGTGGTCTTCCAATGCGTCAATTGAAGCGGGCTTGTCTGTATAGACATGAGCTCTAACATAGACCCACAAAAAATTGTATAAAGGCGTTAAATCTCACGATCTAGGCGGCCAATTGACCGGTCCCGAGCGTGAAATAAAATGTTCACCGACCTCGCCTCTCAATAAGTCCATTGTTGCGCGCGCTGTGTGTTTACAATTCTGCTTATTTACGTACCCATTGAGCCAAAAATGAGCTTCGTCGCTGAACACAATTTCGTCGCGATGAACTTTCTTAACAGAGCACGCATTTTGATAATAAAATTCAATAATTTGCAAGCGTTGTTCGTTTGTAAGACTATTATTCATGGTTAAATTATAGACCAAACTGAAGATGTTTGACAGTGAAACAAAACACGAAACGTGCGTCAGCTGTTTAAACCAGTGTTGCCAAAAAGTTAATAGCTAAAAAATCACCCTTTACAAGGTACATTTTCTATCCCTATTCAATTTTTCTGTTTTCTTTCGCTCGCTCCGTTAGCTCCTCTTTTTCTAGAAACCTCTTAGATGGGGTTTATCCCATCCCTTCTACTCCACCGATTGTCTCGAAAATCCAAATTTTCCGACTATTTTGTTTTTTGTATATCTCAATGAGTTTTGAAGGGACTATAAGAGATATTTCGTTCTGTTTCTAACCAATTGGCTTTAAATTTTGAATCCGGTTTGATAAAAATTGTAAAACTTTTATACCGAGGAATTTTTTGGATCCCCTCATTTCAGGCGCCCCACACAAATCAATTGTATAATGGCGTTGATTGGTGATAAATTAAACCCCTACCCTACCCCTACCTAATTTTACCTCCTGGCCAGTGGCCACCCGTACGTGCTATATCTTTCAGTTGTTTGGCTGACAGCATGTTTTGTTTTAAAATTTGTTTTGTATAAATATCTATCGAAATAGCTTATACCCTAGACGTATTGCACACGAAAACTCATCCTTTTGAACCATTTGAACCAAATTTAAAAATTGTGCAGCGGTCATTTTTATAAAATATAAACTGTAAATGTAAAAGAACTCTTGTTTACATTAAAAAATTAAAGGCCAAGGCCGCTTATGTGCTTGTTTTGTCTCAATAAAATCGTTTTCTTTAGTCCGTTTCAAATACACATAAACTCAACTATTGTCGACAAATGACGACAACGTTTGGTCATATTTTTACATTTATGCGCTCAATTATTGTTGACAAATATTGTCGACAATATAGTTTTGTGCACACATAAACAGGCCTATTATTTTGAAGCCCCATCAACAGAAAGAAGTTAGAATTAGAAATAGAAATAAGAAAACTAGTTTGTGAAATGGTTGATGGTTGGTATGAAATTGAAAAGTATTGTATATTGAACAAGAAAAAATTGCAACAGAATTTTCAAGACGAACGCCACTTCGAATTATATTAATTAATTAGAAATAAGTTCAACTGGTTAAACTTTAATTATTTTGTTTTAATAATTGTTCAATAAATTTTCTTGAATATTTTTTATGAAATATAAAGTGTACACAAATATACGTATATGAAAATTGATTATTGATTTATCCTGGGACGGGAAAACTGATTTGTTTAATTATAAAATTTATATTTATTTTGTTATTATTTTACTTGAATAAATATTAGAGATTGTCTTTTTCGTGGCTCGTGCGTGCGTGAGTTAATGTGTGCGACTTCGTGTTTCTAACCAATTAATTAAAATGGCTTCAAATAAAGATGAAATATTAGCTAATTTTCAGGTAAATCAGTTTTGTCTATACCTTAAAAGGTTCATTGTAATCAATTTTTTATACATTATTTAGTGTAAGATTTAAACGTTTTATGTTAGGTTATGTTTTTCTAACAATGACATTTAACATTTTTTATTTTATGGAATAATTTATGATTTTTTATTTGTTTTTTGTTTATACATTATGTATAACTATTATATTTTTATTTGTTTTTAAATAGAGTATAACACAAATTGAGGATGTTGGTCTGGCACTTGAAAATTTATTATCATGTAATTGGGATTTATGCGTAAGTAAAAATTTTCTCATGTTAATAGAAAATGTTAATGTAAATCATGTAAATACGCAAAAAACAAAGTATACATGTTGCGTATTCTTAATTACCAATTTACAGAATTTTAATTTTTTATTTTAGGCAGCAATAAACAGAGCGATCCCAAGTACTGAAAGAACATCTGAGGCGACTACATCAGAACTGCAATCGCCTCAAACAATGCCTAAATCTTCATCAACAAATGCCAGTAACAATGGGGGTAATAATCTTATTGCTGGTGAGCGATTTTTCCGTAATAACACTGGACGTGGTAATAATGCTTTATTATTTTTTAATAACAATATTTCATATGCACTGCACTGTATAGTTTTTTTAAATAGAATTTTGTGAAAATCGCCATTGTTTGATTTAATTGTACACAGAATGATTTTGAAAGCGTCAATATTTCATGGTGTAAAAATCCTGTGTAGAAAATCTTTGTAAATTTGGATTTTACACAACAAAAATCGTTAGTGTACGATAATTTAACCTTAAAAATAATTTTTAAAATACATCATGTTTTCATAATCGCATACTACTTTAACAACTATAATATCGGACACCTGGTATTTTATTCGTTTGCTCGATTTTGAGTGCTGAGAAAGGACTTTAAACAATCATTTTTTAATCCTACTAATTTTATTTCATTACTGATCGCGATAAAAGCAACTGTGAAAGAAAGAAAAACCCTTGAAGGTCATCCTCACATGAGGGGATTTTGTGCGAACGTTTTTTTTTGTATGTAGTTGTTTTGTTATCGGTGATTTATCAACCCCAATTGTATTTATATAAAAAAAATGAATAATTTGAATTCATTTGAAAAACTCGTACCGTCACCCATCATGTGAGAACAAGGCTTCAACCTCAACCTCATTCAACTTTCATTTGACAGCTTTGTAGAGCATATGGAATACAAATTTGAAACCGGAATCCAGGTTGAAGCAAAGCTAACGTAGGTTTATTTTCTACTAAACTCGAGGTTTTTATAATCTTAACCTTAAAATACTCATTTTATTTTTGCATTCAAGGTGTAGTCAAAGTCTATTCTGTAACAAACAATTTTGTAAAGTTGAGGGGCTGAGGTTGAGGTTGAAGGTTTGTTCTGTTAAGTTATGTTTTCTCTGAAGAAAGCAGACTTTTGCGCAAATATAAAACAGATGAAAATCAATAATAATGTTTTCTCTCAAAATGTTTGCTTATTTGCGCGATTGTATGAAAATTATATCTCATATCTTATAAAAATGGACGCAAATATCCAAATGTAATGCATATAAAATTAAAAAAAAACAAAATTTGTACAGATCAAGAAGCTAAATTATTTATTTAAAGTTTAAGCGATAATAAGAAACAAGGAAGATCATAAATTTATTATTTTATTTATTGTTTAAAGTATAAAAACATTCCCAAACAGAAAATGGAAAATTACGATGAAGATTTAATTGAATTCGTAAAAAATAATGAATTCATATATAATTTAAAGCAAGGCAATTATAAGAATTCCCAAAAAAATGTACTGATGGTGGTACTTTTTGCCGTCTGTGCAAAAAAACAAACATAGTATATAAGATATAAAGAATTACAACACACAATACTATAAAAAACCGCAATACTTAAAATAAACATAAAATTTTCATTTCTCTGAGAAGTGGCGTTCGGCGTTCAGCGCTCGGTATAATATTGTTATGCTGCCCATACACAATACAACTTGGTTGAACAACTTCGTTTTCAATCATCAAAATAGTTTAAAAAGTATGCAAGTAGAATCGTCTGTGGGGCCGTTGGACAATGGACAACCAATTTGATGGTTGGCAAACGGCCAAACCGTTGGCAAAATATCAAAAAAAATTCTTTGGAATTACATTGATCTACATTCGAAAATAAAACAATATTTAATGGTTGAACAAGCGGTTGTAAAAAAGTTGTATAGTGTATGTGGTGGTTGGCCAACATTGTTGTACAATTAGTCGGACAACCAAGTTGTATCGTCTATGGGCAGCATAATGCCAATATGCCATGCCTCATATAGGTACGAACGAATGATCAAAATGAATTCATTTATCTAGTTTTTTGAGCAATATGACCATTTTATTAAAAAATAATAATGTATAAAATTAAAGAAATCTTTCATTGTTAATAATGCATTGCATTTGTAAGTGAGCATAACGGAAAACGCAGTGATGACATGATTCTATTTGTTCGTCTGTGTTCCGCATAGGTCTGTGTTTTTTTATCTGCTTGTTCTGTGTAGGATACGATGAAAAAAATCATAAAATGTATAATGTATGATTCTCGCGTAATTTAGTGAACACGGCGTAGAAAAAAATATACTGTAAAATACTTATTTCTCAATATTTAATTTTTTTCTTAAAAATAAAAGACTATTATTAAATTAAAGATCATTATTATATTTGTTAACTAAACTTAACTTTAATTTGGAATTATATGGTTGATCATTATTGTAGGATTTGATCGAGGGATATCCTCCACCACTGCATCACCATACACAAATGTCTCGCGTAAACAATTGAAATTTATGGTAACATATAAAGATATTATGCACAACATAATAATATATGATAATTTAACAGTTGGTAAGTGTGGTGCGGTATATCTTAATTTTTTCTAGATTTTTTATTTTTATATTTATAACTAATTGATATCGTTTTTTTACTTTAATGAAGGTGATCTTAAAGGTAAAATAATGGAAAAAACACTTATTCCAATAAAAAATCAAATAATTAAAGGATTAAAACTTGACCGAAAAGGTTTGACCATGAATAATACCGTAACATTAAACCGTTTGAAATTAAGCGGTGATTGTAATTTAACCGTTGAAGATAGTTCCAGTAAAATGGATATGGTTGTGGATGATAATGATGACACATTCAAAGAACAAAAAATCTATGAATTAAATATACATTTTGATGGTAGATTATTAAAATTGAAGTTTCCTGGAAAACAAACCTATTTAGAAATAAAAACGGATATATATACCGTAACTGATATACCTGTACGACATCAAGAATGGACGGGTTGGCCTTTACCGCATATTCATAATTCAACGCCGTTATATGATATTTGTAAATATGGAGAATTTGATTTAACTTTGAAAAGAAAAACAAATGCACTGTCAACAACAACTGCATTAAAAGAGAATACAGTAACGACGTCAACAGCTACTACAGCAGCAACAACTACATCTGCAGCATCATCATCCAATGTTGGATCATCAACATCACCCGTACAGATGATTGTTGTAGATGAATCAATAGAGGAAATAATATCATCAGAACCATCAACATCTTCAGATGAATTTGAAGATGCGGCCGAATTTAATGCTGATGATGAGATCTTTTCAGAACCTCAGGTAGCAGATACTCGATTGAAAACTTTAAGTATGTTTAAAAAATATATTATTTTGTTTTGACATATACTAATTTACTATTTTTTATATAATGTATAGTTCCAGAAGGTACGGATGATGTAACTGTGGGAAGTCTGCTATTTGTACAAAATTATATTGAAAGGTAACCAATTTTCATTTTTTAACAATGAACATTTATTAAAAAAGGAATACAAATTATTGTTTTGATTTAGATATGGTTCACCGCATCCAATGTTTTTTCAAGGTAGCTTAGAGGATGCATTAAACTCAGCATGCCAAAAACCAGCTATAGATGTATGTCCAACATATTTAACTTATTTAATAAAATTCACACATTTCATAAAAAAGGCATATTATTTTTCGATTAGATTCTGCCTATGCCTAAATAAATTGCTACAACCCTTTTTGTAAAACCAATGTTAATGAACCATCATATTTGTTGTCTAGATTTACACTTTTCTATAGAATATGCATCTCTTTTTAAAATAATATGTAATACGCACATATAAATTAACTTCCCAGTCTTCTTAATATTAAAATTATTATGTTATCATTTTATAGCGTAAATTATTAGCAATTTATTTACATCATGATGGTAGTGTATTAACAAATGTATTTTGTGATCGATTATTAAAATCGGAAAGTATCATGCAAATATTAGAACAAAATTATATACTATATGGTTGGGATTTAACTATTGAAAGTAACAAAAATCTATTTTTGTCATCGATTGCGGCATGCATAAATGATACGGCGTCGATAACGGCACAGGAATTTCGTACACATCATATGCCATCAATAATGATAATTGGCAAAACACGTAGCGTGCATGAAGTATTATCTGTGATACATGGAAATGTTGGCATTGATGAGTTATTAGTAAAATTGATGGATGTGCAAATATTGTACAATGATCAACGGGATATTGAGGTACGTGAAGAGAATGAACGCGCCGAGCGTGAATTAGTTAAAATGGAACAAGACGCTGCATATAATGAAAGCCTAGAAATTGATCGTCGTAAAGAGGAGGCTCGCATTCAACATGAATATGCAATTGAATCGGAACGTGTGCGTATTGAAATGGAACGTCAAGAAATCGAAGCTGTTCGCGAAGCAAGGCGTTTACAGGCGGAAAATAGTTTACCTTCTGAGCCAAGCCCTAATGCAATTGGTGTAACCCATTTACGGTTACGCACTCCAACTGGTGAGTTTTTACAACGTCGTTTTGATGCAGTAGCAACATTAGACACACTATTTAAATTTATTGCATCAAAAAATTTTCCGCCTTTGGAATATAAAATTTTATCCAGTTTTCCACGGCGAGATGTAAGTTGAAGAATATGTGTTTAATATTATTTATTAACTTTAATATTAATGTATTATTATTATTGATTATAGTTTTCTACATTTAATCCAAATGATTTACTTAATCAATTATTTACTGGACAGGATACTGTTACTATACAAGAAAGATGAATAATAATTGTCACATAAAATTTATACTTTTTTTGTTTTCGCTGTGCAGTATCTCATTATGATTTGTCATTTGTTGTTTAATTTTAATGGTTACAGGAAAGATCAATCAATATTAAATACTCTATACATCTCCCATCCCTACTTGAATAAAATTTTATCAACTCTTTATCTGTTTCCCATAATAACAATAAAAAAAATTCTAAAATATAAAAGATTCCATTTAAATATTGTTTGTTTTTTTTCTAAATTCATTAAATAAGAACTATGGAACTACTCTGAATTGTCACGTATAAAATAACAAGAAATAATAAAACATAACACGCAATCATCAAAAAATGTAATATTAACAGATTTCATAAATAAAATTAGTTTTTTTTATTGAAAAATATGTATAATAATTATTGATGAATCAAGTGTGAAGTGCGATTATTTTCTTTATAATCAATAGTATTATTCTTTTTTATGAATTAAATTATTGTATTCAAATGACCGTTTTTTATATAAGAAGAAATATTGTAATAAAAATTAATAGATTATAAAAAAAATGACATATTAATTTTTATTTCAAACCAAAATCTTTTAATTGTATTTTTATAACGTTTAACGGGATTTGGGCTTTGTAAGATGTACTAATTTATTTTATAGTAATTACGAAATGTTTTGGATTAAAAAAGTTGAATTCGGTGTGGTTCACTTTTTGATTATCTGAATGCGATTATCGTAATAATCTAATTCATACAGAATCTGTATTTTTTTTGTCTACTTTGCTGTTATACAGAATTGCCTTTAGATAATGATACAGAATTAATAAATAGTATATAAAGGATCACTGCGAATTTTTTAAATTTATATTTTGTTGAACCATGCAGCTGTGGGAGTTAAGAAATAAACCGAATTGCTCAAATTGTTGATGGGGATAAAAATATTCACGTTCACCGGGCGCAAATATAAAATAAAATGGTCGGCCGGGCTTGTGAATATTATAGAATGTACTATACTATATACTTTATAATTGTAATAATGAAAACACATTGATTTTGAACAATAATAATTATATATTTGCTAAATAATTTTAATTATATAATAAAAAGAAAAGTATTATTTTCCAACAAAAAAAAAACATAATATAAATTTTAGTTAGTAATTATAGGTAAGTGAAGAGATTCTCAAATAATGTAATCGCTGTACAATATAAATTTATAATTCTGATATTCAAAGTTTTTGCCTATCCCTCTATCAATAAAGATTGTATTCTACTTCTAAGCCAGAATTTTCGAAAAACAAAAAAAAATTGGCATAAAATTAAGAGAGCATAATATAGTAAATAATTAAATTCGTAAACATTAATTAAAATTCGATTGTAATGATAGTAAACAAAAAAAAATAGATGATAAAATTTTGCTTGCCAAGTCCAAATTATTGGCGCTGTTCGACTTTCGGAATGTTTCAAATTAAATTAAATTGATTAACTATTTTTTAAATGAGATTCGAATTTATCAATCTAAAAAAAATACTAAGTATATAATTGTGGAATACAGAACTTGAAACCAAAATTTGGCTGAATTATATAGATTAATATTAACGCAGTTATTAACAATAATACGGTTTTCTAATAAAAGTGATCAAAATGTTGACACTATTGCAGATGAAACTGAAACTACTCTTTCTACTTTTACATTTCACCTCTGGCATCCTTTAATTGCAATGCATAATTACGATGCAATTGTGGCTTAATGTCATAAACCAATTGTAATAAATCGTGAATCAATGCTGAACGATGTACAGACATTACTTTATTCATTTCTTCAATTCGTACTCTGGCATCAGAATCGATTTTAGCGGCCACTCCTTCCTTTGAACCCATATGCTGTAAATAAAAATCAAAATATTATTGTCCGTACCAAAAAGATTTATTCAATAACAAATATAGATAGAGATCAATGATTAAAAAAAAGGTGTAGATGTGTATTTTTGGTTTTCTTTTAAATAAATTATTACGAAGTAATTTAGAAAAAATATATATATCTTATGTATTGAACTCTCCCCCATATGTAATTTTAAAATTATATACTTTCGCTTCGAATTCTTTAAATTGACGTTCACGTTCTTGGCGATATTTTTCAATTTCTTCTTGAGCCTCCTCTTTAGCTTGTTTTAAACGACGTTGTTTTCCTGTTTGTTTTTGTAAAAAATGAATAAAATTAATGAAAACAGAACCATATGTTCGTAAACAAATATTTATGATTATATGTAAATATACATAAATTATATCTGATCTGATTATATATATTAAAAAATAAATCATGTGATACAAATTAAAAAAAAAACAATCAAATGTTTTATTTTTCTTTTCAATTACATTTAAAATATGTTCCAAGGTCACTTTTTAACATCGTACGCATGACAATTTTTTCCAACATATGAAAATTTCAAATGAACTTACGCTTTCTAGCTTCAGCTACTTTTTCCGCTGCCCTTTTTTCTGCAGCCAATAGTTGTTGGATTCCTTGTGTTTGACTTGCCATTTTAACGAATATTTGTGCTGATAACAATTATTTTTATTTCCTTATCCAACAATACTTAGACCTATAATTGAAATTGAAATTGGACAAAAAAAAATAATTGCAAATTGAAATTGATTAAATATAAATAATAAAATTGCAAACCCAAGGTGCAATGTACAATGTCACAATCACAATGACGAATGACTATGGCTGTATGGCAGAGAAAAGAAACATGTGAATGATAATGAACATAAAAATGAACAATAGTCGATTTTATGCATTGATATAAGACTGGTTGAAGTATAAGTACATAGAATGTTTTTCATATAATCAGTAGATCTTTTCGCATAAGTGTCAAAAGGGCTACACATTCACATGCTGACGGAAGCAACGGACCAACATGGCTGCTCTCAATAGGTGAACACATACTCCCGGAGCCGACGGTCCGTTTTTCATGTATTTTTTTTTAATAGAGCCATTTTTCTTAAAATTTGTATTTATTTTATTTTATTATGTTTTTTTTTGTTCAAATACACACAATAAAGTAATGCTTTTTATGAAATGCCGACGGCAGACGACGGCAAATGTCAAATTGAAAATACATGCATTTCAATGTAGGTGCTTTTTATGAATATTGGACGGCGGACATGTCGACGGCTGATCTGATTATTGTAATTGTCACATATGTGATATATATCATATTTTCATAGAAATCGAGGCTTTACAATAATAATTTTAATAAAAAAAAAAATTTTAAAAAACGGATGAAAAATAGAAATATTTCTATTCTCTGCCGTTTTTTAACGAAACAAATACTGAGGGAATTGTTGGAGAGTAAAAGACGGAGACATAGAAAAAACGGACCGTCGCGTCCGCCAGATGTTTCAAACATATGGTGCGTTCGTTTTCTCTGATCAGATTAATCTGATTGCTTAAAATGATTTTTTTGCGTTCTTTTTCTAAATTTCAGATCAAATAGATTAATTTTTTGCGTTCTTTTTCTTCGCACAGATTGATTTATTTGATTTGTAAATTTTTTTAGAAATCATTTAGATTAATCTAACATATTACCAACTTAAAAATAAAAAACCAATATTTTGATAATTTTATGAATAAAATAATAAGGAGTTCGAGATAAATATAGGTTAAATAATAAAATTATTGTGAGCTGTGATAATAACATTAATAATAAAATAAAAATTAATAATAAAAAATAATAAAAATTAAATTATTATTAAATGTTATCACAAACATAAACAAACACGTTATAATCACGTTAGCCAATATAAAAATATTAAAAAATTTAATTTAATACATTTGACATATTTAAGCAAAAGGATTAATCTGTTCGTTCTTTTTCTATATAGATTGATTTTGATCTGAATATAGATTGCTTATTCTACAGATCAAGAAAACGAACTCAACAATAGTAAATATATTATTTCTATATGAAACGGACCGTAGCTTCCCTCATTATGTTTCCCACTAAAGTCATATAAATTGTGAGGTTGTGTTTTTACTGGAGGTAAAACATAAAATGTGTTTCACATATAGCTTGTTCACGTGGAGGCGTAATGTAATGTAGCGTACTTGTAAATCTACCACGTGAACACGATGCGTAGTGAATTATGTACTACGTTTGATTTTGGCGGTTCGTAGTGAAGTTGAAAATCCACTACGCACCACGTGAACAGATTTCGTAGTGTAGTCATTATATAATCCCTAATTTTTGGCGTATTTTATTAAAGATTTATAAAAATAATTAACAAATATTACAAAAATAATTAAATAATTATTTACAGCAAAGTATTAAACACAATAATTGGAATAAAAAAAAAAATTCATTCTACCGCCAAAAATAAACCCAAAGTTAGAGGTTATGAATTACAATACTGCGGTATCACGTGAACAGTGATATATAAACGTAGTTCATAATTCACTTCACTACACTACGACTGCACGTGAACAAGACAATAGTTGGTATATATGATTAAATCAATTATCCCCGCGGAGTAGTTTCTCTGATTCGGTGTTGGTGTCTGTCAAAAATATATGTATACAAAATAATCGTATATATACAAAAATATGTTCGCACATAATCCCTTCATGTGTGAATCATCTCAAGGGTTTTTCTTTAAATTTTTACAAGACCTCGGCGTTTAATTCTTCATCTGTGAACCAGCCTTCACATTCTATTCTTGTCCGTCGCATTTTTCGAGCTAGAGAAAGACAGCTCGAGTCCGAGATGAGTGCGCGCATATACGTAGTCACTGATTGTCCATTCTTATTCCACAATTCCAGGTCCAACCCGAATCCGAATTTCAATTATTCCTTATCCAATAAAAAAATGGCTGCCGAAGTGATGATGCGCGTTTTGGTTTATTCCTTTTTTTTTCAATAATAAATTACTTTATTTACGCTAAAAGTTTATAGTGTAATATATATTTTAGTTGAATTTATCAAAAAAAATTAATATTAAAATATCCAATGTGATTTAAAGGAATGTGTAACCAGTTAAAAATAATAGTTTCATTAATTTTATTTATCCAAATTAATTGATGAAAAACTCAATGGTGTTTTTTCTTCCCATCATTTATATAAATTATAAATAAAAGTAAAAAAAAACGTCGTATTGGTGTTGGTTTGTGGGGGGAAAATGGCGTCATATTGTCAAACTTAATAAACGCCAGAAAAAAATCCGTATTTTTCTATTCAACTTGATAATTTTTTCCTAACAACTTTAAATAAATTTAATAATGTTATTTGTGAATCGACAATAGAATAGAATAAAAACTGTATTTAAAGGAAACAAAATAAATATTAATGATAATACCTCTTTGATGAAAAATGTCTCATTCTGTATTTAAAGAATATGATGCTATAATTGGTAATACGGATAAAATACAGATCAATTGCAATAGTGCAATAAAACGATCAATTGATACAAATTTGGTTGTTATTATTAATAAAAATGGCAATGTTACAGTTGACCAGGAAGGCCTCCAAGAATTTCTAAGTAAATTATTAAATTATTTCATTATATTTTATACTTTACCCAATATTTGTCATATCCCCTATAGCTAATGATACTGAGGAAACAAATACATCCATTAGCGTTATACATGTTGGATCGCCCACCCCAAGTTTAAAACAATCAATGCTTGATGATGACGAATCTGATAATTTAGAAATATCTCTAAAGGAATCAAAAAAAGAAAAACAATTTATAAAAAATATAATAAACAAAAAACATTCAAAAAACAGTGAAGAGCACAAGAAACACAACCACAGTGACGAAGGCGACGAAAAATGCTCTGATCAGGAGGGAAGTGTTATTCAAAGTGATAGTGATACAGAAAATGAAGATTTAAAAAAAGAAAATGTACAACCAATTGGATTAACAATTGAAAAGTTTTTTACGCCTTTGCAAGCTAAACAATTAGCAACTGATATTTTAGGTATATTCTGAATGTTGATATATTTTGATTGTGCGTTTCTTTTACACATTGCTTATCAAAATTCAATATTGTTTAACATATATTCATTTATTTTTACATTGAAAAATTAATAAGCTATGCGATAAAGAAATGTATACCATATCATGAAAATAAATATAAAATATAATCGATTTTATTTAGGTTATGCGGGCATTTCAAATCCGAAACAACTTAGAATGAATTATGAATTTCAACGAATGGTTATTGCAAACGACCATTGTTACACAAATTTAAGAGCATCCGATGAAAAGGAGGGACAGAAACGTCAACAACAAAATATTGTAAATTCAGAAAACAAATTAAATCAAGTACAATTAAAAATATCAAAGACATTTACGAAACAGCAAAAGGCAGTAGATAATAAAATTGTGTCAGATAATGATGAAGATCAAAGCGATGAACATTTAATTGCAAGTCAAGATTCAAGTGTTAAAGATGATAGTGACAGTGAACCAAGTGATTTTAGTCCTAGTGAAAGCGATAATGATCGAGATAGTGATTTAGATTTTAGTGTTAATGATAGATCATCAGCTCGAAATAAAAAACTTAATCGACGTTTTGGTAATAGTGTAAGTGGGTTAAATGGTGGGAATAATTTTAATGCTCGTACAAATAGACAATATAAAAGCGGTAAGGAATCAAAACGTAAACAAAATAGTTTGATAAACATTGATCTTACACTAAATGATATTTTTGATGAACAAATCCCATTCACAGATAAACCCCAAAAGAAACGTCAAACTAATCTAAAAACTAAATCTTTAAATACTAATAAACTATTAAAATGGCAAAAAAAAATTAATAATAATTTATTGAAAAGTGAGATGATAGTATATAACAGTAATGCAATCAGTGAAAAAATTATCATTCAGGAAGCAGTCACTATTACTTCACCAAATTCAAGTGGTAATAAACCAATAACACAAGCTTCAATCAGTAAAAAAGAGAAAAAACCAGCAGCACATGTTGAGGCATTGATTACTGATATTTCATCATTATTTTCTGCACCAGATATTATGAAAAAAGTAAGTAATGTGACAACGACAACGACATCAGTAAATTCACACAAAAACGCCGAAGATATAATGAATGCATCAGCAATTCAAAATATGAATAACAAAGGACAATTTGTGCCATTAACTCCAAATGCTCACGATACTAAGAATCTACAACTACCTTCACAAATTTCAATTCGTACGCATATTCCTACAACGACAAATCATCAGCAGCAGCAACAACCAGAACTAATGTCAAGTTCGAATTTAACAACATCAATACCAGATACAACGACACAGTTTGGTATTGAACAAGATAAGCAATTGGAGTTGATTGATCTATTAGTACAGGAACGTTTAAATACAAATACGCCACCAACAACAAGACCTAGTACTATTATTTCTGGTAATTATATACCAAATATTGTGAAAATGCTGGAAAATCCAAATGCAATGTTAACAAACGTGATACATTTAAATGAATCACAGTTAGCGAATCAACCTATTGTTTCGAATACAATAGCAATGGCCACAAACAATTCGTCTAATACATATGATAATGTTGCACCATTACTAAACGATATAGATTTATTAGAAGGTTTGCCAACAAGTGATGATGGCTTACCGGATGACCTTTTACAGCATGTAGCAAAACTTGTTGAAGATAAAAATGTGCAAGAAGTATTAGACAAACAAGTTCTTGGTGTTGTTAATACTGCATCAATGTCATCGTCAGCCGCTATTGTTTCTACTGCTGAAAGAATTCATATCCAAAATATTGATGTGCCAAGTCATTCACATAATGCACCAAATGAATTACCCGATTGTGTTTCACTCAACGATGCATTAACAACAAATATGAATGTTATCGTATCAACCACACCAATAATGTCAACAATAGTAACCAATATTAATATGGGTGGTGTACTTGCCCATATTTCAAGTATATCATCTCCAAATGATAACAATAAAATAATGATTTCAACTTCTTCATCAAATTCACCGTTTATGACACCTGTACGTAAAGAGCCGATA
The DNA here is from genome assembly GCA_958336335.1 of Dilophus febrilis. NCBI lineage: Eukaryota > Metazoa > Arthropoda > Insecta > Diptera > Bibionidae > Dilophus > Dilophus febrilis. The sequence goes on from OY284469.1 coordinate 404,446, forward strand.
TTAGTCAAACGTAAAGATGGACGAGTTATCACACTACCACCAATTGAAGCACCAACAACACGGGGCGCTAAACGACGTGCTAAAAATGACACATCATTCAATTCCGCACCAAGCACACCGCTATCATCGCCCGTAGATGATGTTTCGTATAAATCAGTCGCCGATTCAGATAAAACTAGTAGAGAGTCGTCGAAAGACCGAAAAAATGTAAGTTCTCAAAATCAAAAGAATCAATCAAAATCAAGACAACCACAACAAAATTCCTCGCAAAGAAATAGCAAAGGAGGTAAAAAGGATGCAAACGACGATGATAATAACGACGATGATGATTCGGATGAAAATTCTGAGGATGATCCATATCGGTATATATCAAATAAATATATTACATTCCAAAATACTTTATCATTAAAAATGTGTATTGATTTTATTAATTTTTTTTTACAGTTTATGGTGTATTTGTCGACAACCACACAATAATCGTTTTATGATTTGTTGCGATAAATGTGAAGATTGGTTCCATGGCAAATGTGTTAATGTTACAAAAGCAATGGGCATGGAAATGGAACAACGTGGTATTGAATGGGTATGTCCTAATTGTACAAAGAAACAAGTTTCATTGAAGGTAAATATTGTTAATAACCTTTATACTCTCTATCTATTTTTATCTTTATTATAAATTGAATAAGACGAACGTTCACCTATTTTATATTGATTAATTATGCTTAAAATCAATTTAATTTAATTTTTCAAATCCGTTTATGTACTATATGTACAAACATCGTATGGTGTGTTTTTGTAATGCAAGATTAAAAGTAAATTTGAATATAACCTCAGACTTGCGCCATTCATTAGATATACCCATTTTTATTATCCATTGAATTTCTTATGATATTCGCAATAATAATAGTATTATGATTTGTAAATTGAAGCCGAATCAGGAACATCAAATGGATAAACCTACACCTGTAATAAGTTCTGCAGTTGTAGCATCTATTGTACCGGTAGCAACAATACCAGAACCATTTTTAAATGATAGCGTACTGCAACCTTGTATAGTCTGTAGAAAACTCGCGCGTCCAAATTCAATATATTGTAGTCATGAATGTATTCTGCAACACGCCCAATCGTCAACATTAACAAATAGATCGCTTATTGGGAACACGGTAACGTCCTCGACTTCAACTATAACAAGTTTAACAAGTTCGGATAAAGAAAAACTAAAACCAATGGGGCTTGAAAATAATCAAAAGAACTTAACGGAAAAGGAAACTCAACAAAAGCAACAACAGCAACAAATGATTCAACAACATCCGCAGCAAGAACAAACACTACAACAACAACCGCAGCGGACACGCCAGCAAATGTTAGATGAACAGTTACCATTCGAAGAACCACCAACATTTAAATTATTGAAAAATAAAAACAATCGTGTTATTGTGATGGAACCACTAACTGGTCGCTGTTTAACTGGTTCGGGGGCCCCAACGGTTGATAATTTAAGAAATTGGCTACAAGAAAATCCAACATTTGAAGTTGTTCCAGAAGGTAGTAAACAAGCTTTTGCAATACGTGCCAAACAATTACAAATAAAAAAAGACGCAGAACAACAATTACACCTTGAAAGAAATGCAAAAAAATTATTTGCTCCGTCACCAATGAAAACAACAAATTCAATTGTCCCAGAACATCAACACCAAAAGCCACCACCAAAAACACAGACTACATTAAAAGTAACACCAATGAATAGAGTGATTTATGTGAATTCAAAAGATGCAACAAAGCAATTGCAACATTTATCAGCCGCTTCATCGACGTTAAATCAATCGTCATTATTATCTCCGAATATAAATGATCAAGTGACGAAAATGCAACAACCAAATTCACAAATAAAATCTATAGAAAAAATACAAAAAATTGCTGCATCTGAACTTCCAACTACAAAGCTCCCGATGAAATCGTCAACAAGTTTGAAATTATCACGACAATCATCTACGTCCTTGCATACAACATCAAATGCAAATGCATTAGCATCACCAACAATAATATCAAGCAGTAAAAACAAACATAGTAATGAATCGATTAAAATATCGAGTAACAGTAATCGATCTCGTGATCGCGATTTCGAAAACGTTCGTATTAGCGTTCAACGAACATTAAAAGAACAATTGACATTGCGAATGTCAGAAGTGAATGACAACGATTTACCGAAATTAAGTGAAGATGAAATTGAACGATTCGTTAACGATACAGAACATGAAATTTATCAACTGTTCAATTGTGATACAGGTACAAAATATCGTTCAAAATATCGATCGTTGATATTTAATATAAAAGATCGTAAAAATCTATCACTATTTGAAAAAATATGCAACAAAACGATCGAACCGAAACAATTGGTTCGTATGTCACCGGAGGAATTGGCCAGCCAGGAATTGGCAAAATGGCGTGAAAATGAAAATAAGCATCAATTGGAAATGATAAAGAAATCAGAATTAGATTTATTGGCATGCGCGAAAAATTATGTTTTGAAAACTCATAAAGGTGAAGAAGTTTTTGAAAACAAATTAACGGATCGTGTTACATTAGATCCCTCGATTTCTGTTGAAGACGTCGTCTCAATTTTGAACAGTTCAACGGTAAGTAGTACCAGTGAAATGGCGCAAGATCAACCAGATAGCTCATTAGGTTCACCATCTCCACAAACACCACTTAAAGATACCGTCATCGATAGTCGGTATGAAAAATATCTAGGTGCATTGGCAGTGGCAACCACAACTACCGATTGGACGACAAATGCAGCCAATTCAATGGGATCGATAATGACGACAACAACAACAACAACAACAACAACAACTACTACTACTACTACTACTAGTACTACTACTACTACTACTACTACCAGCAGTAATAGTTCGTTGACAAAGCAATCAAAAAAATCACCTAGTCGCCGCAGTCGTAGCAAAGATTTTCATAATAAAAGTAGGAGCAGTAATAGTAATCGTTCAGCATCATCGAAATATAAAAGTCGAAGTCATCGAAGCCGCAGTCATGATCGTGACAAGGGGCGTGGCGACCATAAATCATCAAGTCGTGCCTATGATAAAGAACGGGAACGTAATGATAAAGGACGAAGTAGTCGAAATGATAAAGTTCGTTCAGGTGGAAACAGTGCTGGTGGTAGTGAGAATTCTAGCAAAAATATTCGTGGTACGACAATACTAAAAGATACTAAACGACTTTCAAAAAAAGAGGATTCCATACGAGATAAAATGAATTCCAAAACATGCAATCAAGAAACTAGATTGAACAAAATAGCTAGTAAAATATCCACCGATCTCAAACTTCGAACAAGCAAGGAATCAATTATTTTAAATAAAATAGCAAAACAAAACAATGAAAATAATGGTAATCTAATCGATAAGATTCTGGAAGAGCAATCGAAACTGGATCGCATATTATTTCCATCGAAATCATTGGAAAATGCAAGATCATTGAAAAATAAAAAAATTAAGGATCCAACGTATAAATCCATCAATTCGGCCGGTCATGAAAGTGATCAAGAACCATCGAGTACGGTTACCATACTTACATCATCAGGTCGTGGTAATTTTGATGATGAATTTGATGATTATATCAGTAGTAAACACGATCATAATACTGATGGTCCGGTTCTTAGTACCGCGACGCAAATGTTTATTTCACAACAACCATTTTATGATAAAACCATTTGGACCGGTAATTTAAGTATGATTGATGTTGCAACATTCCCAATATTATTACGTGGTATTAGCGGTGATTTTAATTATTTACATAAAGAATTTCCAAGTGAATTAGATGTTGTTGGACGTATTAGCCCCGATACCGTATGGGATTATATTGGAAAAATTCGTAAAAGTTCAAATAAAGAAATTTTGTTGTTACGTATGGAAAAGTCTTCAGAAGACGAAGAATCAGCTTACACTATACTGTATACATATTTGGAAAGTCGTAAACGTTTAGGAGTCGTTAAAATACAATCTACAGTAATTAAGGATTTTTATGTATTGCCATTGGCGGCTAATAGAGCATTACCATCTGTATTGATACCACCGACAGTTGATGACACTTCTGTGATTTTCGAACCAGGTCGTCCCGATTTACTAATTGGTATAATTGTAAAAGTTCAATCAATACCTTTGCCAAAACGACGATTGTCAACATTAACTGCAATAGCAAATCAAGCGGACATTCCAGCAAAAAAAATGAAAGTAAGTGTAATTTACCTTTATTTGCGTACTCAAACGAAAATATCATATAAATTATGACTAGCGCTTTTCTTTTAATCAAACCTGTTTTATTATTACCAATATATAGATACCAGCTCGTTCAAATAATGATAATGCTCTTAGAATGCCAAGATCATTATTAGAATCAGTTGTTGAAGGATCGTGTATTAATACATCACCGGGTAGTCCAAAAACAGCATCAATAAAGTCGACAACAAAATCCACATCATTGAAAATTGGATTAACAAATGGTAAAGAAAAATCTAAAACCAAAAATTACAAATTTTTTTTTATTGTTACAATAATGCAAGTGACTTATTAACATGTCCGTGATATAAAGTGATAAATTGAAGTGAGGCGACGTAATAATAAAATAAAAAGTGATAATTTTTAGTAAATAAATTTGTGATTACATTTACTTATATTTTAAGTATAGAGTTGAATTTTTTTCAGATATTCGCTAATCTCATTAATCTCAATCACCTATGTTTCGTTTTGATCATATATGGATCTTTAGAATCGTTAAATTTACTTCGCTTTAATCAACGACATGGAATTATAAGTAAAAATAAATGGTAAAATGATTTTCAATCACAAATAAATTATAAATGTTTACAATTATATTAATAATATTATGAAAATGTAATTGGAGTATCGCTTTTACCTTTCCAACACATTTTGGCCATGTTAGTCAGTTCAATAATACCATCAACCACTAAAAAATCTCTGCATATTAAAGTACCATATCATATTTCATGTTATTGTCAAATGAATTTCAGTAGAATTTCGTTTTCTGATTTGTGAATATTCGACACGATTTCATTTATTAAATCGAACTAACATGTATACATTTAATTAAAATAGTATTCATATATTTAAAACGCAATATCAACTATTGTATGTGTATATTTTCGATCCTTTAAAACATGTTATATCACCTGATTATTAAGATTAAACCAAGTGTTCTCAGCATTCATATTTTTAAATGATTAATGTTACCAAAACAATGGAATTTGTTTGTACATTATACGCTTTTATTTAATGAATAGTTCGTTTTGAGGACTAAAATAAATCATCTAAAGTGCATAAATAAAAATATATAAACGAATTGTACTTTCAGATATAATTTAATTTAAAATAATTAAAATTGTGTTTCATGTTAACTATACAACATTAAATTTCTTTAATATTTTTTTTGTTACCTCAATATATTTGATAAAACTATACACCACACCAATAATTAGATTCTTAACATTTTACTGATCTCTGTTTTCACTAACTTTCATTGTAGAAATTGAAGATGGTGATGAACCATATTCACCTGGTGATAGTGACGAAGAGAATAATGTTTTTACAAAATCAAAACAAAAATTACCAACGTCATCATCAACGATGACCTCACTAAACGATACAGATGAAATTCAACGAAAAATGGATGAAATAAATAGGCAAATTGAGGCGTCTAAAATGGAAATCGACTTATTACAATCTGGTGCTGGCCTAGGTACTGGTACTGTTTCGGGTATCGGAAGTCGAATTTTGGGAACAGATGATTTACTCGACAACGAACCGTATTCGCCGACATCGGCAACAACGGATTCACAAATAAAAACATCAATACCAACATTAGCAAATATATCAATTCCTTCAAACTTAAAAGAAATTCTGAATAGCATAACTAATAAACATGTAACTTCCTCATCACCAGCTATGGCATCATCAACATCTATTACTGCAAGTGTAAATACAGCAATATCACCAAGTAGTACATCAACATTCAATGAAAAAAATAGAGATAAGGTCATACCACCAATTTTAATAAATATAATCCCACCACCTCCATTCATTGGTTCTTTAAATAATTTACCACCAGCGACATCAACAATAAGTAATGAAGACACTGAAGAATATACACCATTATTGCCACCATTAACCGTATTATCATCAACAATCACAACAAAATATATACCTGCTAAAAATTATGCAAGTACATTAACAACAACCACTGTAGATATACCCCCGTTTATACCTATGTTAGGTATAAATAATAGCACCATTACCGGAAGTCTTAGCGGCAATATTGGAAGCGAACCCAGTAGGCTTGCTCAATTAACGGAAGATGAGCTATTGAGTATGGTTCCAGATGATATAAAAATAGATACATTTTCGGCATCTTCATATAAACCCACAACCTCGTCTATATTAAACAACAAAACGAAAATAAACAAATATGATTTACATGAACCACCACCACCTGGGTTGGAAGATGAATATGTACCATAATATATATATTTAAATAAAAAAAATCAAATTCTAATGTAATATTATCTATTTTATTTTCTTTTTTTTTTTTTTTTTTTGTAATAAAATGCAACTTTTTTACGATAACTTTATATACATTAAAATTAAAATTCGATTATTTTTCTTTTAAGCTTCTTGCATTATTTGGTTATTAATCAATTTTTTTATTATTATAATAAATTATGTAAGTAAAAAGGGCTTCAGAATATAAAATCTATCAATTTGTTTTTAGGATTGGTTATTTTTTTTTTTTTTGTTTTTTTTTATATTTTGCATAATTTTTAGAGAGAAATATTAGCAATTATTTAAATATATAAAAGAACATAGATAAGTGATTTTTGTTTTAATATAACACGGTTTTTTTTATCACAGGCTTAAATAATAATTAAATACACATTTCAGAATTTTAAATTTTTAATGAATTATAATTGTTCCGTGTGTGCACATGGTGCACATTCACAAATTTTTTGTTAATAAAATTAAAAAATTAAGAAATAATAATAATGAATAATAAATTTGGATTCAGTAAAAATATTTTTTTTTTTTGGCTTTCGGGTGTTCATTTCATTAGCGAACTCCCATTTCGGCCATAGTGTTGAAATTTTATTCAACGATTGTTGTATGTTGTATGAATAGAATTAAAAGAGACTAGAACAGCAGTGGCTTGAATTCTCCATAGAAAATGTATATAAAATTTAGGCCAGCATTACTACTTATGCATTCGTGTACATATACAAAATGCAACCAAAAAACACTAGAGGCGCTGGTGCTGGGGGTACGAATAGCGTACGGGAGTCAACCAACACTCACTAGGTGGCCCTATTTACCATGTTGTGAAAAAAATATTTATAATTAAATATTACAATTTTAAATACAATTTTATGCACATTTTCTATATATTTTAATATAATTTAATTAAATTTAATGTGATTCATAATTTCAATTTTAACGAACAATATAATATTGAAATTTAATTTTAATTTCTTTTTCACAATAACTTTGTTTGTTTACGTTTTTTTTTTGTTTTTGTAATTTTTTTTTTTTTATTAAAAAAAAATAATGAGATTTATTTGGCATTTTCGATCGCCATTTTTGGAAAATTTGAGAGATATTTATCAAATTAATACATCTATACATTTGTATGGAGGCTTATTATTTTTTCTCTCACGATCATTCTAGTCTCTTTTAATTCTATTGTTGTATGCTTGTATGATAATTATTATAATATTTTTTTATTTACATTTCTTCATGGATTTATATCATGTTCAGGTGCGACGCCGCTATTCTGTTGGATTGAAAAGTGACTTCGAGGTTCGAACTATAGATATAAAGTCCGGTTCACATATGAGGAATGAAGCGCCGCGGTAATAGAAATAATAGGCGTTATTATTTCTATTGCCGCGGTCCAAGGCTGGTTCACACATGAGGGGCGACGGTGCGAGTTTTTATTTTTACATGCAAAATATAACAACAAATTTGCCTACACGTATTTGCGTATTTACTACCCACTCTACAAGAAGTTAAATTTTAACTTTTTACACCTAACCCAATTAACACATTCAAATTACCCATTTTTTTAGATACATAAAATTGTTTTTGTTGATAAATCTCCGATATACAAAACAACTACATATAAAAAAACGTTTGCACAAAATTCCCTCATGTGTGAACCAGCCTTGATTAAACAACGCGTGTATTTCCCGAAAATCCATGCGACTCCGATGCTTTGGTCTGCACATAAATTCAACTATTGGAAATTATGACGTAATATAACGTTATTTGATCGATATCACAGTTTTTCCACTATTTTAAATTAAACGCATTTTTAGAAAAAAAAAAAACAACGTACAACATTCGTACCATTCGTACAACGTTCTGGATATTAATTTTTTTTATCATCATCATCGAGATCTTCGTTCGAACTTTTACTTCAATACTCAATAACTTGACAACGCGTAAATAATAGCCAAATTTTTTTTAAATATTTTCCTCACATATAAATTAATCACTAATAGAATTAAATCATAATCTAAAATTATAAATTCAGGTAAGCAATATAAAATTAATATCGGTGTATACAAAAAAAAATTAATAAAATACAAATTTTTCGCAAATTGAAAAGTAGTGCAAACATAAAAATACCGCGCCCGCTATTTATTTAATAACCATTCTTTTTTATTTTAATTTACTTATTTTATTTTCGTGATATTAAAAAGAATTGTTTAAATGTGAATCCATTAGATAATAATAACTTAAAGCACAATGGCATCAAAAATAGTCGATAACCTGGATGACATCAGTAACGCCGAATTACGTGTAAAATTACAAGAATGTGGTTTTCCAAATATGCCGATAACAGACACATCGAGAAAAGTATTGATAAAAAAATTGCGCAATGCAATGGATAGTGGTAAATCCAATGCATCATCACGACGTGAAACCATTAATATTGTAAAATATTCTTCTGGCGAAGAAAGTGAAACGGGAGCTAAAAAGAAAGATACAGCAACAACACGTAGGCAAACAACCGTTGGTGTTACAACTACTACAACTAAAACAGATACTGAAAGTAGTAAATCAACAGGGATTCAAAACAAAAAACAAAGGCGATCAAGTGGTACAACACCTACACCGCAACCACCATTCAATGTGGGCACTAAGCTTATGAATGATAATGAAAATTCTGATGACGAATTCACTATTATCCCAATTAATAATCGTAAAAAATCACGTTCACCTTCTTTGGCCAAAAGCGACGTAGTAACAACATCATACAAACAAAGTGTACGCGATGATATTATTGAAGTAGAGGATGAAAATAATGAATATTATAATCAGTATCAACAACAGAAACAACATCAAACCAGTACCGTTGATGATTATTTACAAAAATTACAACGCAATAATAGTACTGGATCACCTGGTAAAACAATCTATCATAAAGTGACACCAGAGAAAAGCTATGATGAAAATGAAATTTATTTTAATAAATTATCTGAACCTATTGATAATGATTTAAAATATGGTATAACTGATTCAAATACAAACTACAAAACTGAGGTACGTCACCCTAGTACTATTGAACCAACTAATGAATTATCATCAAAGAGATACACAAGCATTGGATCGAATACAAAATATACATCCGGATTATTTAGACACAATGAAGCCGCTAATTCCATCAGTGGAATGGCAGCTAAGGAAACATCAGGAATACGTTCTAAAAATATAACGCGTCGATATACTGGAGCTTCTGCACCCGCCCGCTTTGGTAATTCGTCATACTATGATTCAGCAAAATCATTAGGATTTAAAGACCAAGAAGATGCTAATGATCATATCGTTAATGATTATGAAACGCCGTATTTAAGTGAATTTACACGTCGTTTAACTAATCTTACAGTTCCACCTTTGACGGTCACAAATAAACAACAACAATTACAAATTCAAGGTAATCAATACTATCATCGTAACCCAAATAATATTTACTCAAAAGAAAATAATGCCATTTTTAAGCAATATCAACCTTATTTCATTACAATTTTCGTAATTCTTTGTTTAATTTTTATTTACGTATTTATCTTCAGTAGTAATTAAATGAACGGAAATAAAAAAAAATTTAGCATCATCTTTGAAAAAAATACTTAGTTTTTATTTAATTTTTTTTTTTATAATTTTGTTATCACCCTTAAGAAACTGTAAATCTCATGAAATTTTTTTAGTTTGTAAACAAAACGTTTTAAATAACTAAATATAACAAAAAACATTTTTTTTTAATAATTCAAATATATTATTTTTTTTTTAAATTATTTAATTCTCTAATACGTTCTCTAATAAATAGAAAAAAATTAACATTTTTACAAAAAGAAACACAAAACATGATGTATAATATAACAAAAGAATTTGTTATGTAACGTTAATTTAAAAAAATGTTTCAATCGGTTGATGATTTTTCGAATGTTCACGCATTATTACCTTCGTCGAATCCATAAACGTTTCTAAACTATATAAAATATAATTCGATATTGATTACATTCAAAAAAAGAAATACGAATATTGGTCAATTTTTAATGCTTTTGTTTGTAATTATTTTCTTTTTGACTTTACATATATCGATTATTTTTTTCTTTATTTTTTGTTACACTTTATTTTTATTTTTTTTTTTTTTTGGTGTCGGGTATATTTCATTAAATTTATATTTAAATTTTTTGTTTATTCCTTAATTTTAACAGTAGGATCGATTACTATTAAAAGAATAATTAATTAAATCGGTTGATCAAACCATATGATAGTTTAATATTGAGGTTTGTCAATAATCTGACCAAGTGTTTTATTTCTATCTCAAAATTTTATACATTGACATACAGTTGTAATTGATCCTTTATTCCAGAATGAATTATTTCAAGATAATACCAATATATTTATATTTATGAGATGTACTTACACACATAGAAAGTCTGACTTAAATCGTATTTACGTGTTAACGAGAATGATAATTGTTATTATCTGAAGATAGTTTTAAAACAAATTAAGAATTGTGTAACAGGTTATCCAAAGATCAATGAAACAAAATTATACAATGCTATTTATTTATTGTTATAATTTTTATATATTATAATCATTATGATTCAGTAACTACCTGCATTAATCAACGGGTGTCGTGTAGCAAAAAAAAAAAAAAAGATGTGGGTTATAAAGTGATACCGTGGAATGGAATTCTTATAATTTATAAATAAAATTAAAAATAATATAATATATTATATTAATCAATACAAGTAGAACGGTCAATTATCATTAATGATATATGTATTATATCTTTAATATATGTAATGTTTAATAATATATTATATATTGTTTTAACTAGGGAAGACATTTTTCTTTTTTTTTTGTTTATTTTGCTTAATTTTATATATGATAAATAGATCATTTTTATCGAGATTAATAATAATATATTCTAGATCATCTTGTTTATTAATATGTGTTTGATATATGATATAATTAAAACTAAAGTATTACAGGCTGCCCTTTTATCATAAAACCTAAAATTTGATTTAAAATATATAAAACAATAAAAAATATATATAAATCATTGCACCTAAATCCTTTCGATTACGATTACATCAATAAAAATGTGGCTTGTAATCACATTCATCACAATTAAATTTTTTTTTTTTATTTTCATCTCCCAAATTATTCGAAAATAATAAATTTCTCTCTATACATATTCTATACATAGAATCATTCGGGTACGCGTGTATTGCAATTTCCGTGATAGATTTTAATTTTACCATCACAATGGAAATATGTATCGAATATATCACTGTAACCGTGTTCTTTCCACCATGTACATAATTGTCGATTCCATATGCAATCGAGACGATGTATTAAATTGGGATATTCATAACCCAATAATGTATAATAGTCTTGATCGCCAAGATGTCCTTTAAATGAATATTTTTCTGTTATACGATTTACATTATATTCTTTTAAACATTCAATATAGAATTTAGATTTACGTATTCGTGTAAAATCCATTAGTACAATACCCGAATTTAAACCGGGATAACCGTGTTTTTTATTTCTTTTATTTGTTACGGATGTTATTTTTGGTTGTTTACCATTTTTTCCATTATTTGTTGATAAATGCACATTTCGATAATATGGATTACCAAAATTTGTTGTCGGATTTTTTCCACGATATTTATACAATATATGACGATAAACTGGTGTTAGTTCTGGTGCTAAACCAAATAAATTCTCTAAGGAAAATCTAATAATATGTATACATATAAAAAAAGTTCTCTATTTAGTATTTAATATATATTTAGATAACATTCAAAATCTTACACTCACTTATCAAATTCACCAAATAAATATTTAACATCGCTACGAAATACAATATCACAATCAACTAATATAGCTTTTTGCATTTGTTCATCAACAATTCTATATAATCCTAATGATAGATAAAATAAGGCATCACTATAATATGAACCTGAAAATAGTAATAACATAAAAATAAAAATTATTGCTTATTGCAAAAAATTATTAATGCTTAATTAATAAAAAATATATATGTTTTGTGTCATGCTAAACAGAAGTTTCGTTCATATAATAAATGAATGAATAAATTTAAAGGGTAAATATATTTTATTTTGTATTCCTTACAGGGGTTAACAGTAAGTAAAACGATAAAAACACAAAAAAATAACATACATATTTTATTGGACGATTATAAATAAAAAGATAAAAGATTGATTTTAAAATACGACCTTTGTGGAATGCTTAAGATGTGTCTTTGGAATTGATCATAACCAAAATGGACCAAAGCAATATCAAATACCGTAAAGAAATCGTTAAAAATGCGGAGTTATCTTAATTTAAAATAATATTATTTAGGAGTGAACAAACACTGTACAGGATTTACTTTTCGATTTTGTAACATGCCCTCAGCCCTGACTTACATTTGACTTTATACAAAAGGTAATCTATCTCTATGATTCAATAATTAGCATGGTTCTTGGGTATAACAATTTAGAAGTATATATGAGAAAACCGTTATTAAAAAAGATCTATGAAAAGAAAAACGGTACAATGCCATTGACTTGTAGTTGTAATGCATCATAAATACGCCTTAAAAAGAAAGTCTTGAGTCCGATCTTGAGCGTTGTTTTTGCACAATTTAAAAAAAATAATTTAAAATTTAAAAAGAAATACCTTTTTAATTGACTATTAAATAAAAATTTGTTTTTTTATAATCTATTTTACAAAAATTAAAGGTAGAAGAAGCATTAAGAATCTATATAGTATTTAATTGGAAGATGGACAAACAGATTTTCGGTTGCAGGTGTCCACATTTGGAATTGAATGAAAATTTAGACCGATTAAGAATTTTGGTATATTTTAATTATTAATTTGAATTATAAATTAAATGCAATTGTAAAATATGATTCAATATACCCACTCAAAAACAACAGTGTAAATTTAAAATGCTCTAAATTTTAATTTCGAATTTTGGAATATGTTTATCTTTAAGAGAGTATACATTTTGGAAATTATTACTGATTTTAAACATTGTATATCGAATCATTTAAATGTTAAACATAATATATGAAAATTCTAATTATAATCAAATTATTTATTGGCTTGGGATATTATTAATTTTCTACATCATACAAAATAAAATGTAAACTCGCTTCGTATACGCCTTCGTTATAGATATTTTTGTTTGTGGACATGGAAAATTGTAATTCATTGATATTTAAAAATTTATTTAGTAATTACCATTAATTACCTGGATTCGAATTAAAATGTGGCATCATAATTCGCGTTATATCATTTATTTTACTTGCACAATCTTTAACATCGTATAACGTATAGAATATTATACGTTTATAATGATGAATTTGTTCTTTTAGTATCTCTTCTGCAGATGCTTCACTATTTTCATCAACAATAATATGAAGATGGATCTGTATGGTTGTATATTTTAGTAAACTTTTAAGAAATAGTTCATATTTTGTTTTTAATACAAATGTTTCCTTTGTATATATAACAAATATATTGTATTCAGTCCCATTTCTTGGTACATATTTATTACGTTTAATATTTTGAAAATTACGTAAAAATATATCATTGTTTATAAATTCATTTGTTAAAAGTATTGAATTTTGATTGTTATTTTGGTGTTGTCGTACCTTATCATCGATTCTAGCAGTGTCCCTTCCTATTATTCCGTCTCGTGCTAAATCAATTGATGATTGTGGTATGCTATTACCAAATTGATTCAACTGATATTTATGATGATAATTATTATTATTGGAATTTGTTGACGTTATTGTTTGATTATCTCTTTGGAATATACTCCAAAAGTTCTTTCTTGAAAACATATCATTATTTGCATAAAATATTAGTAAAAATCCACTTGCAATAATTAATACTAATAGTATTTTATTCATATTCATGAAATTTAAGTGGTTTATTACTATTCTTAATTTAACAATTTTGATTTTTTAATTTTAATATATTTTATAAACAAAAATTAACGTCAAGGTAATTTTATTGGTTTCACCTAAATTTTACCAGGTTTCATCTGTCGTCAAAAGTGAAAGTACGTTAAAGGAATAATCAATACTGATTACGAACCCGATGTTTAAAAAAAACACTTTTTCATTAATACTTTTGCTCCGGCAATTATGGTTCGGATGGCTGCTAATTCCTAGTTCAATTCAATATCAATTATGTATAATATGAGTTTTTAAATACTCCTTAGAATAGAAAATTTGATATTTTCCTAAATATTTTTTATTATATAATCACTTTCACACAATATTCTTATTAATGCTTAATTAATTATTGAAATTATTTTTATATAAACAAAAATAAATTAACAATTGCATTTTAAGAATTCGTTTTTATTTCATTTGCATTCAGAATGCAGATTGCAGTGGCAGGTGCAGCAATTTGCTTCACTTCGACTTCGGTACGAAACGAAAATGCCTTCGAAAAATTATATTTCGTATATTATATGGCATTGAATAAATAGTATCAGGAAGGAAATCCAATAAATTGAAAAGTCCATATACGTAAACAAAGAGAAACGTCCGATTTTTTTAATAACAAAAATTAATTGTGTCTCTCAATCTCTCCGTTTGCAATAATGCAATAATGCAATTGTTAGTGCAAGGATTACTAACCTTGCACTAACAATTGCATTATTGAAGAAATGTGACTTATTTTGTATTGTTTTGTTTACATGAGACTTATTTTAAATATAATATATGTAGAAGTCTTATGCATTGACATAAATAAAATGCCGATGTATTAAAAATCGGAGGCTATATTTTTATCATTGGATTTCTTGATTTATTCAATGTTTTATGGATGGTTGTCAATGGACGTGCTCAATAAATGTTCGTCGCGGTGCGGCCCATTCAGAAAAACCACTACATTATATATAAAAATAATATATATAAGAGGCGCTACACTAGCTATGTATCTAGTACACTATTATTTCAATAGAAATAAAAAGACTAGAACAGCACTCTCTGGATTTCTTCATATAAAAATTTATGTAAAAATCTCGGCAGATTTACTATGATAAAGTAGATATCGTGTGGTAAAACATTGGTAAAAAAGATTGAACAAAAAATGCGGTAAAATTAATTTAACGATGATATCGTTTGAAAAAGTATTATTTTATTTTGTTTAATTTTATTTTATTATTATATATTATTTCGAAATTTTCCTGTAAGTGAGTTAAAAACAATATAGCATTAAATAAATTTTTTTTTCTTTGTTTTAAAACAAAAATTGACGTCTTTTAATCCTCAAATATTTTTTTGACGATATGGATGCCATTTTGATCGTCGAATATTATTATTGACGATGCACTTTTTTTGTGAGAGTGTAATTTTTGCCAATGAGTTGACTTTTTTCTTTTTTATGCTGCACCATGATTTTATTCTATCAATATTCTTCAAGTCTCTTTTATTTCTATTAAAAAAAGTCAACAATTTTTTAACCAATCGAAAACGATATAAAAATTGTCGCTTTTTTAATCGTATCGCGGCTCATGATAATAATTAGTGAATAAATTAAGATTGAAAATGAAACAAACTTCATAAAAGAAAATAAAAAGTAAAAATCACTTTGCAAAAATTATTGTTTGTCATTTAGTTTACTGTTTACTCCAGCCATAAATAATATAAATTTATTTATTTTTGTTCCTCCTTTAAGAATTCCCCAAAAAAGTAGAGAAATATTGGTTAATAAATTATTTACGTAAGATAGAGAAAAATATTGAAATGGCAGATTATCTTGGAAGTAATGATTGGATGACGGCTCCGGAATCGACAGGCGTAAGTTTAATATCTAATTAAGTGCTTCTGGATTTTTCGTTTTTATAATTGCACTATGCCGCCAGTGTGACAATCTTGTGCTTAGATTGTGTCCGTTGGATGTGTATATTTATAATTATTTTCTGCATTGTACTTTTAGACAACCGTAATAGCTGTTGCATATGATGGTGGTGTAGTAGTTGGTGCGGATTCACGTACAAGCATGGGAACATATTCATCAAATCGTGTTACAAATAAATTAACACGTATAACCGATAACATTTATTGTTGTCGTTCTGGTTCGGCTGCTGATACAACAGCCATTGCTGATATTGTTTCATATTCGATGAATTTTCATGAGTAAGCCTCATCTATATGCTTGTAAACTTAAAACGATTAAAAGAAAATTTTAATATCAATAAACCAATTGAATGTATTTTGTATTAATTTAATAATAATAATAGAAATCAAACTGGTCAGGAACCATTGGTTGTTGAAGCGGCCGCAGAATTCCGATCTTATTGCTATAATTACCGTAATTCATTAACAGCTGGCATTATTGTAGCTGGTTATGATACTAAATTAGGTGGACAAGTTTATAGCATTCCAATTGGTGGGATGTGTGTACGTCAAAAATATACAATTGGTGGTTCGGGCAGTTCATATATTTATAGTTTTGTACGTGAATTTCATCGTGATAACATGACTGAAGAGGAATGTGTTGATTTTGTCAAAAGAGGTATGTGTTGCATTTTTAGAATCAAATAAAACCATTTTTTAATACTGAACTAAATACTAAACCAAACGTAAAACAAAAACCTATTCATTTTGTTAGCCGTAATGCATGCAATGCATTTTGATGGTAGTTCTGGAGGCGTTTGCCGTATCGGAATATTAAATAAAAAGGGAATGACCCGTCAACTTCATTATGCACCAATCCCAGTAATTGCTACAGCAGAAGAGATGTCTGCTGTACCAACGGTAGTTGGAGTTTAATATTGTGGCACAATGCATTTTTTATGGTTCAATTCAATAAAATTATTCTTAAAATATTTGTTTGTAAATTAATATCCATGGTTCAGAGTTGAAATGCAGTTGAGTCCCGTCGGCCGACTGGCGCTAACAACTCTCCTAGCTCCAACAATCCCCCCTGGCTCGAACGACGTGATGCCTTAAACAACCTTAAAATTTTTTTTAGTGAACCAATTCGACGTTATAAGATATTAAAGTTCATGGAGGAACTTCGTATTTTACAAGAATTTGGGCCGAAATAGGGTCCCAAATCCTAGAATGTGAGTACTCAAACGAAAGGTATTTTGGAAATTGGGCCTACCGATCGATTGTATGCAGTTATTTATAAATTTCGACTTGTTTGGGGGGAGGGGGGGGGAGGTTTTTAAAATCGAAAGTACGTACTACGTACGGTTATCGAGGTGAAATCTGAAAAGTCCTGCAAATTCGCCCAGAGTTTTTCTTCTTAAAATTTCAGTCAAACGATGCGTTGAAATGCGTATTGTATTTGATGGAAAATATAACCTCAAAATGAGTGCATCTGTTTTTTTGTTTTTATTTTAACTTTAAGTATATCATTCATTGATTCATTGTTCATTCATTATTTTGGTTAATTGTTTCAAAAATCGATTGAAGCGGGTTTGGTTAATATTCCTAAAATAGTAATGGCAAATATATTATTAAGTGAAGCAGAAAAAACATTTATTTTACATGGTGTTGAGGTAAATTATTTGAATATATAAAAAGTTATGTCTTACTGAAAAAAAAAACTTGAATTTAAAGGAGGATTTTCGTTGTGATGGTCGTACACGACTAGATTATCGTCCAATGGAATTGGAAACCGGAATTGTTAGTCATGCAAGTGGGTCGGCGCGTTTACGTTTAGCTAATACCGATATATTGGTAGGAATAAAAACAGAAATTGATGTTCCAAACCCGGATAAACACGATGAAGGTAAAATCGAGTTTTTTATTGATTGTTCGGCAAATGCAACACCAGAATTTGAAGGACGTGGTGGTGAACTGCTGGCAATGGAAATAGCTAATACATTACAAAAAGCATATCATACAACACATGCATTTGATTTGAAGAAATTATGTATATTACCAAGGCAACAGTGTTGGAAGTTATATGTTGATATATTGGTATACAATTTCTCCCTTTGATTTATCAAAATTTATTCCTGTATTATAACCCAAATTTATATGTTTACATTTTGGGTGATTAATAGATTTTAGAATGTGGTGGTAATTTATTTGATGCTGTTTCATTGGCTGTTAAAAGTGCATTATTTAATACACAAATACCACGGGTAACAGCCGCAATAATGGACGGAGGCAATATTGATTTAACATTATCTGATGATACATATGATTGTGAACGTGTTGCTGTTAATAATATTCCAATAATTATTACATTATGTAAAATTGGCGAACACTGTGTTGTTGATCCATCGGCAGAAGAAGAAGTGTGTAGTGCAACTAGTTTAGTTGTTGGCATTGCTCAGCGGGATGATAAAAGTATTAATAAATTATAATTTATAATATGATTTTTAAACATGCAGGAATTTTATAAATTCTATATCAATTTCTAAAACAATTTGTATTATTTAGGTTACATAACAAATGTATGTACAACTGGTAGTGGATCATTTCATATCGATACGCTAGAAAAGTATTTATCGTTAGCAATACCGGCTGGTGAAAGTTTAAATAAAGAATTACTTCGTGTACTGAAATTGGAAGAACACGTATCACAAACAGAGAGAAATAGAGAAGTCGTTGGGTTTATAAAATGAATATAGTCTAATTTTATATTAATAATGGTTTCGGTTTTAAAGTACAATAATTGAATGTGTTTTGTTATTCAATAATAAATGTTGATGATAGTTTCTTCCGGTTTTTACACTTTTTATAAAATACTTCTGGAAATCCTATAATGATAATAATTGTCACTAAAATATTTTGTACATGTAATGCCCTTAGGGCATTTTTAATAATATAACATTTACTAACACATCCTCAACCAACGCATATCGATGATGCGTTCGCCGATTTATATGAATAACTCTTAATAAAAATCATTCTATATATTTAATATTTATACTTCTACTATTGGATATTAATCTGATCATTCGTTCTTATCTATGTGACAAGGCCCATATATATGCCAAGATTAGATGACAGAATATCAGCCCACAGGAATTAGGATTCGCAGATAGTACGTGTATATGCATATGCATATGCAATGTGTGCAAACAAATGTGGTGAATGATTTGGACAGTCAAAGAGTAAAGGGAATCAAATGGAGGAAAGAGGTGGTTGAGAACATTTCAGAGAGCACACATGCATTTTGTTGTTGTTTTATAAATATAAAAAAAAATAAAAACAAAAACAACCGCTCTAAATTCAAATTCATCGTTCCTTAAATGATTTTTAGATTGATCTGATATAAATGCGTTCCTTATTTTCAGTCAGACTAATTTTTTTAATCTGTAATTTTTTCAGATTTTTTAAATTGCTTTTCAACGTTATCAAATTCGAAATAAATTAATTTTGTAAAATGTCAAATTTTTGTTATTTTGTTGTCGTTTGAAGTTTTGTTGGTTATACAATAAAATAGAAGCAATATTAATTATTAAAATTAAATAACATTCATATAAATCATCGGAGTCGCATACAACAGAAACAGAACCAGAATACGGAATTCAATGCATATTTGACATTTGATTCTGTTGGTGTTTCTGCTACAGAAATTTCAGAAACAGAATGAACATCGGAAAAATTTCATTTTCGTTCATATTTTTTCGTTGATTTTGTTTTAAACATTCTTTCTGTTGTATAGAACAACAGAAAGTTTTTTTAATTGTTAAACAAAGTTATATTTTGTAAAAATTGTAAAAAATTTGTATTGTATTGTATGAATATTGAATAAAATTAAAAGAATATTGAATATAGTTCAAAAAGTAGGCAAATACAATCTAATCAACCAAATTTATTTTTACTTAATATTTTATTCTGTTGCTGTTCTGTTTAAAAATTTTTCTTTTTTCTCTTGTACGCGAGTCCGATGCTTAACGCAAATTGTGTCTGTGCATAAACAGACCTATTAATTCTACTACAATTAATTTTTTATAGATAATTTATTTTTCATATTTTTATTATTTTCAGTCAGTACTGTCAGTAGCATTATAGCGTAACGTTTAGCGTAGCGTACAAAATGGCGGCGGAGTGAGGTAAATGCAAATGATTACCATCCAAATAACAAATAATTTGTGCTTGATTTTGATTTGTCGATCATTATCTTGGAAAAAAGTATACCATATCTTTTTTATATGCTTTAATTTTTGATTGTATTGTAAATATTTAAAAGATTGATTAACAGTTTTTAATAATTGATGAAAAATACTAATTTTTAATAACAATTTATCCATCCATAGTTTGAATGTTTCTTTCATTTGAAAATGTCGAAAATAAATAGTTGTATAAAAAATATAAGTGTCACCGATGATGATGATGACGCTGACCATGATGAATGTAGAAAACACAATAATAATAATAATAATGATTGCGTTTGCGATCATACATTTATTGATAATCAAAAAGTGAATTGTGGTGTTAATAAAAGTGCTTCAAAAAATGCGAAAACAAAAAATTCATATTCTGATGATAATAATAATGTATTTTTAAATGATGTAACGAAAAAAGTTCGTCGAACATTTTCCATACCTAAAAATCCATTTCGTTTATCAACAAAGCGTAATAATAACAGTTTACCAACATCTCTACCACCTTCATCATCAATAAATGATCATTGTAAAAATATATTAGAAAATAAATTAAACGATAAAGAAATTTTTGCAAATAATCAGGACAAATCATCATTGTTATTATCAGATAATGATTATGGTAAAAATGATACAATGTTGTTAACAACAACAATAATAACAACACCTCAAATATCATTATCACCATCATCATCAGCATTGCCGACAATAACAAAAGCTTCAACCACATCAGCAACAACAAAAACAAGTTCTTCAATAATGCCACCATCAAATAAATCTACCCGAACCAATGGATTAATTATCAATGATTCAAATAATAAATATCGTCTATTTCGTCGATCGACTTTAAAGAAAATGTTTACACGAATAGCTCAACAAATGGCATCAGTCAATATTGGTGTAAGTACATTATTAAATTATTTTGGCAATTACACTTACCCGGCGTAAACCAACTCAATTTTAAGTATGCACATTTGTAGAGGGTTAATTATTGAAAAATTATAATATTTATACTGGAAAAAATGTATATAGTTTATAACTTTCTTCAGTATACAAAAATTATTTATAGTCTTATAAAAACGCTGCCTGTCAAACACCTGAAAAAGGAATTGGTTAGAAACAGAACGAGATATCTCTAATAACCCTTAGAATTGAAATTTGAAAACGAACTCCTCTACCAGACCTTCAAACTTTTGAACTTAGCCCTCTAGTGAACTTAACATAAAAAGTGAAGCGGACGGTTTAATAATTTCTGATAATAATCTATACCTATCTATTCATATATCTATTCATTTATGTAATAATATTGTATTATTCTTTTTATATTGTAATTGTTTATTTTATGAATAATTTCTTACGATAATAAGCATATAAATATAAAAAAACAAAAGACAAAAATCGCACATATGTTTTCATACGGGAATTTATCATTAATTTTTTACATTTAACTTTATTTTTTTGTTTATTATATTATGTAAAGAATTACTAAACAAATATTTCATTTTTTGCTACATATGTTTATAAGAATAAAATAAAATAGTTAATTTATTAGGCGCTTTTTTAACTTTTATTTGTAAATTATCTATTTTAGGTAAAACAAACTATGATGCCCTCATTGAAAATCGATAATCATCGATTTCCTCCATTTAGTGGCAACATAAATGCCAACGGCTATATATGGCAACCGAATCAAATTCCTGGTGTAACTGGATTAAAAAATCACGGTAATACATGCTTTATGAACGCTGTACTACAATGTTTAAGTCATACCGATATTATAGCGGAATATTTTGTACTGGATCAATATAAAGTTAGTATATATTTTTTTTTAAACAAAAAATGCTAATTAGAAATTAAATAACTTTTTTTAATCTAATATAGGCCGATTTAAAAAAACGTAATAAATGTAATGCGAAAAAATTCGGTACTAAAGGTGAATTAACGGAGCAATTGGCATTAGTTTTAAAGGCATTATGGACATGTAAAAATGAATCTGATTATAGTACAAGTTTTAAAGCTGTAGTCGATCGTTATGGTGCTCAATTTCGTAGTTCAACACAACATGATGCTCAAGAGTTTCTTTTTTGGTTACTCGATAAAGTGCATGAAGATTTAAATACAGCATCAAAACGAAAATATAAATCAATCAAGGTAAATTTACTAATAGTATATTTAATTAAATACATTGACAAAGTAGTTTACTAGTATATGCAGTGTTTGTCAGTGCAATAGCATTAATGAAACGGGATGCATAAAATTCGAATCAAATCTTAAAAAACCCAATCGAAAATCACGTTCTTAATAAAAAAGTAGTAGTAGTTTCTTAATTTGTGGCTTTTACGGAGTCGGTAATTAGCCGTACGCTAACCACAAAGGGATAATTCAACTCTGTGTTAAAATCACTTTCGAAAAATAACCGAAAACACAAAACATATTTTATGTCATCAGTAGGATTCGAACCCACGACCCCAAAATTTCGATAAAATTTTAGGTTCGTATTTTTTTCATCAGTAAATTTTCCAAGAACAAGATGTAATGAACAAGATATTTGAAAATTTCCGGGGAAATTATACTGGTATATAAAATATACATAGCAGTTGAAAATACTATAAATTTCGAATGGAAAGCATCCTTAATATGTAAAAATCTTCGGACAGAAATCCTCATATGTAAACCTACCTTAAAGGCTGGTTCACACATGAAGCTCATGTGTGAACCAGCCTTAACGATCTTCTTCTATCGATTAATTATAATTCAATCGACCAAACTTTATCTTCCATAAATATATCTTGTGAAAATTCTTATATTTTGATTTGAAATTCATTAAAACATTTTTGTCTATCATTATTTAGAATAACTACGGACGGTCAGATGAAATAATAGCAGCAGAAACATTAGCAAATCATATACGTTGTAATAATTCATTTGTGCAGGCTGTATTTCAAGCTCAATTTCGATCATCATTAGCATGTCCCAGATGTCACAAACAAAGTAATACGTTTGATCCATTCCATTGTATTTCCGTACAATTACCACAATTGGCACAACAGGCTGTTTTCGTAACGGTAGCAATTGATAAATAATGTTTTCATCATTCCAATTATACAATATAATCATTTTCGTTTTCATTCATCTATATCATTAGGTATTATATGCAACACAACATCCACGTCAAGTAAAACTGGGTTTAAGTGTACCACCTGGTGCACCAGTTATCGCTTTACGTGAACAATTACAAGCCGATACGGGTATACCATTTCAACGAATAGTACTATGTGAAATATCTGATTATGGTTTTACTCGTGTATTTTGTGACTCATATCCAATGTCTGTACTTTGTGAAAACGATTCGATATATTGCATAGAGGTACCCGCATCATCATTAATTGGCACTATTGATACAACTTCAACAATAACAATAGTAAATAACCCGAATAATACCAATAATAATAATACCGCAAAAGTAGTCGATATAAATGATCGACCACAATTAACATTATTAATCACGAATGTACAACGAAACAAATCTATAACGACCCCATTAAAAGAATTAACAATCGGAGTAGAAGTAGATGATGTTAAACGATTTGGGACACCATTTTGTATAAATGTTAATCGTGATATCTCATATACAGAATTACAAAAACGTTTGCTCAAAGAAATGCAACCTATATTAAAATCAGATTTATTCAAATATACCGTATCACCGATTGATCTATTTAAAATACGTTTACAAGATCCATCAGCTGATCCTGATACCTATCTGGATTCAAATGTAAATAATAAATGTTTATCCCATTTCTCAATTGTAGGCATTGAATAAATGAATGTTATTTTTTTCGAAAAAGGTTGAACATCCACTATTCACCGAAATGATTGATTTAGCATTGTCTGTATTGCCAACGGACGTCGGTGTTCAACATGTTAAATTTCTATTGGAATGGAATGAATCTCAGAAATATTTTATCGATTTAACTGATGATTTTGTTGAACACGAAAGTGTATCACAATTAAAGGAAAAAGTATTGGGTAATGGAACGCTGACGCTGGAACAATGTTTAGAACATTATACGAAAGCAGAAACATTGAGTACCGAAGATGCATGGCGATGTCCGCATTGTCAAAAATATTTACCGGTTGTAAAAACATTAGGTTTATGGTCTTTGCCTGATATTTTGGTAATACATTTTAAACGATTTCGACAGCAACACATTAAGGGACCGCAAGCAGCCAAATTAACGACAACTGTAAAATTTCCCTTAACCGGTTTTGATATGTCTCCACATATGGCACGTGATCCAACGGTCACCAAACAATCATCGATGTGCACACATAATCGTACTGAAAATGGTGGCAATAAGATTGATCGTGTAAATCCGAATGTAAATGAAAATAATCAAGAAGAATCGAATAATGATTCCAATTCATGGAAAAAAATTAAAAAAAAAGAACCAGGTTTATATCAAATACAACACCACCATAATCATTATATACACCATTATAATTATCAACAATTACAACAGTCATATAAAGATAATCGTTATGATTTATATGCTGTTTGTTATCATCAAGTAAGTGGTTTCTGTGATTTTTTAAATCATATTTTTTGTCTATTAGAAAAATCCCACTGTTCAATACCCTAATTAACATTATTAATAATGTATTAAAAGAATATTTATTTTTTTTTTGTATAAAATAGGGTGATACATTAGAAACTGGTCATTATACAGCAGCTTGTAAAAATCCCTATGATCATCATTGGTATAAATATGATGATCAACAAGTTAGTCAAGTACCGGACGATCGAATAACTGAAGACATTGTTAATAATGAAGCATATATGTTATTTTACCAACGGCTTAAAATTGATGACAATGCAGAATGTTCGGCTGGCAGTAGTTCTGGTTCATCGATAAATGACCATTGGGTATCCAAAATAACAATGCCACCACCGCCTACATTGTTTATTAAACCCGATCAGTCTGTACGATCAAATGACAATAAGAATCTTATAAATTCAACAACATCCATTATTAGTGCTAGTGCATCTAATTATCTAAAACATAATAAAATTGATGAGACCCTTGAAAATGTTGATAACGCTGAAAATGTTGTCAAGGATAACGAAACAACCTTGAATACAGATGACGGTAATAATTTAGATGTTAAGGGTGTCTGTCAGCAGAAACAATTATCATCTTCTTCAACACTGTCATCAAATTGTAATTCAATACAATCGTTAATTGAATGTAACACGATTGAAGTTGACATTGAAATAAATACAAAAGAAAATTCACCATTATCATTAATACCACAACCAATAGTTAGAACAAATGTTTTGTCTATATCAAGCGTTACGACGACCACCAGCACCGTATCAAATATTCCTTCATCCACTTTGGCATCGGTATCATCATTATCACCGGGACAAATTATAAAAATTGAAAAAACAAATGAAGATGAATTTATTGACATTGAAAATGTAGAAAATAATATTTCTATAGCTCAAATTAATTCTATTGAAATAGATAATATCTTAGGTACTGAAATTTCATCAATAAAGCAAATTGATCATGAATTACTGAAACCGATTATTTTACCAAAAAATATTGAAACGAAATTATATATTATGAATAATCATAACACGGATGTTACGAAATGTAATGACCACTATAGAAATGGTATTGTTAATGGCGTAACAACGATAGCTCAAACGGGCAACGTTGATGGAAATATTAATAATAGTTTTTTTGAAAATATTACGCGAAAGAATGAAAATTCGATGCACGTTTTGAATGAAGTACATAAAGACATGATTAAGGATGATTTTAATGAAGTGGAATTACGCAATTTAACTGAAAAAATTGAAGAAACACTAAGTAAATCATTTCCAACCAACCAACAAAGTCACATATGGCCAATATATAATAATCGTGGTAGTTTAAATTTGAATGATATGCTATCATATCATAAATTAAAACAATGTGATATAAAAAATTCCTATAATAATAATCATAATATAAATAATAGTAAACAAACTACTAATATTGATTTCCAAAATTTACGGCAATCGTTATTATCATCAACCTCATCATCCATACAATTACCATCGTCGTGCATTAACAACACTGATACCTCAATCAAAAAACGATATTACTCTAATCATCATCATAATCAATATCGTAATCATCAAGCCAATGATAAACAAGTCTCAAGCGCTGCATATACATCAATAATACGTGGAACAAATTTATGTAGTAAAGATACACTTTTATTTGTCGATCAACAAAATCATAATCATCATACTGGTAACAATAATATTATTGATTATGATGAAAGTGTTGATGGTATCTTAAATGATCATCATCGTCATGATAGTTCATATTTAGAAAATCGATCATTATGGGTTGGTATTTTTTTTTTATAAATTCATTATTTCTGTAACTTGTAATGTAATTTATGATCCTAATAAATTAATTACATTTTTAATTATATTTGTAGATATCACCAGTAACACCACATAAATTAATAACAGTATCACCAAAAAATTAACTAATCACTACAAATAATAAATGTGAAAACGAATATATGGATCATTAGTTTTTAAAAAGAAGAAAAATATATTTATTTAAATGTTATTTTTAGTATACGAATATGAGAGTTTAATTCAACTTAAATACAAACATAAAAATAAAATTAATAATATCACATGTGGAATCAGTTTATAAAAAAATTAAAAATAATTATGTGCTATAAGGTATAATTTGACTTAATTTATATAAAAATTATTTTAATTAAATCTACTTCAGATCCATTCCACAAAAATTATTTTTAATTTTTATATGAATATGTGTAAACAGAAATATTTATATTTTAATTTTAAATAAACAAATGATAAAACGGTTTTCTTTTTTTGTTAATAATTGCCAATAAATGCTAAAAAATTACAAAAATATCAATATTTTAACGTTCTTAATGTCATGATATTATTCTGATTACATTATGAAAGAAAAATATTAAAAAAATGCAAACAAATCTAATTCACTAAATAAATTGTATGTCATTATAAAGGTATGTGCATAAATTATTAAAAAAAAAATTGCAAAATTATTTAACGAATAATATTATTAGAAATATTAAACTTTTATTATTTAATAAATACTACTCGTTTTAAACAAATTATTTTGTTCTAAAAGAATTTTATAATTTCACATTAGCCATGTCAGGGCTAAATATATTTTATTCTATGTTTTTAATTATAATACAAAATACCTTATGCAAATGTATGAAATCTACCAAATTATTATTTTTAAATTAATTTATTTAAATAAAAATCATAATTGTTGTTATTATTAATACTTGTAAATAAATTAGATTATTTTAATTTTATTTTTTGCAATATCATTTTTATTCCAAATTATTTCATTTTTTTAATTAAATAATAAAATGTTGAAATGTTGTTGAAATGGGAAAATATTTATTAAAAAAACGTTATAGTACAAGCATTTTTAAATAATAAATTTTTAAACGAATAGAAAAATTACAAAACAACAATAAAAAATGTAATACTATTAAAACAAACAAAAATAAATTACACCATGAAATTAAAATAAATATAAGAAATTATTTAGTATTAAAAGAGAAATTAAAAATTTATTTACCCGAATTAATTTTTTGAAACATAGTTTCAAATTATTATAAAAATAAACGAATAAAAATAAACAAAGTAAATAATCTTTGTTAAAGAATTTAAATGTATTTAATTTAAAAAAATTTATAAATAAATCAACTATTTTATAATATTATTCATGTGGTACCCAAACACCGAGCTTTTTCTTGTATCCAGCCCTTGTCAAATGGTTTAAAACTGTTTGGTGATGGATGTTTATGCTGAAAACACAACAAGAGCTTCAGCTTCAGCGTCAGCCGACTTCATTATGACAGCGAAGTAGAACATATGAGACTTCATACAATCAAACACAATACAAAGTTGAAGCTGACGCCGAGGTTGAAGCAACGCTCGAGTAGATCTATTTTCTACTCAATGATAACTTTGTGTAACTTTTAACCTCAAAATATGATTTTATTTATATTATAATTATGTGGTTATCAAAGCCAACGCTGGCAAAAGCTCACAGGTATTGTGTTTGACTCAACTTTAAACAAAGGTGTCAACGCCGAAGCTGAAGCCGAGGTTGAAGCTGAAGCTCTTGTTGTGTTTTCAGCATAGTTCTTTAGCGATATCATGACACCTTATGTGTCGATTTTCTTCAATTTTAGATATGATTTCATCGACTTTTTCAGTGATTGGTCGACCAGAACGAGGTGCACTTTTGACATCAAAATTACCGGAACGAAATCGAGCAAACCATCTAGAGGCTGTTAATTTTGATAAAGTTCCTTCACCGTAAACTGCACAAATTTGTTCATGTGCCTGCATTTTCACCTTTTTCATAATAAAATAGTAAAATGCAACGAATTTTTTCACTAATTTCGCTCATCTTTAATGCACTACAACTTTTAAATGACTAAACAAATTTAATTTTTTTTTTTTTATCTATGAAATGTCATCTTTCGAACATATATGTGGATACACAGCAAAACAGATGTAGCATTTGTTAAGGGCTACACATACTAATGGAAGCGACGGACCAACATGGCTGCTCTCAATAGGTGAACACATTGACGGATCCGTTTTTCATATATTTTTTTAATTCAATTAATAAATTTTATTTTACTTACTTTAAATTGATTTTCTATAATCAGATATTGTTATTATTAATTGCGTTCCATTTAATTACCAGGAGTAGATAAGAGTAGAAAGCATCTACTCTTTTCTACGCGGAACTACTCCGTAATATAGCAAAGAGTAGTTCGGAGTAGAAAACATCTACTCTTTTCTACTCTTACCTACTCCTGGTAATTGAATGGAACGCGGCTATTATTAAATTATTTATTTTATTTGTTTTTTTTTGTTCAAATACACCCAATAACAATAATAATAATTTTCATAAAAAAAATGTAAAAAAACAATAGAAGTAGTAGATTACTTCTATTACTTCTATTAAAAAAACGGATGATAAATAGAAGTATTTCTATTCTCTTCCGTTTTTTAACGAAACAAATACTGAAGAAATTGTTGGAGAGTAAAAGACGGATACAAAAAAAAACAGACCGTCGCGTCCATCACTATGTTTCAAACATAGTAAATACATTATTTCTATATGAAAACGGGCCGTAGCTTTCGTCATATGTTTATCACTTTATTTGGGCAATATTAAGAAAAACGACATAAAAAAAACTAAATAAATAAAAATACTTTCTATAAGTGTTTTCTATAAGTATTTTTATTATATTAATAATCAATTAAAAGCATAAACAAATAAAAAATGTCTAAATATATAAAAAATCTATTGAAAGAAGCACGTGAAGAAATAAAAAATAAAAAATATGATAATGCAATTAAGATCTGTAAGGTAAATTGTTTTGTATTCTTTCCACACAAATCATTTTGATTCTTTTAGAATTGTTTCATTCAACGCTTATGTTGATTAGACTAAACTGCCCATAGTATAAAATTCCCAAATTCCCCAGTTATCCCCTTAGATAACCCATTTTATAAAGAAATTAACAATAAATTGAATACCTTGTTTTCGGGGGAGATGTAAACTGAGATAATTATAAAAACCCATCTGATTAATTTGCAGCAAGTTTTAAATGAAGATGATAAAAATTATATGTGCTTACTTTTGATGGGTGCTGCTTATCAAGATGTCAATAAATCGGAGGTAATTTAATGTTGATTTTCTTTTCGATCATCAATTTTTTTATTTGTATTTATTGGGAACATTTTTTTCACTTTTTTTTTATAAAAAGGCTGTGAAATATCTAAAATTAGCGATGCAAAATTCAACAGATCCAACATTAGCATTGCAGGGTCTTTCCAATTGTGTACCAATTGATGAATTACCCGATATTTGTGCGAAATTATTAGATTTACCTCATAAGTATATTAAACAATATCTATATTTAATCATAACCGTATATTAACAATTTTATTTTGGCTTTTGATTGTTACAGTGAAAAATATACAGATGTACATAAAAAATTAATGAATGTTGCTGGTAGTTTAATTAAAGTAAAACAATGCTTAGAAATATTACGTAAAGATATTACAATGATAGATGTGGATGAGGATCGTAAAAAATCCGCAATGGTATGTTTAGCCAATATATGTGTATCGGATGATACGCGTTTAACGCTAGCAAGCGCAAATGAAAATATATTTCATAATGATGAATTGAATAATAATGATTGGCTCGAAATTATTGGCATGTCCTTAGAATATGTTATTGAAAATCAACAACATTCAATTAATTGTATAAAAATGATAAAATATTATTTAAAAATCTTGTATAAACTTAAACATTATGAGACGCTTTTGAAAGTTGCATCGAATACAATTGATTTATATGATACGGAAACATTTGCGTATGAATGGATTTGTAAAATATATATTGAAAGTTACGAAAATAATTCATTGGTGTTGACAGTAAGTATTATGTATATTTGAATAACAAAATTAAGATCTATATAATATATAAGATAAATGTCTTAGATTTTGAACATTTTCAGGAACATTTAAATTATGATCTTCATGTATATATTGATAAATTTTTGGCAATTAATTCCGAATCAATAATAGCATTAACCGCATATGGTTTATTTTTATATATGGAAGATAATTTTGCTGAATCTCGCGACGTTTTACTATCAGGTATGTATAGAATATATTGCGAAATCAATCAACAATTTATTTGGATCCTAATATATTATGAATGCTAATTTAATTTTACAGTATATTTAAAGCAATCTACTTTTAAAACTTGCATAAAACTATTAACCAAAATTTGTATGAAATTACGATCGTATTTTTTGGCTGAATATTTCTTTTGTCAAACATTGGATAAAGAGCGAAATGATTTGGATTTTATTGATTGTTTGATTGAACAGCGAACAAAAGTGAAATTAGATAAAGCAATAAAATTATGTAAAGTTTTGTTACCAAATGCAAATGAAATGGAACAATCACAATACCTTATCGGTTTATTAAAAGCATTTATTTATAATGGTCAATTTGAAAATGCACAGAAAACAATTGATAAATTATTAAGTATGGGTAATAGAACAAACGCTTACATATACTATTTAAAAGCAATGAAAATATTTTATGAAAAATCTGGAGATTTTTCGAACGAATCATTGAATTTACTTAAATCACATGCAATGATTGATTCATGTGATTATCATTTATTATTGGGTGAAATTTACTATGCCACTGAATTCTATCAGGATGCATTAAATGAATTTTTACATGCAACAAAATGTGAACCATATAATTCGGACTGCTATTTATGGTTGGGACGTTGCTATTCGATAAATGCCGATCATTTACGTGCACGTAAATGCTATGAAAAATGTGTTCGATTAAATTCACAAAATCAATCGGGTGTAATCGCATTAAGTACAATGTATCGAAATGGATCTGAATGGAAATTAAATGAACTTCTATTAAAAGCAACTATTAATTGTCTACCGGGTGTTACGGAAAGTAAATGGGCTCAATTACAATTAGCGTATCATTATTTGGCTCAACAAAATTATGATGATTCAATAACAACATTTCATGCAATATTAACCATTGATTCCTCTGATGCTAAATGTTGGGAAGGTTTAGGTGATTCATATTTTCATCGTGGATCATATAATTCAGCAATGAATGTGTATGATAAAATATCCAATTTAAATGCAACAAATTTTTACGCAAAATTACAAGTTGCCAATATCAAAGCAATATTAAAATTATATCGTGAAGCTATTGTATGTTATCAATCACTATTAACAGAATATCCAAATTATTATCCAGCGCTAAAAGGATTGGCGGAAGCTCATTTAGGATATACACATTATCTATTTTCACAACGATTAGTGGGAGCAATTAAAGAAAATTTATCCTTGGCTGTCAAATACATTGTTGAGGCAATTAAAATTCGTTCCGATTTTAGTTGCTATTGGCGTTTATTAGCAACAGCATTAAATGCAATTGCCAATTTACCAAAATTTCAAGCATTTGTATATATTCCCGAGACATTATGTGGACGAACTCAAATAACAAACGCAACCACTGTTGATGTATTTGTGCGTATAAATGGTGAAGAAATATTTGAATTGGCAGGACGTTGTTATTGTCGTGCGATGAAAGTAAAAGAGAGCATCGATACAACATTAATTTGGTATGAATTGGCCTTGAATTATTATATGTATATAAATAAATATTTAAATGACAAAGAGAAACAAGCTTCCAACGACGGAATTGACGATGAACAATTTTTGGAAAAGCGTAAAAAATATATCAATTTAGCATATAATGCAATAAAATATGCAATTAAATTAAATATTAAACGTTGGCAGAATTGGAATCTGTTGGGTCTAATATGTTTGTATGAGGAAATTGAAAATTTACCGTTGGCCCAACATTGTTTTATAAAAGCAATAGAATGTGATAAGAAATCGGCAATTTCTTGGTCCAATTTAGCCGCATTTTATATGAAACAATCTGAATTTAAATTGGCAAATAAAGCATTTGCCCAATCACAACAGGCCGATACAAGTTATATAAACGGATGGACCGGTCAAGCAATCATTGCTGAACAATTGCATTATCCATTTGAAGCAATGGATTTATTTCGTCATTCAACAAGTCTTGGGTATCTATCGGAATCGGCCATTGGTTACACCCATTGGGTATGTAATGTAATTGCTGATAACAAATTAATGACTGATAAATACTATCGTTATGCCATTGACAATCTATATGCTATACCATTGGCATTGGATTCAATTGAATGGTTTTGTGCGGAAGATACCGTTAACAAAGAAAGTTTATGTTTTATGGGTTATTTAATGGTACGCCAACATTTATGGAATCCAGCCATTCAAGCGTTTGAAAAAGCTGTTTCAATAACTACGGTCGGAGTTGAAAAGTATACAAAATTTGCTATGGTTTGAATGCTAAACGTTAACTTTATTTAATAATTTAATTTTTCAAATAAAAGGGATAACATTTTAAACAATATTGGATATTGTCAATTGAAAAATGCCAATCCGGAAAAGGCTATTAATGCATTTGAATCGGTTACTGAAGCAACCCTGAAATCGACTATTGGATTAGCTTTAGCATATTTTAAAGGTAAGTCTAATAAATAATCAAACATAAGGATAGATTCTACTTTCGTGATGACATTTAATTTTTAATTTAATAAAATTAGCAAAAGATTATGAAAAATCATATTCTGCATATGAAAGCGCATTTGAATGGTTGGCATCGTCCGATTCAGAAAAGGCTATGATAATAATTGCAATGTCTGCAATGGTTTATGCATTTCAAGGTGATAAAGAAGCCAAGTCACTTTTATTTCAATGGTAAATTATATTTTCTGTAGTAATAATAATTGGATTCAAGCGGTTCATATCCCACTTTTTTACTATAAATAGCATTGGAAAAACCGATCCCCCCGTACAAGGTTTATACTCAGCGTGTGCATTAGGTATTTTACACGAAGATGTGCAATTATCGGAACTGGTTTTAAAAGAACTATGTAAATACGAATCCAAACCTGAATGTTCACATCATGTCGTGTTTTTAATGTCACAGTTTTATTTACGATATAATGATATACAAAAGGCAATGAATTATATTTTACGACAAATTCATATCTATCCAGATCGACCGTTATTACGTAAATTATTAGCTGCATTTCTATTGAAAAATTATTCAAAAACTGAAAAATATTTATTGGCTGCTAGTCGAATTGCGCAAAGTACAATTATTTTACAAAATTCGGATAAGTATTTGTAGGTTTTTATAGATTAATTTTATCACAAATCATTAATGTGTTTTGATAATAATTATAGTAAAACTTCATCGATGGATGCTGCTCGTTCGATGGCCATTGCAAGCAAATCAATGCGTTTTGTTAACGAAAATGTGATGAAAAAATTGGCACAAAAGGCAGTTTATTTAAATCCAACTTGTAAAGAAGCATGGGCATGTTTAATTTTATGCACATAATTATATTTATCAACGTCGTTTATAGAATTTGTTTTAATGGATTTTAAATTTTAGTTGATAATTGATAAAATATTCATTTAAATTTTTTCTTTTCAATTTTCACAATATTGGAGTACAAAATAGAAATTATACATTTATTAATATACGATATATAAAAAAAAACATATACGATATTACGAGAAGCAAAAAATCTTAAATAAAAAATACAAATACTATAAACTTGAATATAAACCAGCAAAAAATAACAAAATGTTGAAATTCAGATGTCATGCGGGGTTAAAACTTTTATTTTCATATTTGCATGAGGGAGGAAATAAGGTTATATATTTATTTCACAAAATTAAAGGTACTTTACATTTTACAATTCAATAACAAACAATGCCAATGTTCTCTAATTTCTGGCTACTCTGGAGAGCTATCGAATGAGCATTGGATTTGTAAAGGTAATTTAACATTGTAGTCGTTAGAAAAATTAAAATAATTTAAATTCAATTAATTTTAATATTATATTTGTTTTCATTTTATTTAAGCAAAATTTATATATTATAATATATTTATAAATTAAAATTTAAATATTTGTATTTTAAATAATATTTTGTGAATTTTTAAAATGGTTATGCTTTTAATTAATTTAACAATAAAATATTTCATAATGATTAGATTTCGAAATTAATTTTGTATCAGTTGTAATCTATATTTTGGTATATAAATATAATATTGTTCATTTTAATTTATGTCGTGTTTAATTGAAATAATTAAATGCAATTTAATTTTTTTATGATTATTAATTTAATAAATATTTATTTTAATTTATCTTTAATTATATTTTGTTGATTTTTTCTTCTATTTATATAACAAAAAAACTGGCATTCAAATGGATTTTTAACTGTATGCTTTATTATTTATTAAACATAAATTTCAAAATATGAGAATTGTTCGTTTATTGAAAAAGTATATTTTACCATTGATTGTTATGGCGAACATTTTGTTGGTTATTTTTTTTTCAAAAATCATATAATTTAATAAAAAGTTTTAGTTAATTTTTTCATGCTGAATTTTTTTTTTTAAAAACTCGTTGCCTCATTTTATTAGTTTTTATTTTTGCATATAAAAAAACTATAGTATATTTATTTGACTTACATTCATTTATAGTATTCCTTAAATAGTAAAACTCCTTTTGATTAATTAATAAAAAATAATGCTAAATCAATTTATTTCAAAATACCGTCTGTCAAAATTATAATTTCATTTTTGCATCAATTTTTATTTAATAAAAAATGTTTTCGTTGTAATATTTTCACCGTGGCTTATATTTATCTAAAAAATTTTTTTATTCAAAATGTATCTTGTATTTTTTCAGTTATTTTTTTTTTTATTATAATAGCAGACAAAGAGTATGACACATTTGATATATAACTGCATTTATAAATAAAATTATATTATTTTTAACTTCTTTATTTTTTAAGTTACTATGTTTTACTTGAAAAAAAAAAAAAAAAAACAAAAATATTAATTATATTTTATTGTATTGTATGTATTTTAAAATAAATAAAAATATATATTTGAAACATAATTTTTTTTATTTTATCTAGGAATAAAAGTTGCATGTTTTATAGAAAAACAATTAATTATAAAATGAAACAGCTTTTTAATTTAAAAAAAAAAATAAATATACATTCATTTATTTTTTTGTGTTATTTGATTTAATTAATATTTTTTTTGTAATACTATTTATAAATATATATATATGATATTTAAATACTCGTTTTTTTTTTTGTTTTATTGAATTTTTGTGTCTGATGTTCCAAAGTCTTTCCGTGAAAAGATAAAAAAAAATTGTGCTAAACATTTCTAGAAAAAACTAATTTTTTTATTGTTACAAAATTTCTTGCGCTATTTTCTTTTTCATTAATATTGATTAATTTTTTTTATAAATTAACATTAACATAAAAAATGTTAAAAGCGAATAAAAAATATTTTCTTTGGAAT
Source organism: Dilophus febrilis (assembly GCA_958336335.1). Taxonomy (NCBI): domain Eukaryota; kingdom Metazoa; phylum Arthropoda; class Insecta; order Diptera; family Bibionidae; genus Dilophus; species Dilophus febrilis. Next base: position 441,269 of record OY284469.1, read on the forward strand.
GCCCCGTTTTTTCTCGAATATTTTTGAATATCGTTAAATCATTAAATTTTATTTTGATCATATGAATGTATTTGTATTATTATAGATTTATATTTAATTAGCATACATGAGATCTTAAGCAATACCTTTTTTTTTAATTTTAATTGAATAGTGGTACGATAATATTTAAGAAACAAAATTTGTAATTCTATCGCAATCAAGAAAATTAGTTTTTTTTCATAAATTATCAACAATACCTAATACATTTTAATGATTATAGTATTATATTTTTTTTTTTATCTTTGATTTATTGCTTAAGGCATATACTCAAATGTACATACATCACTTAAACACTCAAAATCGCACAAAACTTATTTAAAATAAAATATAGAAGTTATAAATCTTATTATATAGTTATTTTTCCCTTTTAAATCAATTTGTTTTTTTTTTTTTTATTATTTAAAATTGGCTTAAAACAAGCCCTTCTTTTTCTTTTCTTTTTTCTCTTTGCCATCCACGGTTCTGGAATGAAATAAATTAAAAAAAAAAAGAACATAGAAAAAAATAATCATAAAATAAAATAAATGTAAACTTTTTATTTACATCTACACATTAAAAATATTTTATTTGAAAAATAATATAAAATAATATTTAGATATTTAAAATATAAAAAAAATAAAAAATATTGGTGATTAAAAAATATGTTATTGATATTAAAACAAATTTATTATTTTTTATAATTTACATGCTAAAAATACTTTGTATATTAAATTTGCTGCAGAAAAACCAAACAATTTTAAATCACATATTTAGTTTCTTTTATTTTATTTTAAATGTAAAAAGCATAATACATAAATTATTAATAAAATTGTGGTAAAAAAAAAAATTGTGTTGTATTTAAGTGGTTTAATCAAAAAAAATCTACGGGTATGAAATTAAAAAATATGTTTTGGTTGGTTTTTCTTAAGTAAAAATTAAATCTGCGAATTGCAAAACACATTATATTTTGAATGAAATATAAATATAATTATAGATTTGACTTAGAAAATCATCGAATAACAGGATATTTTTTCATTCCTGCTTTTCAGTTTAAGTTTTTTTTTTCTCTTATATGTTTGCTTTTATTTTCAAAATTTATAAATTAATCCACATATAATTAAAGTTTAACCACTTAAATGCATTCAACGCATTATAGGTTCATCACCTGATTCAGTGATTTCGTTACGGGATCACGGCAATAGAATTCCGAGGTTTTACGGGCGCTAAACCGATTCTGCCGTAGTAACGAACAAAAAAAAAATAATAAAAATGTGATTAAATCAATAAATAACTTTTGATTAATTAAAATTCAAAACATTTTCTTTTATTAAATAATTCAAACGAATTTGCAAGAATATAGAAGGGAATCAATTCGAATAACTTATTGCCATGCATTAGGTGAATGAGGTTTAAATTAAATAAACTCCTATTACTAACTATTACTTCATGAGATGGTCGACCGCATTTAAAAGCGATTGCATTATATTTATATGACACATTTTGAGAATATAATCGAGGGATTTATATTTATGAAAACTGCACTTATACACTTATTTTTCGAGAGATTAGTAAATTTGATGAAAAAAAATGATTTTTAAATGTAATCGTTCCGTTCATTAATGGTTAACTTACAAGAGATCGATAAAGTTTTAAATTAGACACTCTCTCTAAGCAAATTAAAATAAATGCATCTCTATAAAAAGAAAGTAATTAAACATCGAATTAATTGAAATAAAAAAAAAATACACACAACATATATACAAGAAACAATTTAATTAGAAATAAAAAATTCTTTTGCTTTTGTAAAAATTCAATTAGCATAACAACGAATTTTAACTTACTGTTTAAAAAAAAATTTAATATAATTTCATTTCATTTAATTCTTATTTTTAAATAATAATAAAATACTGATTAACATTTGTTCTTTTTTGTAAATATGGTTATAAATACTCATTTTATTCATATTAAAAATAAATAATATGAAATTTATGGCAAATTAATTAAATTTTTTCATGTTATATTTTTCTTGATTTTAATTAGTTTTATTGTTTTTGTTGATAGTAGACGATGTTACGTTTTTTAACGTTTTCATTGATGAACGAATGTTGAACAATCGTAATTTACCATTGAAATATTCATCCCTATTTAGTGTATGGTAAGTTTTTTTTATTTTTATTTTTGGTATTTTTTTTTTATAATAAAAATTGAAAAAAAAAATAATGCAGATTTATTAAAAAATGTTTTGCTTTTATTTATATATAATTTATTGACATCAACGCAAACATAAGACAACAATATAAATTAAATAAATATAAAAAAGGAATGGCAAGGCATATCTTAGTTGTTTTGTGAGTTTCTTTTTTTTTTTTTTTAGTGTGTGATGTAATTTGTCGTTTTGAAAATTATTAAAAGAAATTAATTATAATTCACTAAACTAATTATAGAAAAAAAATATTATTTTTAATTATGTTCTAAAAAAATTTGTTTGGTTTTATAGTTTTATTTGCTTTTTATGCCAGAATTATAATCGAAATAATAGGCCAATAGAATTTTATAGAATTTTCTAGCAACAATTAATTAACTTCAGATACAAAAAAAAATTGTGTTAATAAAAGTATTTTGCGTACAAATGCAATTATATGAAGCAATATGTTGTTTAACTTATTAGTATGTATGTAATATAAATCTCGTATATTTCTTTGTATTTATTGGTATTGCTTTTTTTAAATTTGATCTGATTTTGAATGTGCGATTCACCATTACCCAAAAATTAATAATATAGACTAATTAAATTACAATATTAAATTAAAAACTATTTATGGAATATTTATACAATTTAATTTTAAATATATGGTGTGAAATGTTTAAATTAATCTAAAATATGATAAAAAATAAAATAAGCAACAACAAATAAACAATTATGATATATATTATTATATAGAGATTATGAAAAAAAATAATAATGGGATCATAAATTTAGTGTTTTATTTTAGTCTGTTATTATGATAATTTAAGGATAATTTGCCGTGTAAAGTTTGCATTCATCTAATAATGCAAATACATTATTAATCCACCGTAATAAATTAATTAAAATCAATGTTCCATAATGCCCTTCAATTTCAATTATTATTTCTTTGAAGTAACTTTAAAAGTATAAATTTTAATTAATGCCATCCTACATAAATGCTTTTAATTTTTTTTTAAACCTCCGGTTGGCGGATGGGTCCCGCCAGACCTTTTACAATTTCAATTGTTTTTTTTTTGGTATGCTATCGCTATTGAGCCAGCAACTCGAAACTCTTTGACTTACCCACGAAATATTGAACGTATTGGATGCAAAACTCTCATATACCTGCATGGAAATACCTAGCCAAAGCGAAGGTATTAAAATATGTGCGAAACGGAGGGTTAAAGGCAATAATTATACAATAATCTAACATTTTTTTATATATAAGATATTTGTATTGGTATAAGATATTTGTAATAAGACGAAATAAAAAGTTGAATATTTTTCTTTGTGTATAATAAAATTAGAAGTTGAATTAATGAATTTATTATTAATGTGATAATTAAAAAGAATAGAAAAAATTTACGGTCTCTTAAAATTACATTATATATTGAGTTATGGATAAATCAAAATCACTACTAAATGAAATTTGTTAAGGTATACAAAACAAAATTAAATTCAGCTATATTATTCACAACCTTTTATTCATTCAATAGGATTTCGATTATACAGGGTGTCCCAGTACAGGGTGCCAACCCGAAACAGGCAGGTTCTACACCTCATTTCCAATCAAAAAATGTATGGGGACCCCATGTCTATCTCGCTTGGTTTTCGAGCTAGCCCGAAAAAACCATTTCGTTGAAGTTCAAGGTAGTACGTAGATGTTATTTACCATATCTCAGCAACCACTTATCGGAATCCAATAATTATAACCTTGTTGGAAAGGTATTTTAACTATCTTTAACTCTTTTGAATCACACAAACTTCGGCGACGACCCGTTTTCATGCTATAGCTGGTCAAACACAAGAAATTTCAACGACCTCAAATATTTTTGTTATTTTGCAAGCCGACAACTATAGAACTTTTATGTTTATCAACTGTCGGTTTTTAGAAAAACTTCTTTGATGTTTTAGCTTTAATTTGATGTACAAACTTTTAAATTATGTCATCGCGTTCTAGAGATATGACGTAAATAATATTGAAATATGACCAAAATAATGCAAATTTTTCCAAAATTTAACACACATTTATTTCATAGCAAAGTTCAATGTTCTGTTGTTATCGCGTTATCTAGGTAACATAACTTCAAGGGATTGCAATTAATTCAATGGTTACTTAGAAATAAAAACAGTTAAATCTATTACCGTCATAAATTCATCCAATTCTTTTGTTTTTTGTGCTACATCTCTTCGGCATTTGTACGTTACATTGTTTTACGTTTAATATTCATTAGAAAATTAAGTTTGTTTTATAAAGAATAATTCGGAAGTTTGAAACGGTAAAAAACGGTAAAAAATAAATTTCAAAAGCAGCCATCCAAATTGGTGTAAATAAAAACTATGCTTGGTGTGCAATGAAGGCTGCTGGTTTACATCCTTATCATTTGCAAAAAATTCAAGCACTTAAAGAAATAAACTACGTCCCCCGAATAACTTTTTGTGATTGGGTGATTCGTTGTTATGAACAAGATCCCAGGATATTAAATCAAATTTTATATCCGGATGAAGCAATGTTCACACGTGAAGGGATATTTAATACTTAAAATAATCATCAGTGGTTAAAGGAAAACCGGCATTCAGTTCGACAACACGCATTTCAGGAACGAATAGCAGTCAATGTATGGGCAGGAATGATTGCAAATCAATTAATTGGTCCATACTTTCTACCTGGGCGGCTGGATTCAGATTCATATTTAGTTTTTTTGCAAAATAGGTTATTCGATTTACTCGATGATGTTAATTTAGCTGGTTTGCGATTCATTCATTTTCAACATGACGGTGCACCCCCACATTTTGCACGAAGTGTAAGAGAACACTTAAATGACACATTCGGTCAAAGATGGATTGGAAGAAATGGCCCCATTAAATGGCCACCACGGTCGCCAGACCTCACACCATTAGATTTTTATCTATGGGGGTTTGTAAAGACATGGTTTATAAAACACCAGTTCATACCAGGGAAGATTTAATGAATGGCATTAATAATGCGTTTGAAGTTTTAAAAAATAATCGGAATCAAATTCGATCGGCTACTAGGGCAGTATTAAAACGGTGTCGAATATGTCGATCACATAATGGACACCATTTTGAACAATTTTTGTAGTAAAGATTTAAATTTAATTTAATAAATGTGTTTTAAATTTTTGAAAAATTTGCATTATTTTGGTCATATTTCAATATTATTTACGTCATATCTATAGAACGCGATGACATAATTTAAAAGTTTGTACATCAAATTAAAACTAAAACATCAAAGAAATTTTTCTAAAAACCGACAGTTGATAAACATAAAAGTTCTATAGTTGTCGGCTTGCAAAATAACAAAAATATTTGAGGTCGTTGAAATTTCTTGTGTTTGACCAGCTATAGCATGAAAACGGGTCGTCGCCGAAGTTTGTGTGATTCAAAAGAGTTAAAGATAGTTAAAATACCTTTCCAACAAGGTTATAATTATTGGATTACGATAAGTGGTTGCTGAGATATGGTAAATAACATCTACGTACTACCTTGAACTTCAACGAAATGGTTTTTTCGGGCTAGCTCGAAAACCAAGCGAGATAGACATGGGGTCCCCATACATTTTTTGATTGGAAATGAGGTGTAGAACCTGCCTGTTTCGGGTTGGCACCCTGTACTGGGACACCCTGTATATTCATTTCTCTATCATTTTGTTTTCTAAATAAAATTTTATCGTTCCTCGGTACTAAAAAAGATTACGTCGAAAAAAATCGATTTTATATATTCATATAAATTTTGTGTATCCAAATATTGGAGTTGATCATTACTATTTTTTGTTTTAATTTATTAATTTTTAAAATTGTTTTTAATAATTTAAATTCATTCATTATCATTAGTATTATTTTCTTGTTGTATTGTTCCAGTAATTGTATGTGAGGTAACAGAACCCCCTTTTAAATTATGATTATTAGTAGATTCGGAGGCTCCGAAGCTTGTGTGTCGTCTCAATAACGATCCGAAAACACGTCGCCCTTTTGATTCATCTGAATATCTGGATGTCAGTGAACTGGTCCTGTAATTTTTTAGTATATATATTTATAGAGGGTATAGAGTTTTTTTTATGTATTTGATATGTTGCAGTAGTTTTTTTTTTTAAACTTGAGGAAAGGAAAAAATTAAAAAAATAATAATAAATAATACAACAAGACGAAAAAATGATTTATGTTGCTTGGTTTCTTAAAGATCAACAATAAAAACGAACGATTAGAATTGCTGAGAATTAGAAAATGTATTTGTTTATTTTTCCTAAAATTAGTATCAATTAAATTTAATGATTTACACCTAGACTATTTATTTTAATAAATTAAAAAGTTTATATGTGTAGTAATAATTAAAATAATTATCAATTAATTAAAAAAAAAGCAGAATTAGCGGAATTTTATTTCAGTTAAAATTTTTATCAAGTTTTTTAACTTTTATTTTCAAATCAAGCGTATCATAAAAATATTCCATTAAATGTTTATTCTATTTTAATTTTTGAATTTAGTTATTACAATAACAATTTCTGTAACATTTAAAGAAATAATTTAAAATGAAAATTGTATGCATTTTATTAGATGTTAAAGAGAATATAACAATTAGAAAAAACCAATCTGATTAAAAAAATTATACGCCATAGAAATATTTAGAAAGATTGTTATATTATAATGTAATTAATTACAAAAAAAAAATGATAAATTAATTTTTTAAATAAATACTAAAAAAAAAATAAAACAATAATTTTTTTAAATCAAATGTTACTAATTAAAAATGTAATAAAAAAACACTCACTCTCGACTATTTGCTTCTAAACTTCTACGTCTAATTTCATCTAAAGTGATGCCATTCGTTTGCTCCCATTCATGTTTTTCCTGCTCAAAACCACGTTTACGATCTTCCAATTCCCGTATTTGCATTTCAAGAGCCTATAAATACAAAATTTTTAGGGTAATAACTAAAACAAATTATCATTAATATTTTCAATGTTATAACTTACTTTTTTCCGTTCTTCATGCCTTCTTGTTAATTCAATTTCAGAATCTTTTAATTTTTGTCGTTTTTCTTTTACTTTCATTTCAAATACTTGTTCCATTTCAGCTTCCATTTTTTTCATCTTTATATCATGTTCACGTTTTTCTTCTTCCATTTGCGCAAGTGGATTCCTATTTTGATTTTTGACAAATAATAATTATTCATATAAAAATTCATTATAAATAAATTAATTTACTAAGTTTCTTTATATTTTTTTTGTATAATATCGTCTTTAAACCAATATATAATTTGTAATCGTTCAAGTTTTGCAATAACTAGGATAGAGAGACGTTTTATTATTATTTTAAAATATAAAAACCATGTTTTTGTATACCAGAACGGTGTAGTAATATAATAAGCACAAAATGTGTTTAAATCTTGGAACTTGGAATGTTCGTGGAATGTAAAAAATTTTTAAATATATATATCTAATCGGTTTTTGGGGAGTATACTTTATTATTATTACCCTATATGTATTTTTTAATTTAAAGCAATTCATAATTAATTTTTAATGTAATTTTTTATTCAACATAAAATATTAATGAACCTTCTTAAGATTTTGAACAACAAATTGATTTAGAAATTTGAATAACAAATTAATCTATAATATTATTAAGTAATTAATATCAAACACAAATATTTTACCTTTGTTATGATACACAGACAAGAAAATATTCTATATAAATAAGGAAAAAAATATGTATAACGAAAATAATTGTATACAATAAAATACTGCATGTGGGAGTGTATGCCTCATGTGAGAGATTAATACATTAATACAAAATACACATATAAAATTAACTGTTCAATGGGTCGAGATCTCAATGGGTCGAATCTGTATATAAAATTAACTGGTCGAGTCTGTTGAAATGTGACTTTTTTTAATGGGCCAAATCAAAAAGTCAAATTAATAATTATTGCCCGTTGGTTCGAATAACTCACTTATATAAAAGCAAATAAATATGTATAAACAAAATGATTATTCATAAAGAATTAACAAATTGATATTATTGTCAAAATGTATTTAAGATATTATAATAAGCAAATACAAATGAGAACCGTATTTAAAAAAAAAATATAAAAATAATAGCGGTAAACAAATTATCTTAAATTATATGAAACATAAACTAACTATCATAAATATAACAAAACATATATAATGATAAATAATAATTCATAGTTATATAAATATATTTCAATGAAATTTAAAAAAGAAAAGAAAATCAATGTGTGAGGAAAAACTTACCAAACGGTCATAAATGAATTCATAACGCCTTGATTGCATAAACTAACAAGTATATAAAGACAGAATTTATTTAGTGATGAAAATGAAAATCAAAATTCAAATAAAATTTTTTGTATGGATGCATATCCTTGTTTGTTTTATAATTATTATTGGTTTGATTTCATATTTAATGAAATGATTTCTAAATGAAAGTGCTTATGAAAAGATAAAACATTAAAATATAGTGTAAGGATGCAATATATATAAACAAACAAAAGAAAAAGAAATAAGAATCATTAAAGCAGCAAAAAATTAAGTACATAATGTTTTATGGTTTTCTTTTTGTGGAAAAAATTAATAGAATGACTTTTAATACAAGCTCAATAATACATAAATATAAATGAATTTTTTTCCTTATTAATTCGTTTGTTAAATATACATATTTATTTTTAATAAGAAAACAACATTCAAACAAACGGAAGATTATAAATAAACGTCAAAAAGACAGATCAATCAAAGTTTTTATTTAATACAAATCACATCAACACATATTTTTATAATAAATTGAAATACAAAAAAAAATTGATTTTTCTGCTTAAAAACAATTTTTTTTAGTTAATATTACGTGTTACAAACGAATTAATTACTTACTTATTACTTAATCGCGCTTGTTTACCATCGGCCCCTAAACCAGCCAACTTTCTACATCTATAATTTTCATAATGCACATTATTTGTGACATCCTTTAAATCTTGTAAATGTGTTCGTATAACCATATTTCGTAATGCAATGAAATCACAATGTTCCAAATTTTCAACTAATTAAATAAATTCATAATATTATGATTGAAAATTTTTAAAGAACCAGATATGGGGACATGGTTTATACAAACCTTCAGCAATACCCCAAGGATATTTACGACCACGTACTTTACGTCCATCAACTTCAATCACTGAACTTGCTCCAACAATCGCAAATGGTACACGACCTCGTAATTGCTTTAATGTTTTAACTTCTTCTTCATCTTCCAATGGTTCAGGAAAATCATAAATTTTTATTTTATGTTGAGCAATTTCATTTAAAATCTAAATAAATAAAAACAATAAATAATTGAAATTGAATTGATTGTGTACATATTTGTTATTATAACGTTATTACTTGTTTCTTAAATAATTGCACTTCTTCTGGTGTCATTGTATCAGCCTTGGCAATTATAGGAATAATATTAACTTTATCACCTAAACGTTGCATAAATTCAACATCAAGTGGTTTTAATCCATGTCCGGATGGCGCAATAAAATATAAACATGTATGCACTCGATTATCGGACAACGCCTTACGATGTACACGAGATTCAGCCGTTAAATATTCTTCATATTTTGATTCAACAAAATCGATTATCGGTACCCAACTGTTTCATAAAATAATAAATAACATTTTTAATAAATTTATATGTTCATATAATATATTTTTATAAACTGTTAATTAATTTACCAATTGCTATTATCAACAGCATCGCCAAAACCAGGTGTATCGACAACAGTTAATGTTAAATTCACACCGTTTTCTTTTAGCAAAACTTTTGTTGTTTCAACGGCAACCGTTTTTTTAATACGACGTGATGGACCAGGATGTTGTTCATGATTATAAATATCCGATAGGAACATTGAATTTATTAATGTTGATTTTCCCAAACCACTTTCACCGACAACCATTAATGTAAATTCAAATCCTTTTTTTACCGCTTTTCGATGCACTTGATTTGGTAAATTTGCAAAGCCAACATAACTATCCAATTCCTTTGGTTTTGGTCGTGTTATTTGTGATTGTAAATGATGATTATGATTATTTAATTGTTTTTCACGTTCATGACGCTCCGTTAATAATTTATTGGAATCATGATGAGTGTGCAATGCTGCATGAAGATGATGTTGTTGTTGTTGTTGTTGTTGTTGTTGTTGTTGTTGTTGGTGATGATTTGATTCGTTATGCTGTTTTTCTTTCATTATTAAATTATTTACATTATTCGTTAAATTATTAATTACAGTTGATGTTATTGTTGTTATTGATGATGAAGGTGTCGATGATAGTATTGTTGTTGGGGGTGGTGCTGGTGATCCAACTATTGATGATGATTGTGTTGAATTTGAAATTATATGATTGTTTGTTATTGAATGTTTTTCATTTGATGTTGGCGTACTATTTGTTGTACTATTCTGTAAGATATAAGATATAGCATATAGTAAATGTGCGACTGATAATTTATTTTTTTTTCATTCATCATTAAGTGCATGACTATTATATTCCATTTTATTCATTAAATGCAAATATAATAGATTATGTATCATTAATATTAAGTAAAACGATTTGGTGTATAAGCTATTTTTCAATGTTAGGTTAGAATACGCAGAAAAAAATGTCAATTCAAATTAAACAGATTTATTAAATTAATTTTTTTTTGTTCATTAATATATTGAAGGCAATGCTGCAGAAGTTACAAAATGCAAAGCAAAATTTCTGCTTCAATGTACATTAATGCGATCGTGACACGATTTGTCTTGGTTTTTATTCTCTATTTATTAATTTTGTTTTGTTTGATTGCTGTTTGTTAATTGTCTGTACCTGTAGTATAATTTAATTTATTTAATTAATTATAATAATTAGACTATTAATTTCCTAATTTTTTATTATTTTTTAACACCAAATAATAATAACACATCACTCAATAAGGATGGCATATATATGGTTCCACTATTGGCAAATTCATATGATTTTTAGGAGGTACCAACCGTGCAAAACGATATGATTCAAAAATTTTTAACTATCTGACGTTTAATTCAAAAGTTACAGTGGTAAGATTTTATCAATTCGTGGATTTTATAAAACGTGATAAAATAGGTACCTTAGAATTTTTTTTCCAAAACGCTCACAATAATGCATTAATTAAAAATACGTGAAATCTTGTTTACACCATGTTTTTTTTGCACTATTTAGCCCAAACGCAATAAGTATTTCTATTAAAATAATAAAAACCCAAATTACTTCATGAAAAATTTATAGATCTATAAAATTTACTTGTTTTTACTAATTTTTCTAGAAAATAACAATATACAAACATCAACGTATGAATATGAAGCCAAAGTAAACTAATTGTAAGTCGAGGAGTATATAAACTTCGATAACTTCGCTGAAAAACTATATGATTAATTATAGTTAAGGGTGTGATGATGATGAAAGAACAAGAACATTTTAATGAATATTTTATTTATTTTTGTATCTTAAGTTGTGTAAATATGATGATTTTATGAAATCAACATAAAGGGCATCAACTACAATTTTTCGTGATGTTTATCATATCATATAGCTTCTATATCTAATTTATATTATTTTGAATAATAAAATTATTTTACTTACTTGTGCACCGTTTGGAATATTATTATTATTATTATTATTCACGTAATTATTATTATTTAAAACTGATGTTGGCGGATTTGGCGGTGGCCCTGATGGACTATGCTGCGAATCTGATTTAAAAAACATTTCGCGTTTCGATTGAAGCTTAATTAAAACAAAAAAAAATTTAATATTACATTGTTTTATTTGAAAATGTCGTATTTAATTAGTCAATAATTTATTGTACATATTTTTCTAGTTAATAGAATTAAAAACAAAAAACAAAACTATCAATAAGTTAAAAATAAAATTATTATTTAGAACTTAAAATCATTATTTTCTATTTAACTTTTCAATTAAAATGTTATGTAAATACTGTTTACATTTGATTAGATATCGATTAAACTAAGCGGATACCCTTGTAAATCATTTTAATTTTTTTTATGTATATTTCCGACCTATGTCTATACAAAATCGGCAGTAATTATAACGGTATAACAAAATATAAAGAAAACAATTATTTAGGTTCACAAAGTTTGTGTTTAAGATAGATATGTACTAAATTCGAAAGAATTTCTCTTTATATAATATATTATCTAAATTATATTACGTTAAAAACCTAAAACATTATAATACAACACAAAATAAAGAATAATGATTATGATACTATAATGGCATTGTGAAATAAAGAAATATAAGGAAGAAAAAAATCATTAACTTTTTATACTAACTAATTTGATAATTAAAATTGTAAAAAAAAATCATAATATGATTTATGAATGCAAGTTGTTGTATAATATACAAATTTAAAACATAAAATATAGCTTTATTTTTATTTCATTTAATATATAATATTTAATATAGGTTTATCGCGGATATCATTTGCAATGGTGGGGATTCTTGAGATTGAAAACTAAATTAAAATTGAAATCACAAGAAAACGATGAATTTATAGTTTTGTTAATCAACGTAATTTCTAAACCATGTATATTCAAACTTAATTAGTAGTACTTTAATTTCTGTGTAATGGAAATAGTTTATTAGAACCTTTTTTATCGTTTATATAGTATATATTAACATTTAATTTTGTTGCTTCCGTATTTTAACAGTTTGAAGGTTACGCCTACGGTAATATAAGTAATATGAAGATTAACACAATTAATTGAATGTTTCTGGACATGGATAAGCAAAAATATTAGTGTACAAATTAATGCTTATTAAGTCAGAAATAAAGAAAAACTAATTTTTTACACAGAACACAAAACCATATTAATAGATATTTTCTTTTATAGAAAAATGATGATGATGATGATGATTTATCAAGTACTAGTGTAAATTGTATTTTATAATATAAAAAAAATAATAAATATTATAAACTAAACAGTAGTAGTTATTAGAACAATGCAAATAATCATTCTTGAAAATGCATTATATATTTTAAAACTATGAAAAAACGCTGCCAGGCAAATCAGGAAGCACGTACTGGTGGCAGGGGGCTTTAATTGGATTTGTATGGGAGGTCCTGGATAGGATGGGAACCGTGATTTATTATGATTAAAAGTTCCAATTCGCGGAGAAAAGTGATAAAAAATGTAACTTATGTAATTTTTTTTTTCCAAAAAGACAACAATGTTGCACTTACTGAATGTACGTGCTTAATAATTATTCTTCATGAATTAATTTTTATTATACACCTTTTTTTTTTATTTTTAAACCATGATAGGTTTCGATAGCTTTATCATAATTTTAAAAACAGTGTTGAGTGTTGCAAAATCGCACAAAATGCCAAAAAAAAGGACAAAAAGCCTTGAAAAATTGCACTCGTTTGTCAGTAAATGAAACGACATTAAAGATATGCTATTATATTAATTGTATTTGTGTAATAATATTAAATTTTATTTTAACATCTTGATCTTGTACAGTTAATTTTAGTAATCGTTCATATATAATCTAAAAATCATTGGAGACATGATTTATTTACATAAATTATTGTCAAAATAATTCTGAAATCATATTCAGGTATAATATATTAATATTAATATATCATTAATTTTTATTTTTATATTTAGATAAAGTTAATAAAGTTAACAATCATCAAATTGACAAACTGGTTATATAAAATGATGCATTTTCTTACCGGATGTGTGATGCTACCATTACTATTATTATGTATTTTAATATTATTTTCAATTGATCCATTTCGATCAACATTGATTGTACTTATCGAGGATAACCCATAACCACCATTTTGTTCTAATATACGTTGCCTTGTTGCCAAACGATCTAAACTGGCTAAGCGATATGAACCACCATCCTTAAAAATACATATTTTATTTTATTTTTTATGTCGAATTCATATGCATACATTTATGTACAAAATGCATCCGCGTGTATAGTAATAAGGTTCATATAAAGATATAACACATGTTAAAAACATCATTTTACATTATCATTCAGTATAATAATAAAAAATAATAATAAATAATTTAAGAAAAATATAAAATAAAATTGATATTGATATTCTAATATATGTTTTAAAATAAAAAATTCACACAATTCATCATTTTTCATGCACGCACACATATATATATATATATATATATATATACAATTACAGATATTATATTTTCACCGAAATGATTGTTATAAACATCTCTCAAAATATGATAAAATACGAAAATGTGAATAAAAATTACTATAAAAAAAATATGCATCAAACCATGTAACATTCTTTTAACATCTTTTGAATAATGTAACATTCTTGTTAATTTGTTTTGTGACATAGAATATAGTAAACACTGTATGTAAATAAAATCATCTTAATCGATAATACTTTTTACATCCATAAATACATAGATAAAAGGATAATTGTAGAATTGATTTTATTTTCTCTGTATACTTTTAAAAATGAGGGTGATTTTTCTATTATATGGAAAATAGGCTGCAAAAGTGGAAAAAAATAAATGAATGGGAACCCCACATGAACGCAACATACAAATATTTGTACCGGATCACCACGCTCTAATGCAAACGTACATATGCACAAGAGTACAGGGCACAAGCAATAAGGGATATTATTTTCACTATTTTTTGATTCTACTATTATTGCATTCTATATATTTTACTGGTTTAAACTCCTTTGGAATAGGGAAAACATATTTACATATTGATATTTTTGTATGCATATATCAATTAATCTCAATGGCCATTTATAAAAATATAATGCATGTATTAGAAATTTATTTAGGGAGGTTATTCTTATATAAAAATATTAGTTTTTGAATAATAAAAAAAATAAGTATCAACGTTGTTTTTTTTTTATTAATATGTAGGAGAAGAAATTTACAAAATCAAAAAGAATATACTTGTATTGTATAAATGAAACAGCATATTTATATTTTTCATTTTTATTTACAATATTCTCAAAACAAATGCATTTATCATAGTCGTTTTATATGACAGCAATAGATACATTGTTTAAAATGTGTGCTCTTACTATATTTGACAATAAAGTTTATAGACATTTTGAAAGCAAACACAAATTTTGAAATTCGAAATATAAAATACAATAGAAAGAACATCAATATCGAGAAAGCATTGCAACGTAATGATATCTTCCACAACTACTTGATTGCGATGATAAGATTACCCATAATTGAATTCTAAACTATATCTGTTTATAATTTGATGCGATATTTATAATTTGTTTATATAAAACCAAAAATTCTAAAACTAACAATATGATTTTTAATATATAATATTACAAGTAATATAAACATATAATTATTATATTATATGTTAGCATAATATAAATATTTCTAAAAACATCTGTAATTTAATGGATTTTTTTCAATATTATCCATTTCTATATTAATATTAGATACATTTATATATTGTGCATACAATATATAAACATAGAAATAAGTTTCTATTGAGTTATTTATATTATATACGTATTGAGGTTTGTTAGTCACTAATCACTATTTATTATAAATAATATGCATTCAAAAATATATTCTTATCATTAAAATACTATTATAACAAATGACAAATAAAATATCTCTATATATAGAAAAATAGAATGAAATTTCATATTTTCAATGTCACTAATGGATGTGATAGATAGAACATAGAATATGATAGAATGTGATAGAGACAATATACTTGCCAGATATTTAATTTTATTTATTTATTTGAAACGATAAGTCTCTATTATCATATAATAATTCTAGATACAATAGAAATAACATTAGAATGATTGAACCATAATAACAAGGTTTGTATTTGTTATTCTATATATTTCAAATAATTTATACATATTTTAAAATTAAGTGAAAATCTTTTGCACTTAAATTAGGATTGCATTATATTAAAGATATAATACATATATTATATCATTAATAATTTTTAGACCGTTCTATAAGGATATAGATAATCATCTGACGATATAGAAAATAAAAACATTTGCATGTGATATGATGGTTCCATTTTTTTTTTTCAATTGAAATTTTTGGATAAGCAACTAAACTATAATACATGTACTTTGTACACTTTGCGTTTTGCACTGTTTATATAAATTAAAAGAATTAAATATTCATGTATACCCAATTTTATATATTAAAATTATGTTCAACCTTCATTATCCTTTCAATCTACCTATTTTATGTTCTGTAAATATAGTAAATGTAAAACACAGCTGAAAAATTTAATTGATATTTTTCCGTTGTAGATGTTTTAAATATGGATTTTTAATGGATTTGGTTTTATTACATATATAATACAAACAACCCGTTATATCTCGTACAAAATGAATTGTATCTTGTGCATACAATAGGAATCATAAAGATTCAATTGCAAAGGATGTGTATATGGAGCTGTATATAGAATACAATTCATACTCCAGATAAAAACAAGCATCTGGTATACATATCAAAATGCACATTTATATATATGTATATGATACATAAAATTTCAAATGTACTAGTTAGATTTTAGATAAGCGATAACGTTTTGTCCATGTGTAATTCCTATTCATTATCTTTTTGGTTTAGCATCACAATTGGAGTGGAAAATTTAATTTGAATGGTTTACGTAGTACGCTCCTTTTATTTTAGTTAGATGTTAAATAAATATATACCATATACAAGTAATTTTTTGACTTTTTAAAGGAAGTTCAACCATCCTAATGATAAATCACTTTTTATGGTAAACAAATAGACAAATAATTCAACCAAAATAAAATGTTGATGTTCATCATAAAAACTATTAGTTTTAACTATTAGATTAACTTATAAATTAAAAATATTATTTATATATATTAAATCTAAATGGTTCTTCCATTTCTATATAAAAAAAAACAAATATGTTTCAAAAATGAAAATAAAAAGTGAAGAAATATCATATGATATATGAGATGTTGTATCGTTGTACATAAGAATATATATGTTTAAATGAAAATTTCTATAATAATAATAACATAACCATAATAATGTATAGATAGAGATAAGAAGAATCATAATGGTTACAAAAAACAACATGCATAGACGCTTTCACCATACAAAATAGGTTATGATGAACAAAAAAAATAAGGACATTTCTATTTGTAATATAAATATAAATCTATATACTCTATACATATAACAATCACAAAATTCATACATTATCATAATATATAGAAATTTACTATTTATACATTTTATATATTAAAACAATTAGAACATATGCAAAATATTGGATATTGATATTTATTGATATAACGCATAAATGAAAAAAAAAAACAGCCACTAAACTAAATATTAAATTCCAACCTTATCCTTATCAATTTTTCCACCTACATTAAATTCATTACGGTCACGATCGATTTTATTAAAACTAGACGAATGTTTTGGTAAAACTGGTGGTGGTATAGGACGGGCGGCAATTGCTGGTTTTTCATGGGTTTTATTAACACCATGAATGCCCGCCGTTGTTGGTATTATTGTTGATGATGTAAATTGTGCCATATATGCACCAGGTGAAGATATTTGTGGTTTTATTGCTGGTACTGGTGGACCACCGGTCAATGATGATGTTGTCTGAGATACTGGGGAACTCATCTTTTTTGTTT